>CAXKVX010000746.1:0-317784 GCA_964058865.1 Eleocharis quinqueflora
ATGAGATTAATTATGTCGGTTGGGTGTCGTGGGTTATCGACATATAAATCTGCCATATTTAGAACTTGAATATTGTGTTTCACACAAAAATCACACACTTCTTTGAGTAACTTTTCCAACCGTTATCCCTCATTATTTGCAACCAAGCTTTAGCACTTTTCACTAAGCGCATAACATTCACTATATCTTGATTCTTGTTTTTGCAAGGTTTGTGATAGATCATGCAGGATGAGTAATGATTTTCTCATGAGATGCAACAAAAACACAAACTCAAATATTTGCATAGCTCTTCTAAATTCATGCGCTTGTGCTCTTTGCAATTTCGTTCCTCCTTCATTTTTTATTTTCCCAAGTGCATCTAATATGGTTGAAAATTGTATAACCATACTATTTAAGGTGTGCAAATGAGAACTCTAACGAGTAAAATCGGCACATGCAATATTTGTTTCTTGGTTCAAACCTCTTCCAACTACAATTTCTCCATTCAAAAGAGCAACAACAATTTCAATTTTCCGCTTCTCACATAATTGATAACGTCTTTTAGTCGATCCACTTGCAACTATTAGAATACTTTCAACCATGTCAAAAAATAACATAACTTCGTGATGTTCACTACCCACCACAACAAGTATTAGTTGCAACTAATGAGCAAAACAATGCATGTAGTATGCTGAATTGTTCTCATTCAAAATCAATGCTTTGAGACCATTGAACTCTCTGCTCATGTTACTAGCTCTGTCATAACTTTGTCCACGCAATCTAGAGTTTAAAAAATTCTCTAAGTCATTTTACATATTAAAAAATAACATATACATTCACTATATCATTTTTACATTTCAAGCAAGTATGATTTCACGTTCTTATCTAGAAAAAGATAGACCATGCTTTCCGAATAGATCCTCAAGTGTCATCTTCAAGGTTATTGTTGTATTTCAGAAACATGAACAATACCTAAAATCACAAAATAATATCATTTTACATATAAAAAGTAACAAAATAGTATCACCTATACATTCCAGAATAGTATCATTTTACATTCTTACCTAGAAATCGCTCGACAATACAACATCTTTTATTCACATACCGGATCACGATCGCCATTTGCTCTTTGATTGAGACATCTCTTGCCTCATCAATCAAAATAGAAAATAATTCATCTCCAAGCTCCTTCATTATATCTTAAGTTGTCTCTTATGCACGAGCGTTCACAACATTTTTTTGAATGTCTGGTGCAACCAACTTTAGATTTTAGGAGCATTTGTAAGAATTACAGCATCTATCTCTCAAACATCTAAAAAATTCAAGAAAATCTCCTTTATTGTTAGAGCTTTTGGACTTATCATGCCCGCAAAATGTCAAACCTTGCTTCAAAATAAGTCGAACTACTGATAGAGTTGCCTCTAGTCGTTTGCGATATTTTTCAGCTTCATTGTGTCGTGAATTTGAAGCACCAACATGTTTCCTCATATGAGCTTAAATCCTTATTTCATTTTCTAAAATCCTCTCCTACGAATTTGGACACTCCACCTCATCCAAGATGGAACGACCTAAAAAGATAACAAGAAAGGCAAAATACATCATCCTTAGTTATGGTATATTCCACCAGGTTTGTACTTGTCAAACCAATTGGTTCTAAACCTCCTTGTTGCTCCACTAATATTTGTTTGGGGAAAATTATGGTCGTAAGGTTGACATGGACCATTTTAGGTGGCCTATTTGTTAGGTAAAATCGACGTATACGATCACACTCATTTGGATTATAACTATATATAGGTGGCCTTAGAGCAGGATTCGAAAGAGTATCTTGTTCTATTCTATTAACCTTATGAGAATGATTAAAACTTGAAGATGAATCAACACGAGGTTTATGTATCTTATGAAAAAACAGTTACATTCTTGATTCTTACAATTTAACATAAAAAGAAAATGTATGCATTAGCTAATTAGCAAATATCAAATAACAATAGCATCAACAATTACTCCAAAATTACCTCAAAATTAAAATGAGAAATGTTAACAATGTGAAATTACCTCAAAATCATCGGTAGGATTGCCTCTAGCTAAAATGAGGAATTACCCCAAAATTAGCAAATATCAACTTCCAATTTGCAATTCATTTCTCACTCAATCCCAAGTATTATAACAAAATTCTAATTGCTATTGGCTTCAATTGCTTGCTCATTAGATCTGTTAGAAATTTAGCTACACAAATCATTAATATTTGAAGATATCAGTGTAAAAATAATAATGATTTATCTTATCTACTTAATTTAATTATTCCTAGCGATGTTCAAGATCAACCAAAACATATTTTAGATACAGAAAATCAAATGATGGTGATGGAGCAGTTGAATCTGTTGGTGGAATCGAGTCCAGAAATTATGCTAACATAGTTTTTGCCAGAACATGACCTGCGTCTTGAAATTTTCTGAAAGTGTTTGCATGATTTTTCTTTGTTGTACTATCTCGTTCTGAAAAAAACTTGTCTTTTTGTTTCATTAATAGTCATGATATTTTGTTGTTAATGATGATTTTGGAAAACAATTAGTTAATGAATGTAGAATGTGTTTTGATATATGAATGTAATAAGGTTTTGATATATTATGTTAGGATTCCGATTGTATTAAAAACAACTTGTTTCAATAAAACATATGAGAATTTTCTCACTCTTTAAATATTTTTTTATCACCGGTTATATTTTCATGGTGCCATTTTTGCATGCAAATCATTTCTTGTGCTGAAATTATATTAAAAGGAAATTTGTCTAAATGTCATTCAATAACAGTGCAATTGACAAAATATCACTCAATAACAGCAAATTGTCTAAATGCAATTACATTTCAAATTAGTTTGCAAAATTCAATTATCTCTATTTTAATATAATTTAAAAATAAATAAAATAAAATATGTCCATAATACCCCTCTCGTTTTCTCTTCTCTTCTTTTCTGATTCTCTCTCTAACCCTTCTCCTGTCGTTGATTGATTTCCAAAACAACATATGCCCAAAATAAAATATTCCTCTTTTCCAAAAGCTTCAATCGTTGATTGATTTCTTTAAAGACTTGTTTATATTTAAATTGAATAATGATATTTTAGCAAATTAATTTGAAATGTAATGATATTTAGATAATTTATTGTTATTAAGTGTCATTCGACGATTGAAATGTTATTAAATGATATTCAGACAATTTTTCCTATATTAAAATAAAGTTCTTGAGACAAAACCAGCTGTAACTTGCTGAACCAAAGTACCTTTTCCTCGGGACAAGCTTACCTCCCGTGCCACTCGAGTTGCACTGGAACTCAACATACACTTGCCTTGGTACTTGAATCCCCGTTTCTTTGTCTATTTATTATGAATAATTCTAGTGTAAATCCTAAATTCTTGTACATCTCTTATTATCATACATACTCAATCAGGACTATTGATTTCATGAGGTCAGAGATGTCTTTTTACATTACTAATCAAAATTTGGTATTTGAGTAAAGGTAAAATACTTTGGCACGAAACTGAAACTCTTCATCGTAATTAAAAACTGGCGATTAACAAATTAATTTGAGAACCCAATAATCGGATCTTTATCAGAATCATTTGGAATATGCAAAGAACTGAATTTGAACCTCCCATTTACCGACTTAGGGTTCATCGTCGACTCTAGCTAGGGTTCATCATCATCGACGACGAGATCATTAGGCTGAGCAAATTCCTCTCCGTTCCAACTGAGCAACTCCTTTCCTCTCTCCTGTTTCGTCTCTTGTGGCTCCATTCAATACCCGTCTCCAGTGGCTCTCTCTCTCCGATGAATTCCAGTATCAATGTAAGTTTTAATTGATTGAACTAGTGCCAGCATCTGTGTAAGTTTTGTTTGACCTGAAGGTTCTCATTTACTTGCACTTTTGTTTGAATCCATGGGAGGCATGTAGGATTATTACGATTTACCATTTAGCTTTGTCATTTGGATCTAGACTTAGTACTCGAACATGGAGTATATACATGTACACAGGCACCCTTACTGATATCACTAATGCAATATTGTTTCTATAGTGTGTATTGCTTGTATTCATGTTCTACTATTGAGATTCCTCTCTGAGTTGAATATATGATGAAACTTTGTGGTCTCTGTTTGATTCTGGCATGGTACCAGCATAAAAACTGATATGATATCTTAGGTTGTACTTGTAATTATGTCGATTGATTGACTATGTGATAGTCATATATTGATTTGAAGTAATTGCTGGTACAGTGACAATAAACTAATGAAATTGCTGGTATATTGACAATAATTATGTTGATTGATTGATTATGTGCTTGACATTGTATATTATCTGATGTGGCTCTAAAATCTACTAAGTCCAAGCTAGAGCTGAAGGAAAGCACTGAAAAAAATTGGAAAGCCCGATCAAAAGGAATATTGTTTCCTTTTTTAATTCTCTCTATAACAGGAGTAAAGATTGATAGGATTTATTTCCAACTTTAACATCTTGTAGCTAAAATTTCGCTGTTCCATTCAAATTGGCTTGCATACTCATTTCAATATTTCTATTTTAAATTTTTTTTTACCCAATATAACCTTAATTAATAAAGTACATGACAAATATAGAAATAAATGATGCATCCAATGATGTAATCACAACTGTTGAATGTATGATAAAAGTGGATGCACCAAAATTTAGGATTTACACTAGAATCACTCATTTATTATATTCAAATAATGTCCTTTAAGAACTTCTATCGTTTTCTCTGAATAAATAAGAATTACAGAATTATTTAAAAATTTTAATTTTATTGTTCTGCATTTAGGTTTAAACTTATTTTCTAGATGTATGTGGTTAGAAATCGAAGTCATTCGAGTTGATAAAGCAAAAAAAAGTTACTAAGTAATTTGAAATCTACGTTCGAGTTTGGACTGCATCTGAACGTGCATTAAAAAATAGCGTTTACAAGATTGCGTGAACGTAACGTTCAGACGTAAACGCAACGTTCAGACGTGAACACATACTTAAAAATTTGCATCATATTTAATCATTTTGTTATTTGTTGTTGCGGCGTGAACGCATGCGTCTGACCGTTGAACAATAAAATAGACTTGTAACTGTCAAATTTCGAAACCATAAATCATGAATATAGACCTTTATTAGCACTTAAATGTTCTAGATTGCACCAAATAATTATGGAAGAGAAAAGACGTTTTTTTATTTATAGAAAAAATATAAACAATGTGAAATGAAAAAAAAAAGATGGACCGGAAGTTCGAAAACATAAAAAGAATTAATTGACAAAACCGGTCATTAAAAAAGATCATTGTTGTCAACACTAACCTTTCAAAATTTATTTTTCTGATTCTACGGCATCTTTCATTTCGAACTTGGAAATGGCCGAATTGTCAACACCAATCTTTAGGAAAGATCAACATTGCCAACAACGATCTATCCCGATTTTTCAATTCCACGCGAAATCCATTGTTAATAAAGAATTTATTGGCTAAAATAATAAATTAATAACAATTAACATTATTATAAAGTAAATTTGAGTATATTTTGGTTAGCAACACAACAAAAAATGAATTGCTAATAAGAAAAATTCCTACAAAATATCATGAAAAAATGTTAAAAAATAATAAATTGATAATAATTAAAATTTATTATAAAGCATATTTTGGAATGGCAAAATAACTAAAAAAATATTGTTTACTAAAAGTTTCCTACAAAATATCGTAAAAAAAAAGAATATATTGCCTAAAATTAGAGTTGTCAATGGGTACAATACGGGTCGGATGGATGTATTTTCGTACCAGTACACATTTGTTGGTCTTACCCTTATCATATCCGTACCCGTTAAATTTTGGTTTACCTGTACTCTATCCTTAATCGTTAAAATTACAGGATAACAAACGGATAATGGACGAAAAAGATAATATTTGTATAATTCTTATTTTTTTCTAATTTTTATAAATGAATTATAAAAAGGAAGCGACTAACTGTCCCCCCTTACAAGCCCCCCATACACGCCCACCATATAAGTCTTTATACTTAAATGTAGTAGTTTTTATATTTTTTAGTATAAGTCTTTATACTAAAAAATGATTATAATTGCATTTGTTCAATAAATTATTTATACAAAGAATTAAAAATAATTTATCATTGCATTTGAGTGGGGGGGAGCGTAAGGGGGACAGTTATATTTACTCTTATAAAAATTTATTTATTAAATACAAATATGTCTCTACATAAATATAAAAATAAATATACGATTGATTACAAATCAAATCATTTTATCAAAACAATCAAATTAAAATGCGAATATTACATCTTTTATCTAAGTTTTCTACTAATATTTATTTTATATAATTTATCTTATACGATAACAGTTACAAAATAGTATTACATGTACCCTTGCCCATTTAATTAACAAAAAATAAATATTACTCATACTCGATTATCTAGCAAAAAAAGTTCTAAGTAATACCTACCTTATAGAATGTGATATGAATAGGGTAAACTTATAGAAGGGCATCGTTGATAGTCCTACTTAAAATAATAACTTGCTAACGATTAAAATCATTATAAACTAAATTGACTAAAATTATAAAATTAAAATAATGACACGAAAATGCAGCATATTATAAATTTTAGTACATTTAGTGAAAATTTCCAATTTCTTTGAATTATGAAGAAAAATAAAATATATTTTCAGTATATTATAATACTTTGTAGGAATTTTTTGTGAGCAATATTTTTTATTTAGTTACATCGGCAGTCCAAAATTTTCTTCATAATTCAAAGAAATTCGAAAAATTCACTAAATATATTAAAAGTTATAATATTTTGTTTTTTCGTGTCATTATTTTAATTTTATATTTTCAGTCGCTTTACTTCATAATAATTTAATTGTTAGCAACTTATTATTTTGGATTATAGATTCCTATTTAACATTTTTTATGATATTTTGAAGGAATCTTTTTGTGTGCAATATTTTTTAGTTATGTTTCCAATCCAAAATATAATGATATTTACTTTATAATAATTTTAATTGTTAGCGATTTAATATTTTAGGCAGTAGATTATTTTTAACATTTTTTACGATATTTTGTAGGATTTTTTTCTTGTTAGTAATATATATTTTTATTTATGTTGCCAACCCAAAATATACTGAAATTTACTTTCGAAATTTTTTCATTAACCAAAATAAATTGAAAAGACACGAAACTAACAAAATTCGGATCAAAATTACCAAAGTAGCCATTTCGGAGTGAGAGATTTTGGAGTTACTCCAGAATCATTGATTCCAGATAAATTTAATTGATGCACAAAGAAGCGATAACATTCGTTTGCTTTTGGATTATTTTATTAATAAAATTATTATTTTTTTAATTGATCAGTTGGGCTGTATTTAGATAAGTTTTTGTAACGAACTCGACGCGGTGGAAGTAGACTCAGACATTTACAAACTTCCACCTCGTCGAGTCCGATTTGCGATAGGAGAAACGAGCGATTCTAAATTGATTCTGACGCAATCTCATAATAAATATTACAAATTAAGACATAAGTTGAAGGTGGAGCCAAATTTAAGATGCACATTTCTCCGATCGCAAATAAGACTCGACACGATGGAAATAGACTCGAATATCTACAATTTCATAGCTTGTGACGATAAAAAAATAATTATTATCCCGACGAGCGTAGTCGAAGTTTGTAGAAAAAAATGCTAATCATACTTAATTTTTTTGTAAGAACTTCAGCTACGCTCGTCGGGATCATAATTAGTCTTTTTTTATCGTCACAAGCCATCAAGCTATAGATATTAGAGTCTACTTTCATCGCATCGAGTCTGTTTTGCGATCAGAGAAATGAGCAATTCAAAATTGAATCTGGCGTAAGCTCATTATAAAAAAAATACAAATTAAGATATAAGTTCAAGATGGAGCCTAATTTGAGATGCACGTTTCTCCGATCGCAAATCAGACTGAACGTGGTTGAAGTAGACTCGGATATCAACAACTCAATCATTTGCGACGATAAAAAACTTAGTTACAGTCCATACGAGCGCAGTCGAATTCGTTACAAAAACTTATCTATATATACAATCGAACTCATCAATTAAAATATTAACATTTTTATTAATGAAAACCTCAAACGTGGAATTGAAAAAAGAGATAGGTTGGTGTTAGCAACACTGATCTTTCCTAATGGTCGGTGTTGACAATTGATTTGACCTTTTTCAATTTCGAAATAGTACATGCTGCAAAATCCGGAAAATTAAAATTTAAAAGGCTGGTATTGTAAATTCATTTTTTTCTATTTTCAAAATTCGAGCTCTATTTTTATTTGTCCATTTTTTATATTTTTCTATAGATAAAAACAAACGGGAAAAGGCGTGCTTGATTCTTACAACGGCCAAAGAATGACGAATGATGCGAGCTTCTCAGAATCGAACGTCATAAACTCGGAACCGGATGTCCTGCTCGTAAATCCCTGCTTGCTTCCCTGCTTGTTTCGATCTGGACCGTTCAAAACTCATCTAACGATCAAAGCATCTGCCATCTGAATCAAATCACAGCCGTTCGTGACGATCGAGCGGTCGGATCGAAGACAAGCAGAAAAGCAAGCAGAGATTTACGAGCAGCAGATTCGGACCCCATAAACTCGTACTTCATTTCAGTCCACTGTTTGTCTTCTTTTCATTAAAGAAAAACTGTTAGTTTTTCTTACTATTTTTGAGGAATTAAAAAAATCATAATATATATAGACGAAAATTAAAATTACATTAATTTAATTACTTTTAAAAATCAAAACAAGTTTACAATAAATTTATAAATATATTAAAAAAGACACTGTAAGCATATTCTTAAGCTTATAATTGATAGCATTTTAAATTCTTTCATTTTTCAAAATTTTATTTAGGACTGAAAATGTGTTTATAATTATGTATTCAATTACTTTAATATATTTTTATCTATTTGAAATTTACTGTAACGATGCTCTCGTAATTGAGAGAAAGGAATTATTTTGTTTCTTTTATTCGTTCCGCATAGTCTAATATAATTAGCAATAAAAAAACCTTCATAAAACTTACAATCTTGTCATATTAACTCAAAATTACATACATATGAAGTATAATTCTATGAAGGACAGTAAGACAATTTTTTATTTATGAATAATTATCAGGATCGTAATAATAATACACATATTTTATACTTCAAGTTGACCGGTTCACGTGTAGACCGAATTTTTTTAAATAACACATATAAATTGTAAAAAAAATCAAAATGACAAAATTATGATTGTATTTACCAGAATAGCCAATTCGGAACCAGAGATTCCTTCAAAACCCAAGCATCACAGCAAGCCACATAACTCCGGAATCCGTGTCCTCGTCATAACTCCGGAATCAGAAATTCCGAAGTTACACCGTCCCTCTGTTTTCGGAGTTATGCATTTTAAACCGAGGGGCTTCTTCTCCATGAGATGCATCTCCTCCATTAAAAAAAGGTTAGATCTACCATATTTTAAAGTAGAATTTGAGTGATTTTGCTGATTAGTTTGATTAGATATCATATTTCGGAGTTATCGAGGTCCCTCTCTGCTACAATAGGTTCTTTTTTTTTAATTTTCGAAAAATATAGAAAATCACAAAATTTGTAGGAATTTGTGTTGATTTATGTAGAAATTTGTTAGATTATTGTTACTATTGCTAGGTAATTGTTAGATTAGTTAGTTTAGACAAATTTGTTATATTAAAAATGAGATTATTGTTAAATTAGTTAATTAATTTAGAAAATCACAAATTTTGTAGAAATTTGTGTTGATTATTTAGAAAATTGTTAGATTATTGTTAAATTTGTTAATTAATTCACATTATTGTGGAATTATATAGATGATGAAGAAAAAACCAAATACAATTGGAATTATATATATATATATATATATTTTGAGAAATTAAGTTGAAATGGTAGTTACGGTACTAACAACATAAACTCGGCAATATAATCTCCCCCTAACCTATTCTTTTACTGGTTTCTATGTTTTTTTCGTAATTACTATAATGTTTATTACACTGTTCTTCATCTTTACAATTATTTCATCTTATTTCATTATTCATACTGAATCACTTGTTGACCGAAGATAAAATAGTTAATACGTAAATTTAGTACAAATTTATTTATGTATTTAATAATTGAAATAAAAAACTCCGTAAAATTCATTTTAACTCCGTAAAATCATGTGAGAAATTTTTTGTTCTGAGAAAAGAACTTTTGATCTCGACTGTTAGATTAAAAAATAACAGTTCATATTAACAGTATAATTTTTTTTTCTAAATCATATAATTAACAATCAAGTTAATTTTTAATCTAACAGCTCTTATCAAGAGAAAAAATCCACAGAACATACGATTCCTGCCTACACACCCAAAAAGTCACACTTGTACTGGCTGCAGAAACATAGAGCTTCAACTAGTCAGTTAATAGTTTTTTTATTTTATTATAAATGCCCGGTTAATAATATAATGTCTCGAAAAACAGTGAAGTATTAATTAAGCAGTATTTTTTTAACTGCGCACTTACTTCCACCTTTCTAAAAGTAATTTAAACCGGGCTTGCAGTCGTAATTAACTAAAGATGCGTTTTGTTTGGCTTGCTTAGGGAAACGAGAAGAGAAAACATGAACTGGTGGTTTGCACTATTATTTATAATAATTATTTATGTACTTATCTGTGGTCGATACTGTAGCAAGTCCCATATTTTACTGTTTTCCTGGTATTCTATTCCACGATGTCATGCTTTCTATCCCTATTTAAACCCCTCTCTTTCCCTTTCTGTCTTTCACACCAATTCCTCAGTATTTGTTCTCTCCTGTGCGGCTGTGCCAGAAATTCCCAATCTCCTCTCAAGTCTCAACGACCCCAAAAGAGATCCAAAAATGAGGAAATATAAGTTTGGTTCTCTCTTCCTTCTTTGGTTTGGCGACCTCGGTCGACTCTTTATCTCCTTCTTCAGTAAATATATTTAGTTGCGCTGCTTAGGTTATCTCTCCACTTCTTCTTTTAGTAAAAACGTAGAATCATTCTGCAACAGATCCTTCTATGAAAAATTGAATAGACTTATGCATATAGGACAAATTAACACAAAGAGTCTTGAAATAACTTGATATGTGTTTATTGGTTCTTAAATTTCTTGATTGAGCAGCAGTAAGTTTTGCTCCCCCTAGTTAGGGTTTGGTATTTATTTATTTTGGTGCAAATATGATGAGTCTGAAAGAGAGCTCTCTTCAGCCCACTCATAGGTAGCAACAGGGTTAGATTAGCTGCCGAGTCATTCATCCAAGTGCCAAGAAGAGATTTCTCTTGGTGACTGAGTGAATGAAGCGGGAGCTAATGTTCGATTCTGGGCTTTCTTTGCTTGGACTGAAGGGAGCTCCCTTGCTCTTCATTCCTTGGAGGTTTATAAATCTACATGTATAGTTTTACAATTTAATTTGCTTGTTTATCAATTGGTTGTTTCGGATGAAATGTGTCAATAAATGTGAACTTGTAAATTCTAAATTTGTCATTAGGTAGACCTCACTCAACCACTATATTGCGTTGCTTCAGTTTACTGAACTGACATCTCTTGCTCTTCCCATAATGTGGATCCTGTTTTTTTTATATTTCATTCTTGTAATCAATCTTTGTTAAGGTTTGTATATATGGGGAGTTTATTTTTTTTAATTCGATGGTTAAGAGAGTTTTTATTTTGGAATTTTGTTTGAAGCAGTTTTAGTAGTTTTAGCTTCTTTTTATTTTAGTGAGACGACTTTCTAAATTGATTTGTATTCAAAGTGTCTTAAATTTCTGTTCATTTATCCATTTCAGTTTTATGTCGCAAACAATTATGCAAATTTCTTGATTTGAAGTTTGTTATTCTTCCCGGTGGTTGATGCTAGGTTCAGGTATAACCGATTTGCTCTTACAGCTGGTTAGATTTAATTTAATTTAAATTGTTCTCTTATACAACTGCCATTGTTTTTATTTTGTTAGCTAAACTAGCTGTCTGTTGAAAGACTTGTAATCAATGGTTAGTTCAAATATCAGTCCTCAGTTGCTGATTTTTCAAATTTGAGAATAGAATTAAATTTGAGAACAGAAGTTAATGTAATATCAGATTCTGTAAATTGGTACATATAATATTTGATGCTTTATGAATTTAGACCTGTTTGCTTTTTTGTTGGTACGTGAAAATGTCCTTAAAATGCGCTTGAAAGTTGAGTCAAACAGTGGTCTCTGTCTCTTTTCAATTTGATGAGACGTAGATTCTCTGATAAAAAGTTAAACCCTTCCAATGAAATGAGAAAGATCACCGTAAATATCTTGAAGTGATGCACATCTTACATCTATCAATACTTCGTGCGTGGAAATTAATTTCACGATTACATGTGCAGCATTTACCATACGAGTATCTCTAGTTAGTAATTTGCTTGATTCTTGTTTAGTACATATGTTGGTATATCAATCAATTTGTAATTTTAGTTTGCTTTTTGAGGCCTACTATTTTATGTATTGTCATTTTTCATTTGCTTTATATTATTCAACAAAATACAACTTTGTTTATAACCTTTTTCCCTCCTTGCGTTCAGCTTCTTAAAATTAAGAATCGTTCTGTACATCCAATGCTATGATTGTGTTAATTGGGATTATATACATGAGATCTGATTATCATTGACATTATGTGGTGTTGCTTAAATCGGTGCCTTCAAATTCTAGTTAGGGTTTGTGGCCATAACTGATCATCGATGAACTAAAATTAGATCTGATAAGATGATTTGATTATTTGATTATTCTATATGGAAATCATATCAATCACTTTGATGAAACACAGATACAAATAACTGTATTCTGATCATTTTTTTGGGAATGAAAATGAACTCTTATTGAAAATTGTTCAAATGGAAATCATGCTATTACAAGACTGAATACCATGTTTCCTGGTAGTAAGTATATCATTCATCCTTGTTTTGTCACAGAAATATATTAGAAAGAAGTAAACATTTTGTCATATTATATTAACTAAGAGAATGGAGCATCCATGTGTATATTACAAAAACATTTGTCACTAAATAATATAGAGCAGTAATAATAAATTAGCTAGTCCTGTATTTCGACAAGAATGGATAATTGTTTTGAAATTATAAACCTGTTACTGTGAGCAAATGCCGACCCATCTGTACAAAATACATGCGCGTTTAAATGGAAATGGATACTTGCATGCGCTAACTTGAAATTAATCGTGTGTCATTTTCGCTGCTTTCTGTGAATCATGCTATGTAATGTCACTAATATCTCATTATTTGATGATCAAGGTTTATTATCTCTGATAACGTCTAGATCGTGAAAAGAAGATAGAGTGCTCGTCTTGTTCTTGCACTTATTTTGCAATATTGTGTCTATAATCTGCAATAAATTTCAGCAATGAAAATTACAAATTTAAATTATATTATTTTGGAAATCATGAAATATTAAATTGCTTGCAACTAGAGTTCTCAAAATCATGTCTGCATGTCTAAAAACAGCACGGAACGATACAGCACGATAAAGACAGCACAATACTGTTCACGTGTCGTGTCTTAAGCGTGTTGTGCTTGAGTTTCCTAATGTAGAGAACGGCACGACACAGAACGTTTACGAGGAAAAACACGACACGACACAACACGTCTAGACACAACACATTTAGGCACGACACGACGGCACGGGTAGACACGTCCAAAAAAAATTGTCTATAAAATTTAAAGATTTTTTTCTTCAGATTTTTATGTTTTTTAATATTTTTCTATTTTTTAGTTTTTTATTATTATTCATGACACGATTAACACGAATAAGTCACGTCGTGCCGAAGCAACACAGCACAAACAAACACATCACGATTATGCACGACACGATTAAGATACGTCACGTTTAGGCACGACATGGTTAAGACACGACACGTTTAGGTACGACACGATTAAAACACGACATGTTTAGAATATAACTGTGCCGTTTCGTTTCGTGCCGTGACAAGTCGTGTTTGAAACGAAACGGCACGAAAAGGAACGAATTTAGAACACGAATTGCAACAACAAGGATGCTTCATGCTTGTGTCCTGGTTTTCTCAGCAAAAGATAATTATGCAACGATCCTTTCAGCACATGAAAGAATAGTTAAGCTTGATGATTTCCAATAAACAGTGGTCTCGATCCGAAATTCCCAACAGTATCCTCTTAGTCTTCTTTCAGACAATTTGAAAATCGATGTTGCGGTGCTGGCAAGCGTAGTAGATTGTTGGAAGAGGTGATTGATCTGCGTAGATCGACTTTTACATTTTTTATTTTTTTATTAATTATTTCAAAGACATTGAAAAGTTAATTAATATAATAATTTTGAAGCATTCATGAATAATTTTTCATCCCTCTAAAATGTAGTAAATTTTTTTAAAAATATAAAACTTGATCTCCAAAGATATTTTAACATAAAGATTAAGTTCAACCATTTAGATCAGACGTTTGGACTTTAAATTTTGATATACTAAAGCGAAGTATCTCACAAAGAGAGAGACTATGGTGCTTGAGACTACAAATTTCAAAATGCAAACGACAATTCAAACCGTCGAAAATGTTCATACTAAAATCTATTTAGAGATCAAAAGTTTTCATTTTTAGATTTTTTTACTATTTTATTGGATGGACAGAAAATGCATTAAATTGGAGAAATATGTAATCGTTAAATCAATATATTTTATATTCATCCGATTAAATAGTAAAAAAATTCTAAGAATAATTTTTTTGTCCCTAAGTAGATTTTAGTAAACAAGTTTTCAACAATTCGAATCGGTCATTTTCATTTTAAAATTCGAAATATGTGGTTATAAGCATCATAATTTTACTATATATATATATATATATATATATATATATATATATATGACATATGTTAGGCAGCTGTCATTCAATATATTTTGTTTTCTTAGGACAAACTATATATATATATATAGGAAGATCGTGACTTGGTATGGTGCTTAATTTGAGTTTTCACAAGTATTGTTGGCATATATAGGAGCATATGTTAGGCAATTGTCATTCCCTCTTGTTGATGTTGTCTATTCTTTGTCTTTTTAGGACAAACTATAGGAAGGTAATGACTAATCAGGATGGTGCCTAATGGAGATTTCACATGTGCTGTTACCATTGATTGCTGTTGGTAGAAATATTGTTATATTGTTATGTTTCCAGAAATAGATAAAAACTTGAATAAAAACAGATACATGAAAGGTAAATTTGTATAGATATTTAATTGCATCATTTCACTTCAAATTATATTTTGTAGAGGTTATGATACTTTATAGAGTACATTTATTATTTTGCATGAGTATCTCGATTTTCATAAATCAAATTAACGGTTCAAACTGTGAAATATGATCTTAATATTGAAATTTCTTTGGACAAAATTTTACTTTTTTCGAACATTTATTATTTTTTGTAGAGATGTTGAAAATTCGATGATAACGATTTCTACACCGTCTAATAATATGTATGATTTTGTACATCTAATAGAAGTTTAAAGTAAAAAGAATGCGAAACATTTTGAAGAGGTTTCAATATGAAAATCACGTCGAACACTTTGAATCAGTCATTTGCAGTGGTGGAGCCACCTTTACCCAAAGGGGATCTGTTGTCCCTCCCTAGAATTTATTTTTTCAAATTTACCATACAATAAAAATATTTTTGAAAAATATGTTTATAATTTGAAAAAAATAAAATATGTATCATTTTGAATTCTCTCAGAAAAAAATTACAAACCTTGAACGTCTTTGATGAAAATCTTGAATCAATCACTAGTCATTTGTACTTCGAAATTTAAAAAATCAATGTAAAGTATATTTGAAGATGTACTTTGCAAAATATGATAACCTCACCCAAATATAAATTATCTATTTTTAACAAACCAAAATTCTTAAAACGAGAAATCGACATTAAAATTCTACGTATAAATACATGGACTTTTTTCTTAATTAAAATAGCATCTCAAGTAAACTGAAAATATACTAAAGATGTAAATTGAAATCTTGCAAGACGTACGCAATATATGAAAAAAATTCGGTCCCAATCTAACACAGCATAATTTGTGACAGCTGTTTACGAAAATAGGCACAGTTTATAACCACAAGCTTGTATTCAGAACTTGCATATTTCTTTTGATTCATTATTCATAAACATACAATACAAACTTACAAACAAATTAAAAAAATAAACTTAAAGAATTCTTCCTAAAAATAATTTTCGCTGAAATTTGAACTCTATACATCTCCATCTTATGCCTTACCTAGATGGCCAGATAGGGCTTCGCTGCATACATTTTATTTGAAACGGAACTTATAATTTGTGTGCGTGTCTTAAAACGTCACGGAACGGCACGGCACGATAAGGACACGACACGGTTAAAACACATCACGGTACTGTTCACGTGCCGTGTCTTAAGCGTGTTGTGCTTAGGTTTCCTACTGTAGGACACGACACGGCACAGAACGTTTACGAGGAGAGACACGGCACGGCACGATAGCACGACACGAGAACACGTCTAGACACGGTACATTTAGACACGACACGACGGCACGGCACAACACGAATAGATACGGCACGACACAGATAGGCACGGATAGACACGAAAGTTCAAATTATTTTGAAATCTTTTGCATTTATTAATTATTCTATTTTAAACTTTACAAATTAAAAAAATAAACGTTTAGACACGAGTCACGACATAGTTAAGACAAGACATGTTTAGAGACGGCATGTTTAGACACGATACGTTTAGACACGGCACGTTTAGACACGACACGTTTAGAGACGGCACGTTTAGACACAACACGTTAAGACACGACACGATTAGACACGAAACAGAACGACGCGAAGTTAGAACGCAACTTATAATAAAATCTTCAAATTGAGCAAGTTGGTCTGTTGGTGAATCCAAATATTAGGGTTTTAGCACACGTGCCACCATAAAACATAGCACTACAAATCCCCACAAAGGAGCGGAGAATCTTCCTGGACTTAATTGTTAATTTGGCAAATTTAATACTATTAAAACTATTTTTTTTACTGTTTCCGATCAAGCAATGCTTTTAATTAACTTTCCACGTCAGACAATCCAAAGTGTAATATGGTTATTATGATAGTTTTTCTTTTTTTTGTTTTTGTTTTAGAGAGCTGCTCTCGATTTTTGAGTCGCCTGTCCACCTACTTGTAATAATAAATTTTTTATTTAACAAACAATTACATTCTTTAGGGACTACTACTAATAATGTACGTTATTTGTTGAGTACAACTGTACAAGATAGAACAAAGGGCCCTTTTCCAGCCTGGCCCAATTTAAATATTTAATGTAAATTTCAAACTTTTATACACTACTACAACAAAATAATCACCTTGTTCAATGGTGAGAGTTGTCAAAGCAACACGTTTCGCACGTTTTAACGTTTCGTTGCGTCGTGACACAACGTTAAACGCAAAAGATTTTTTTTGTGTTTGTTAAACACAACATAAGACACAAATGGTTTTGGTTGCGTTCAGTTAAACGCAACGTAAACGAAAGTTGTCACTTACGTTACGTTTATTGCATCTTACGTTAAGGATTCTACGAGTTTGAAATAATTTTTTAGTACAGAGTAGAAATATGATATTATGTAGAGACTTAAATGCTCCTTGTTCTAAAAACGCCGCTTCACTATCTCGTTACCCCCTCTTTTTCTCTTCGCTTCCTCCTCTCTTTCTGATGCTGGCATTTGACATGTCTCTTTCTTTCTCTTGCACGATGTCTGAGGCATATCGTCGAATGAAATCTCAGCCCGTTGACCCATGCATGATGTGACAGTACAGTTTGGTTCCCTTCACATGAGACCCTCATGATTTTGTTTGCCAAATAAGCTTAAACCTATACGGATTTTGGCAATTTGGCCCTGTTTTTAACGGTTAGTTGTCATGTTTCCAATCATCTAGTGTACTTGATGATTTCAGAACGCTTGATAGTTCACAATTCGAGAAGGGTTTAGGATTTAAGTTGCCAGTAGCTAGGTGACTGTGAGAATGGTGACAAGACCTTCGATGAGGGCCTCTTCGCCTCCTCCTTAGCTTTGGCTATAGCATATATATGTCTGAGGAAGGAGAAAAATGACAGAGAAGAAAAAGAAAAAAAAAAAGAGAAAAGGGAGAGAAACAAAGAAAGAAAGTCATAGAGAAAGAGAGAAAGAGAGAGTGTATAAACAAGCAAGCAATTTTAACTTTCTAAGATAATGTAGCTTATCTTATTTCTTTCAATGTTGGTGTTATTTTTTGTTGTTTCTGTTAATTTTGTTTTGTTCTTTCTAAGGTCATGGATGAGTCAAGCAAACAACGTGTAGAAGTGATAGTGTCTTATCCTGATTTGTCTTCAGATAAGTATATTTTTCTTGCTTGCCTGCTTAGAAGTAAATTGCTCCGACTTCGATTGCCACATCATGCATATAAAGATATGATAGAATCCAACCCAACTCAAAAAGTCCGTCCGATATATTCGAACTCGATCTCTATCAAATTTGACATTTTCGTAAAACCAAAGCTAAACCAAATTTAACCGGATTAAGGACCCCGCAACCTAAGCGAATTGACACTTTTTAAAATCCAACTAGAGACAACCTTCAAAACTAGTTGAAGAGACACTTGAGAATTCAGAATGAAACCTGATCTGACTGAAGATCTATAACCTGAGTCGAAATAACAATTGAGAATCTAAAACTCGACTCAACCCGATCAAAGACGATTCGTAAATCAAGTCTAAGCAAATCATGACCCGATTCAGTTTGCCTTGACATCGAATTGAGCTGAATACATATATATATATATAGAGAGAGAGAGAGCATCCGGCTAACGTACTAATGTTAGCAAAATAAAAAACGTGCTAACGAATGCTTATTTCGAATTCCAAATCAGAAACGGCCGATCCGAACCGTTGTCCATACTAAAACCTACGTAGGGACCAAATTTTACATTTTTTAATTTTTTTACTATTTTATCCGAGGCATTTAAGAATGTGTTGAAATTGAAAGTTTTTCTGAATCGTTAGATTAATTCATTTTCAATGACGAGGATAAAATAGTAAAAAAATTCGAAAAAATGTTAAATTTGGTCCCTACGTAGGTTTTAGTATGGACAATAATTTCAACGGTTCGGATCGGTCGTTTTTGATTTGGAATTTGAAATAAGCATCTGTTAGTACGTTTTTTGTTTTACTAACGTTAGTACGTTAGCCGGATTTTATATATATATATATATATATAGAGAGAGAGAGAGAGAGAGAGAAAGGCTAGGGTGCTCCATGGAGCACCCTAGCCTTTCTCTCTCTCTCTCTATATATATAGCACAATGATTGTTGTTTGATTAATTAAAAAGTAATCTCTTATCATGAGTAACAATGACAGGATCGTTATTATAAATTTTTTATATTAATAGTTCTAACAAAGTAATATTTAATTTTGTATTTTTATGCATAATTAAATAATATGTGAAATGATGCTAATAATTGCTTTCTGTAAAAAATCTTCTTTTTGAATTGAAATTAATGATATTATTTAATTTCATATAAGATATTATTCTTTCATTTAAAATTGTATTCATTGAGACAGTTCATCATATTTTTTTTTGCAATTGCAGACACCATATTAAACATATCTGTTAAATGTTAATAAATCATATAAAAATGAAGATATTATATTCTAATTTCACTAAAAAATTGATACCATCTAAAGCTCAAGTTAATGAATCATTTTCATAATTGAACCCGAAAATTCGAAAAAAGAGAACAAATGATGACTCATTGACCGAAGATTAGAAAAAAGCGACAACGATGACTCAAAATCATATATTGTCTCGCAAAATTCAATTTGAAACTCAAAAGGATGATGTTGTTGGATTTGAAATTTGATCTACGATCTGATTTTACTGAACTCGATCCAACACTTTTAAAGTTTTGACGTTGCCTGACTCAAATCCAACTTGATACAATATCATATGGAATTCGAAAAACAACAACCATATTATCTAATTTGATATGTGATTCGAAAAATTGTCAACACTTGATGTTCAGATCTTGTCCGATTTAACCACTAATACAATAATAATTATTAACACTCGATGATCTGAAATCCGACCCACTACCAATTTATCGAAATTAAACTAATCTGATCTCATCTGCCGAAAGTCCCAAACTTACCCTCCCCATCTGATTTGCCATCTCTACACCTCTCCTTTGGCAATTTAAAATGAAATCTCTTTCTTTTTTCAGTAACAACAAGATCTTGGCTTTTTAAAAACACGATTTTCTTGTCTGGTGCAGGTGCTGCTTGATACGAAGTGGTATCATGTAAAAGACTTCGCCACACGTGTCACTTCCCTAGTAGTTATTTGAAAGAAAAAAAGGTTGGATTTACGAAGTCACGAAATAGAATCTTTTATAAAACAAAACAAGCAGCCTACGGACATTGATGATCAAAAAAAAAAAAAATAGTGGTCTGGAGACTGGATAGTTGCAAATATTATTTATTTATTTATTTGAAGCTCACTGATTATTCCTCCGTCTAATATGCATATTATTTTGTATTAAAAAATAATGATACAGGTCAGATTAGTTGTTGTGCATATTAATTGAAATAAATAAATATCAATAGCTCAATCGATACGTCATCGTTATGTATGTTAAACGAATTGTTATAAATGTTCAAAATACATAATTATTTTTCAGTATAAAAATAACATGAAATATTACATTGACTTATCTAACATATATAATAATTCGTCTAATAAAACACTTTATTAACAAAATATTTTTATTAAACTCGGAGGAGAGAGACTCATCTAATGAAATCTAAATCTAACTGTTAAAACATTGAGTGAACAATGAAAGTAAACTCATGGGTGTACCCACTATGCTCCCCTCTTCAATTCTTTAGAATCTTGACAGAGAGTTTTGAATTTATTCTCTCTTCGTGGTAAGTGCAAGTGTGCAACTCAGATGCCTTTTCCTGTTTTCCACTTGCAGCTCAGCCTCAGCCAGCACTTGAAAGGAACGAGATCTTCTAACGCGTAGCAAAAACAATGTACGTGCTGCACAACAAATCTCAACATTTGATTTGCATCGAGATTCGTGCAAGCTAAACTTTATAATATCAGATTTTCTGAATCAAATTTGAATCATCTGTAAGTTACAATGTCGAAAATCTGAACGGTCCGTACCTACTGCGCGACAGAAGATCAGTGCCCGCACTTGAAATGGTCTAAAAAGCGAGATATGCATATGCTCCAGTAAACAAAAGATAATTATAACTTCATTTTTTCTATCTAGATCCGCTTTTAGCATACACTATATTTCTATATTACCTGCAAAATGGTAACCTTCAGCTTTGGGTTTCAAAAGCTGGAACGAAAAGAGAAGACAAAAAATATTACAGAATTTGTACTTTGACAGAAAAAAAGGTTACTACAGAATTTGTACTTTGACAGAAAAAAAGGTTACTACAGAATTTGTACTTTGACAGAAAAAAAATATTAAACAATTTGTAGCGATGATATCAAAGACACCATCGATTATAAAAAGAGATTTTACATTTTATATCAAGTGGTTCTGGTTCATACTTGAAAGGACAAATATTTATATAAAAAATGCATAGGATTATTGTTTCCTTTGCTGAATGATCAATAAAAGTTAAAGTTGAGTATTTTTATCTAATAATTAATAATATAACTTCCAGGTTTTATATATATCTCATAAGTCATAAGGTTCCTCTGAGTACATACATGTTTTAATTTACAAATAAGAATCATTTCTGGTGCACGTAAGAAATAGAATTATCACTACTACTACTACTACATATGTAAGATTATTTTCAACTTTAAAAATAAAATGGAAATAGACGGGGTCACCGTCTAATCTTAGTCCAAAACTACAAAACACAGCATTTATTACTTATTTACCTTGTACCAACAATGCCTGCACCAGATTTAATTTAAAATTAATTATCTATATTATCCCATTACAAGTTGAACATGCGAGCTCAGTCTCAGACAACACGGATTTGTACAATTTTGAATGCACACATGAAAGTTTCATACAGCTGCCAGCAAGGTTTAATTATTTTGCCATTATTAATTGGAGCTAGTTGGTTATATATATAATATATATTGGATCTATTTATTGAATCTTATTAGGACAACTAAAATATGTATCTAAAATAATTGTTGGTCTGATGGCATCCCTCATACGGTCTTGCCTCATCATAAAATTAGGGTCGTAGTAAATATATAATCTTTACCTTAACAGAATTTGATACACTTATAATTTACAGAAATTGTGGGTTTGTGTAGAGATTTGGAGTAAGAAAATTAGGTTTTATTAGGCCTGTTTTCATGTGGGCCAAAACAGGCTTGAAACCACGGTCCAAGTTGTCATATTATAACAAAGTATTATACATTTATACTGAGTGTTTCATGAAATTGTAATAAAGCCCAATTAAATGTCTGAAAGGGGAATTTTGGATTTGACAAAGAGGCTGGAAAGGAAAGGGATATTTATAACTTGTGAATACTGTGATGAAAGAGAAAGCATAGAACATTTGTTTTTCCAATGCAATCATGTTCAACAGGTCTGGTGTTGTATAATTCATTCATGATTCATTCTGTTACTATATACTGCTCCAAAATTTAACAGATTAGTTGAAGATAAAACAAATGTGGGACAAACTAAATCAAGTCCCCTTTTCTCATATATGCTCAGCAACAATTAGGCTTTGTGCGATAAAAAGAAATAAGTGTTTGCTTTGAAAGGCTCTCTAGCTCAGATTCTCCAAATTCATATGAGACACAAATTCGTGTCGTCGTGTCGTGCTTTATTTCGTTTAGTGTCATGTCGTGTTGTGTCATACCGTACAGTAGGAAACTCGAGCACGACAAAACTTAAGACACGACACGTGAACATTATCGTGTTGTGTCGTGTCTCATGCGGTGTCTTTACTGTGCCGTATTTTTATCATGTCATGCCGTATTTGACCACTGTGACACGGTTTTGAAAACTCTTGCCTCAGACCCATAATGCATAGTTAAGTACAATCATAATGAGGTACAATTAAATATGATATTTAATCTTATTTGCCCGTTGCTCAATGTGTGTGGCTCCTCTCTTCGCTCTGTCATCGAGCTATCGTTGATTAGGTTTCTCTCCTTAATATTCTTGATCCTCAGTTTAGATGTGCTTTTGATTAGGTTTATCTAGTTATGATCTTTTTGTTATGTTCAGTACATGACTTATGTACAAATACTTTATAAGTTTTTCTGTGTAGTTGATAGAAGCCGGGGTCTCTTCTTGAGTCTAATTTTTTCAAAAAAAAAAAATATCGAGGCAGGCGAATCTTATCGTATCCTCTGTGGATTTTTTCTCCGCTTTCTAAGAAATTTAATTTGAATTGTCGAATTAAAAATCAACGTCCCATTGTCATAAATATGATTCAGATTTTTTTTTATATCATTAATCTGACTGAACTGTTGATTTTTGATTCAAAAATTCAGATAAAAAATTCTCCACTCTGCATAACAAAATGTTCTGCAGAGGATTTTGTTACGTTCTGAACACAGACTAAAGGTTAGCAATTGTTGGGCCAAATGAGCCGAAGGCTGAAGGCCCAAGAAGCGAGGACATATGAAGAACCATTTAAAATGCAAAATAGGAGCTAGACTTTTATTTTTCTCAAAATAAAAAAATAACATGAACAACCATTTATTAATGCACGAATATTTTATTAATTAGCATACAATCAAAAATAATTTACCGTACTTCTTAAGTATATATTCTCAATTATTAGCTTATTACTTCATTCACAGTTTCACACCCAACAAACAACAATTTTCACTACACTATGATGACATTGCCATTTTACTGCTGCTAAGTTAATCACGCGGTTGCAGTGGTGTCAAAGGTGTCAAAGGTGTCAAAGGTGTCATCCTGATCCTCAATAGGATCCTCCAATACAACACTCTTTACTTGAGCACTGTATTTATTCAGCACATCCTGTTCTCTCTGCCAAAGCATGATCCCCCCGTACTTTGGCGACTTCTTCAGCACTGGCAATACCTGAGACTTGAGTATGCTCGGTGGAATATATCCGCCGTTCACTGTCGCGTTAGATGAAGCCGGCAGCCCGACAAAGAATTGTTTTGCCTTAATAGTGCTAACCCAAGTATTCCATGAAGTTGTCAATTTAGTAATGTCCCCAGTCTTGTACTGGCATGATGGGTCATTGTAAAACTGCATCCAGACGTAGTCAAATAGTCCTGTAGATAGCGCCTTGTTAAGGTGCAAATCGGGGTACGGACAACCGGGAGCAGCACTGAGATAGACCTTTTTTCCCTTGCTGTTATATGCATAGAGGTACTTTGCTAAGTTATCATAGTAGCTGGTGCCTCCTCGCTCCGTGTCGAAGTCGATACCATCAAGGATGGCGCTCCCGAGGGGTCGGTTGGCAGAGTTGCCACCAAGGTAATTGTTCCAGAGGTATTGCGCAACCCTCTGGGCATCTGATGGGGAAGATAGGCCGTAGTTGCCGCCACCACCGCCAAGTGATAGAAAAACCTAGATAGAAATGAACAACAATTTTGTTTTCTTCATCAGTAAAAGATGGACAAAAATCATTCATAATTTGTTAAGCTCTCAGTGAGAGAAGTAGAAATGTTCAAGTTGCTTTCCAGCTGATTAGTGATTAATTTGGTTTGGTTATTTCATACAAATTACGTCTCCGTTAACTGTTGCCATCGGCATCATCTACTTCCGATAAAAAAGAGTATAGCTTCCACCTCTTACACTACCATAATATCCAGTATCTGTGTGGATACGAAATATCAATTGCTTGCTTACACCAACATACACACAGATAATATAATTCTGTGAATTATTTTGAACAAGATTAATATACGCGACTGACTTCACACATCATTAAATTCAGCATAATTGCCCATATAATTGCATACTATCAAGTTTCCTCTTTTTGTAACATTTTCGCAATTGTAGTCGATACTTGATTATGTATTTTTAGTTGACAAAATATGTAATTGTTGTTAACTAGTACATCTGAACAAGGAGGAGTAAGAGTTTTTGAATTACAAAAGTAAAAAAAAACCTTAATCCCCTTGGCCTGACATGATTTGATGTCAGTAGCGAGGCCTTTGCATCCACCAGTGGATGAAGTGCATTGATTGGGAAGGTCGAGAACCGGATTGCGGCCATTGCCAAAGGTATCGAGAAAAGCCAAGAGGACATAAGAATAGTATCCTGTGTCACAGGCTGCTTTGAGGGTCCCTTCTTTACCGTGCCAGTTCTGGCCCCAGTAAACGGCAATGTTGCCGGCTTGAGCCGAGGCAATGAGAAAACACAGTAAGAATGGTATGAGAATCAGAGAAAGGGTTGTTGGTTTAGAGACCATTCTGAGAATTCAAGAAACAGTTGGTTTAGAAATGGAAGTTGACTTTTCTATTGGTGTGAAATCTTCTCAAAGAAGTTATGAACTGAGATGTGTGTTATTTTATATAGATATGCATTAGATTCTATAATATCTAAATGAGAATTTATTAAAACAGCTGACAAGCTGACGATAAATCAATAGATAATCATTATTGGTTTTATGCCAGCAATCAGTATCTATTTTATAAAACCAGCACTGAATGTCAACCATTATTATTGGAATTCTGTAAAAAAAAAAAGCACTCTCATTGCCAGTGTCGATTTTACAAAAAAAGCTCACACTTAGTGAATAATCATGTTTTAAAATTTCAATTAGGAATCTATGTCAAATTTAGATATAAAAAGGACATTTCAATTATAATTAAAATAAAAATAATTTAAAACTAAAAGTTTCATTAAAATATCATCAATTGTTTACAGTATATACTGAAATTATAACTGACAACAAGAAATTACATAATACTTTTGTGGTTGAAAATATAAACATAAACAAACACTCATAAAAATAGCTGACTAATCCAACAATTTGTAACCCTTTATAACATGAATGTGTTTGCTTGTGCAAGTAGAATTAAGTCATTTTGTGACATGTCCTGCCGTACAAATTCATTTTAATTTATAGCTCCTATAAAAAAATTAGACATAATGAAGTACATTCATAAATGAACTCAAATTTTAAAATGTATGAATGTCACAAACTACTTTCTTATTGAGTAAGAGGATGTCTTTTGTGTCTAAGGGTATTTGATCCATTTTTAAAGAATTAATTTGACTTTCAATTGAATCTGTATGTAGAATATGATAGAAGCAAGACTTATTATTATTATTATTATTATTATTATCGTCGTCGTCGTCGTCGTCGTCGTCGTCGTCGTCGTCGTCGTCGTCGTCGTCGTCGTCGTCGTCGTCGTCGTCGTCGTCGTCGTCGTCGTCGTCGTCGTCACATGAATTCAATATTGAAAGCTATTGAATAATGACAGCATGTTCATTTTTAAATATATACTAACACTTGATCATCATACTTTAATTGAATAAATTATATAGGATTCAAGTTATTATAATTATTTTATTTCATAATTAACATGATTAATATAAAATATTAATATTTAATGTACTACTCATATTTTCAAAAACAAAAAACTAAAAAAATAATATTAAAAACTCCACACAAATTTTTTGGGTTCCAAAAAATGACATTACTGGCTACGTCCAGTATATTATGTAGATACTATCTATTATGGCGTTTTCAAAATGATGTCAAAATAGAGTCTTCATAAATGTAAACTCTTAATTAGGTCAAAACTTTGTGGGAATTTATTCGAGGTTTCTTGTATTAGAAAGCAATACGAAATTTCGTACCTAAATCAAAAGCATTGAAAATAAATACAGAAAAAAGGGAAAAATATTTCCTAGTATAATATTTCAATTCATTATATATATAAGGCAGCTCTTAGCCTTAGGTCACTTGATTAGGTAGAGGCTACTGTCAAGTAAATGATTAATCCAACATTGAATAATTCAAGATTCAACGACGCATTAACAGTTCAGAGCTCTTATCCAGTATTTCTCAAGTAATATAATGGAATAACGCACCATGTGAGCACGAGGTGACAATAAATTTAATGCACCAAGTCCAAATATATATTGCTTTTTTTTTTGTTCGGCATTTTTTTTTATTTTGAGAAAAATCACTTTTGACTCTTAAACTATACTGATTTCAATTCAAATTGCCTCTAAACTCTTTTTTAGTTCAAACGCAACCCTAAACTATTGATTTTCATTCAATTTCAATCTTCTATTAAATATCATTTCTAAAAAAACCTATTAAATATCACAGAACTTGGTAAAATTAGAATTATCTTTTAATGTCTGCATATTCACAATTTAATTTGGATCTATTTTTTTTATTAATTGCGAAACCAGCAAGCTATATAAAATAAAAAATATTATATATAATAAAATAAAAATTTGTTCTGTATCCAAATCCGATCAAAGACGATCAATAACCCGATTCGAAGCGACACCTAATGACCCGAACTCGACCCGAGACGATCCATAACCCGATTCGAGGCGACATCTGATGACTTGAAATCCGATCCGATCCGAAAAGATCCATAATCCGATTCGAGATGACACCTGATGACTCGAAACTCGACAGAAAAATATACTAAGACACTTGTTGCGTGTTGTTGTGCATTTAAGTAAAAGATACGAGTTTGGCGAAGAAAAATGTAACTCACAAATTAAAGAACAAAATGTAGAAATAGAAAAGAATCTGAGCGGTTACTGTGCGGAATTGGCGGTTGGCGAAGAGGAGGCGATGAAGCGAAGGGCTCGCAATGGCGAAATGAAAATGCCCATTGATTTCTCTGTCGATCCGAAAAGAATCTGAGCGCGGATCCGGTCAAGGTCGAGGGGCAGCCGCTTCTGATTTTTCTTTTGCAAAATAATTTTGTATATTTATATAATTTGTCATATTTTTTATAAAATAATCATGTATATTAAAATATCGTATCATTTTGCTTTCCAAAAAAATATTGATTTTGTTACGAAAATTCTAAATCTGCTAAAGCCTGTAATGATCACCCACTTCAAACGCTTGATCAGCAAAAATATAATACTAAACTGTCCCTCAATACTGTAGGGACAACGCACAAATGAACTGCAGCCTGTTTTTTTTTTTTTTTTGAGGAAAACTGCAGCCTGTTGGGGGGTTTTGCTTTTGCTGTACATTCATAGTTGGGATATCAATGCAGGAGAATTATAATTTTTCAGTAAAGAAAGGCTCCTTTTGTACCTTAATCAGTCTTCTATATATGCTCTTTTTCTTTTCGTGCAACCACAATATTTTTTCAAGCATAGAAGAATAATCCTAAAGTAAGCATCTAACTGTGGTCAGAGCACTGGTTTTTAGGTTTTAATTGTGTGGAGAGAAGCATGCCCATGCCAACACACAAACTCTTCTGTTTTAGAAGAATCTGATTCTGGTAAAAACCTGTTGCATTGTCGTCTGATAATCATCTTGCTCTTTGATGATGGCAAAATTGGAGTTGTCCATCCATGATCTGGTATAATTAAATCTTGTCTCTCTTCTATATTTCCCAATCTAAAAGTGGATTAATAGAATATTTCATAATCATCTTAAAATGGTGATTTTTCCAAAATCAAGCTACAACCTATTTATCTTAGAACTCACCTGATTCGTACTGATTTCTAGCTTAAACGGGCTTAGTCAGATCTCAATTTTGTATTGATCTCTATAATTATTTTGTGTTTCTATTACAAGGGTCAACAATAATAATTTGTGCACTATGTTTTATAATTATTTGTACAGTACATTTTCAGGGGTTTTAATTGAAGGGTACAAAAATCTATTTGTAGCAAGGTACAATTTAATTAAAATTGTATATGTTCATATTTAATATTTAATTTACGGTTAAATTATGGTGCATGTGTATGCATCGTGCTTGCGCATCTGGACCCTCCTATGTGTATCGGGATTCGATGCACATGAATCTCCAAAAATCTCGATGCACATCGAAGGATCCAGATGCGCAATCACCATAATTTTGCTCTTTTATTTATAAGAATTAATTATGAATTAAGCTACGGTGCTTGGCCAAGCACCGCTGCCTCTGTGCTTGATAATCCAGATCGTTAGATATTGTAAAGATTCGTGCAAACATCATGTCGCTGATGGAGTCGGGATTAATGAAATGGAGGCGTCCATTAATTTAGGATCCCTTCCTCTCCCAAATTTTGTTCTCTCCCCCGCCGATGGAGCTCTCCTCGTGTTCTCTCTACTCGACCCAAACGACGACCCAGACGAGAACCCTAGACCCTAGACGATGACCCAATCAAACTTCAGATCAGCCACAAAACCCTAACCCTAACCTCCGTCGTTCTTCGTCCAAATTCTCAAAAATCCTAGTCCCCTTCTTCCCAGAGGACTCAACGGAAGTGGTGGAAATTGCTCAAAGAGGAAAAGGTAAGCTCGATTTTTTTCTAAGGTACTGGTTTTGGGTTTGACGGATTTAGGTCGCTAGGTTTTAAGGTCGATACTGGTAAATTAGAGCTAATTTTGTTACTGTTTTGCTTATCTGAGAAGTTGTATTGTTTGATGGATTGAGGGATTGAGAGTTGTCAGTTTGGTTGCTATTAAATCTAAAGGAGTTGTTATGATGCTCTCATGATCAATTTCATAATTTAAAAGTTATTAAGACAAGTTGCCACCAGGTCTGGATTTAGTATGTGGTCACTAATTGATATGAACTGACGGTTGAATACTGGCACCAATCTAAAGGGGTTGAATACTAGCACAAAGCATTGATTATATCTATGTTTTCTAATTTTTTAATACTGGCACAAAACTGAGGGTTTAATTGATCTTACCAGTGAACTGTCTCTGCTTTGTTTGTGAGAATTAGTATTGAAGTAGCTAGTTTATTCTCTAATTATAATCTTTTTTGCATTATTGCAGTAAGAGTTTGTTGATCGAGAGAAAAGCAACAAGGGACATTAGTTGTGGGATGCCATTGTATTTTTGCAATAAATTAGGGGATTTGCAATAGTTATATCTTCGCTTGCACTGTTGCGTTACTATGTGATTTCCAAAAAATAAAATGGGCAATATTTATTGGTGTAAGATTTAATTAGTGCTAATTAGGATTTTGTAATATTTAAGTAGATGGATTATTATTGTTTTGTAAAAAAATTCTCTTCTGAAGAACCTTGTATTCATCTTGATCTCATTTTATGCTGTAACTGTGCTATTATTTCCGTGTCATTTTATCTTGATCTCATTTAAAATTTGAAGGATTTGGGTGCTATTTCATAAAAATTAAGACAGGTACCAGTCTTGCATCCTTTTCGAGATTGTACATGGTACTAGTCTTCCTTTTCGAGATTGTACATGGTACTAGTCTTGCATCCTATGGTGGATTCAGATAATGATTATAGCCAAACCTAACACACTAGCAGATTGAAAGTTGAATATTATGGTTCTGGGGTCATACTTTATTCATTTAGTGAAACACAACTATAGTTTTTTAGTACTTGTATGTTGTATAGGAGTTATAATGCAAACAGTGCTGCAAAATCCAAGTCAGCGTTTTGGATGAGCAACATATAAGCTTCACCCATATTTTTTCCAAGCTTTGCAAAATTACATCTCTTATTATTAATTTGAAAACGACACAAAAGCTTAATAGCAAGTATTCTGTGTAACTTTTAAAAGCAAATGAAAAAGGAAACTACCAGTCTACCACATAGAATAACATTCCATTTCCAAAATGAATATCTGATACTACTAGTGCATTTTAGGAGTATAACAGTAATACATAATAATTCGTGCTTTTAAAGGGGTTTCAGTATTGACTTATGAAAGATATGTCATATTACACATGAATAATGCATACCTAGATTCTTTGTCAAATTCAGATTGGCCGGCATAAGAAAAAGCAACAAAAAGGTACTAGTCTTGCAACCTATCGGAGATTGTACATGGTACCAGTATTTCACATTAATGGAGATTGTACATGGATATTTTAGATGGCAAATTAACCTACTTGTTGCTCAGTAAGAAAAAATAACTAAAAAACTTTCCAGCCCATCTTTCTCAAAATACCATGTTTTACCATGTTTACTACAGGATTGATATAATTCACTGAGAAATCAACATACACAAAAAATAAAAAATTCAACATGATACATCCTCGGATTAAGAGAATACAAAACATGATACAAATTCAACACCTTCTAAATCACACGAATTCACACTAGCTGCAATACTCACGTCTGAGCCTTTAGTGCATATCTCACTTGAACTGAATCCTTAATGTATGTTCATGGCTTCATGCACTAAGAACTCAACATACAAAAAGAAAATAAAAGGTTAACAATATGACTATCACTTGAACTGAATCAATAAGACAATAGAAATTTACACATTAATGGCAGACTCAAATCTTAAAGAAATTAACTCACGTATGAGCCTTTACTATTGCATATTTCACTCTGATATATGAAAATTTATAGTTTTGACCTTAGAAAAATCTTATTTGATGAAATTGAGGAAATCGCAGACTCAAAATCTTATTTGATGAAATTAAAGAAGAATAGTGGCAGTGATAATTTAAACTCAAAGCCTTTGAATGTTAGATATACGACAGTGATAATTTTATCACAAAAATGAGTAATTATCAGGGATATAGGATTACGTCAGAACATGCGGCCTCTATGTCGACAACAGGCGATTTAGGGTTCTCTTCTGTGTAGAGTGCAGCAGCGATCTCTATGTCGAGTGAGAACAGGCGATCTAGAGGAGGAGATGGATGGCTTCAATGGCGACGATGGATGGGACCAGTCGCGATGAGAGAGGAGGCCACTGCATCGAGTCGAGAAGATGGAGAGAACGCGAGGAGAGAGAAGCGAATAGGGAAGGGAACGTTTCGGTAATTTGAACTGGAGGCATCCGTTTCATTTAATTCCAATCAATCAGCGACATCACACACACGAATTTTGATAAAAATCGAACGATTTGGATTATCAAGCACAGAGGCAGCGGTGCTTGGCCAAGCACCGTAGCCTAATTCATTAATTATTTAAATTCTATTATCATAGAATATTCTGAATTATATATAAATCATATTCGATATTTTAGGTTAAAATGTCTGAAATAGTAAAATATATGCTAAATTCATAACAAAAGCGATTACAAGTATAATATAAATATAAAAAAATTAAATAACTTTCAATAAATTTATTTACCTGAAAATTACTGATTTAATATCTTCCAATGTACTAGAGCTTATGTTGTTGAATGCTAAATAATGTTCCTTTGCAAAAATTCTTTTTTTTAGATAAAAAGATGAGAGTTAAAGCCACCCAAATTTAAATTAGTTAGAAATTGTTCATCTGAGTTTCGAATCCATGACATCTCATATGGAGGTCATTACTCTTAGCCACTAAAATAATGACCGGTACTCACCTTTGCATAAATTCTTAATTACATGACCTAGCATGTATTGCAGATGTCTTAAACGTTGGATAAAATGTTTATTTCTCCAAAATTAGTTGAATGCAGGATGGTATTGAAACCCTCTAATTTTAAAATTTTAATTTAATTAATAGAACTTCTTTGGAGTAAAGTTTGAAAAACAATCTACTAACAATAAAGGACACAAATGCCAATACTCATAGCAAAATGAAGCCGAAATGGATGTAGATTTTTGTATCTGTGTTGGATATGATAAATATAATAATTCATTTAATCACTCTTCTAAAATATAAGAAATAATTTTTTGAAATTTAATTTTATTGTACACACTGATTTTGCATTATTGCCTGGTGGGCATGATAATAATTTTAGTCAAATACTATTTCCGAGTTATTAAATCGATACATTAAACAATTCTGATTTTCAAGAAGACTTTATTGAACCGATACATTAATGGCATAATCTTTAGAGAGCACAACAGCATTACAACCATTTATTACTACATAAAACTAGCACAATAATCACAAATATTTTAATTACCACACTTAAGTAAACTTGCGAAACATTTTCCTTCACACATGACACATAACGGACAAAAGCAACAATTTTCACTAGACATTGCCATTTTGCTGCTACTTAATCACTCAGTTGCAGTGGTGCCAAAGGTATCATCATCACTCTCAACAGGATCAGTTGCAGTGGTGCCAAAGGTATCATCATCACTCTCAACAGGATCAGTTGCACTGGTACCAAAGGTATCATCATCACTCTCAACAGGATCCTCCAACACAAAGGGCTTCACTTGACCGCTGTAATTATTCAGCACATCATAGTACCTACTCCAGAGCATGATCCCCCCATACTTCGGCGACTTCTTCACCACCGGCAACACTTTAGTCTTTAAATCATTCGGTGGAATATACCCGCTACCTGCTGCCGCAGTTGAAGCTGGCAGTCCAACAAAAATTTTCGTTGCCTTAACTTTGCTAACCCAAGTATTCCATGACGCTATCAACTTAGTAGCGTCGCCAGTCTTGTACTGGCATGGTGGGTTATTGTAGAATTGCACCCAGACATAGTCAAATAGTCCTGTAGAAAGTGCCTTACCAAGGTGTGAATCAGGGAACGGGCACTGGGGAGCGGCACTGAGATAAACCTTTTTTGCCTTGGTGCTATATGCATAGAGGTATTTTGCCAAGTCGTCGTAGTAGGCAGTGCCTCCTAGCTCTATGTCAAAGTCGATACCATTGAGGACAGCACTTCCAAGGGGTCGGTTGGTAGAAGTGCCGCCAAGGTAATTGTTCCAAAGGTATTGCGCAACACGCTTGGCATCTGCTTTGGAAGACAGACCGTAGCTACCGACACCACCACCAAGCGATAGAAAAACCTAGATAAATATGAAGATTTTTTTTTCCTTTATTAGTTGAAAAAAAGATGGTGCCGTTCTAAAGTAAGCTCTAGTTAAGCCTCTAACTTGTATCAGTAATTCGAATTGTTCAAGTTACTTTCCAATTGTATAAAGTTCGTTGGATATTTTGGGACAAATTTATGCTATCTGTTTCATACCGACCACCAAGTTTCGATTGATTTTAATAGTAAGGAGTTAGACTTGATCTAAAGTACTATGTGATCTAATTAAAATAGATATATAGTCCAGTATGTCCACGAAGACTGGAGTGATTTCTGTAAAACTGAACAAGTACAGACCAGTACGAATAACAGTTTTGAACTGATTAATTAGTGAATTGTTTAGAAACTAACCTAACACTAGCACAAAGAGTAATAGGTCTCTGCAAAAGACATTCAAAAAGTAATACATGCCAGGGCTATAAGTTCTTATATAGAACAATAAAATGCCAGTGAAGTAGACAAGTAGAAAATTTAATAAACCTTAATTCCCTTGGCCTGGCAGGATTTGATATCAGTAGTGAGGCCTTTGCAAGTACCAGCAGATGGATTGCAGTGGCCGGCAAGGTTGAGAACAGGATTGCGGCCACTGCCGAAGGTGGTGAGAAAAGCCAAGATGACGTAAGAATACTTTTTTGTGTCACAGGCTGCTTTAAGGGTCCCTTCTTTACTGGGGCCCTGGCCCCAATAAACAGCAATGCTGCCGGCCTGCACGTAGGCAAGTAGGAAACATAGTAAAAGTATCCTCAGACAGAGGGTTTTCGGTTGAGTGGCCATTGCCCACCGAGGAATTGAGTGAGTATTAATTGCTTGCTTGCTTGAGATGAAGGAGGGATGCTTGCATTGCTACCTTATACTCTGTATATATAGAGGGAAGTGGCTTTTTTATGAATAAAAAATATAACAAGCACCAATTTGCAAGTTCTTCTCCTTGCTATATTGATGTATGCACATAGCTTTGACTTAATTTTGTTTAAAGATTCCCTGATCGATCGGATAAATGATCTCAAAGCCGCGAGCATTTCATTGATAGCATAATGCTTGATTAGTCATAAGTTTTAACATTTTCTTACCAGCTCGATAGTTCTGATTTTTCATGGCAAAATATGAGACTATTCGTAGTTTTTGTCATATGTTTATCATCAAATTTGGAAGATGACCCTTTGCAATATTTTAATGCTAGCTTAAAAATTGGAAATTATCAACTTGCCTCATCACGGTAGCATTTTGCTTGCACTTCCAGCTCGCGATTTTACAGCATTTTGCTTGAGGATGTTAATCTCAATATTACCATTTTTTCCCTCTTTAACCTCTTTAAAATGGCAGCACTTAAGCGGGATGTTCATTGGTTTGAAACTTGGAATATAGTTCACTTCAATTTTTTACCAGCTGAATCTTCACCAGCGGTCAAGTTCATAATTAAATTTTGAAACAGAGGCCAATTGGTACCAGAAGTCAGCAATACTTTAACGGGCAACAAATTCAAATTCAAAATCGCTGGTAATGCATGATTTGCATTATTTGAACCCAGACAGCTCTTAAAATTTTCAAAATTCAACTGTCGATGATTTCCACTTTTTTTATCCATATAATTCACTTTCTACGTAATGGATGATCTTAGAAACAGAGCAGCGGAATTCAGATCAGTATTTTTTTTTAGTTTATATTGTTGCGTGGAGTTAGTTCCTGGAAGCTATGAACTAGGATGGTGTTATTTTATGATTTTATGAAAGTGACATTTGGAATATGCCACGGCAGTTCAAAGATCCCCAAATTTTAGGTAGAACTGCATATGCATCGGATTCAAAAAGGAATAAATGAATTTAAATGCTAATATATTAGAGTCTTATAAAATTTTGTATATGTTTATATATATTTAATAGAAATTAGATGATTTAAAGGCTAATTCTTATTTATCCTAGCATCTATATATATATCAAATTAGATCTAAATCATATTGGATATTTTAAGTTAAATTGTGTCTGAACTCTGAAATAGTAAAACATGTGCAAAATGCATAATGAAAGGGAATATAATTATTTTAAAAATCAAATAAAATATAATAATCACAAGTAAATTAATTTGCAGAAATAACTAGTATTTTCAATATTATAACCATTCAATAAAATATGAATTTTGTTTATATACTCATAAGTTTGAGACAGTTAAATTTGTACACTTACGCAAGTTATGATAGACTGATGGACATATTCGGAAGCATCCTTTTTCATGAAATAAAGCAATAGAGCACAATTTTGCATATGTTTATGTTTTTTTACTGGTTTACAAGCATTTTTTATTCATTATTCGTATTACAACACACAAACTCAAACTTTAAAATAAATATGAAAAACAAAATTCCTTAAAAAATAACTTGAATTTGAAACCTCTTCCATTTTTTTTCTGATAGTGTAGAGATAAATCAGAAATTATTCCTGCCAAATTGAAATTTAAGGAAGCGTAAGTCTACTTAAGAGAGCTATAGATCATTACATCTAGCTACAATGTTAATTAAGCTCATACAGAAGATAAGATAGTTTGAAAAGTACAAAGACGGAATTTAACAACATTATATAATTTAATAAATTATCCAGAGATCAGCATTACGTAACACTAGCTAATCTGCTCCCTCTTGATTTAGTTTATTTTTGGTACTATTTCAAAGAAAAATGGATAAACTCTGTTCAGAAAGCATATGCCTTTATGGTCTATCACAAAGCATATGCAGGAATATAATTTATAGATCTAACCGTTAGATATATTTATATCAATTCATTTATTGCTATATATATATAATAATAAATTGTATAATTAGTTTGACTTCATTTCAATAACCAACAAAAGATGGTGTTAGGTTGTCAAATTTTGGAAATTCAACTTAGATGGCTCTTGATGCATAGCAAAATGAAGCCGAAAAAAAGATAAAATTTTGTATCTGTGTAGCCTATGATATGCTCAGTAAAAAAAAAGGCAGTTCGGTCCACGTGGCTCATGCTTGTGCAGGATCTGGAAAATGATCGGATCACTTTTGGATTTTGGTATGCTGTCTTTCACTGTATTTTTGCAAGAGACTGTTTCCACGACTTGAACATGTGACCTCCTGGCGACAATTTTACCGCTACGCGAAGGCTCCCCTTCAGCCTATGATATGTACATAATTTAACCAATTATTTTTGTGAAATATAAGAAATAATTATTGGAGATCAATTTCAATGGCATTAATTATAGCTGTTGACATTAAATTTCTCATCATAATAATAATGAAACTATGGTTTTACACAGATATTATTCAAAATGAAAAAGTTCCTAATTATTAGTGAATATGACTATATATTGTGCATTGAGACGACTTGCAATTGAAGTTGAAATGGTTTGAAATTTTGAAAGTCATCTCAACAAATTAAACGATACTGATATTAATTCATTAATTTTAATTAACGTTTAATTGTTCAAAGTTGATATATATATAGATGATCTACATATTGAAATCCAACATATCTCCATGGAGCACTAAATCGTTCGTGCTCCACATTCATTATTTTCAATTTGAAAATTCCAACGATCGATTCGAACCGTTCAACATGATCTACATGTTTAAAACTACTTGAAGATTAAATTTTATATTTTTTTTGAAATTGTTTGCTATTTTTTAAAAAGATAGAAAAGTTGCTAATCAAACGATTGTGATTTTCATACCTCTCTAAAAAATAGCAAAAAAATTCAAAAAAATATAAAATTTAATCTTCAAGTAGTTTTAAACATGTAGATCATGTTGAATGGTTCGAATTGATCGTTGGAATTTTCAAATTGGAAATACGATGTGGAGCATTAGCGGTTTGGTGCTCCATGCAGCATCAAATCGTTCGTGCTCCACATTCATTATTTCCAATTTAAAAATTCCAACGATCGATCCGAACCGTTCAACATGATCTACATATTAAAATCTACTTTGAAGAATAAATTTTATAAACTTTGAACATCGAAGGCCCTGTGCTGCGTCAGGGCCTTAAATAACTTATAATTAAGGAAACTTAATTACAGAGCTTTAGTAAACTCTTTGGTCTAATTTTGTGGGAATTTTTCTTCGAGGTTACTTGCATTAGCGAGCAATACGCAATTAATCTTTTCTTGAGTCAAAATCACTGCTGAAAATAAATACAGAAATAAAAAGGGAATATATCATCGTTTACTTTCTTTTTTTTAATTTATCATATAACGACAAGTCTAGTCTTACGTCACTTGATTTGGTAGAGGTTACTATCAAGTGAATGATTAATTCAACATCACATAATTCCTTTGGAATGGGATTCAATTCAATGAAGCATTATAAAATATAAAATAAAAAAAAATTCAATGAAGCATTAGCAGTTGAGAGCTCTCCTCCAGTTTTCCCGAGTAATAAAATTAAAAAAATACAAGTCTAAATATTATTTTCCTTTGTCTCTTCGTTGGGCTTTTTTTTTTTTTTTTTTTTGTAAATTCTCATTTGAATTAATATTAACTTGAATTACAATATTATTGTTGAAATATTTTGATCTACAGATAAACTACTCTTGTTATTTTACTCTTTTAAGAATGGAAAATATTGTTCTGGCGATACACTTCATTGATACGCAATTGATATGTGCAACAAAGTGCGTTGTAATGTATGTTATCCGAATTCGGTTACATGTTATTTTGTACTAAAAAATAATTATGCATGTTAAACACATTCGTTATATCCAATTTGAAAATTTCAACGACCGATCCGAACCGTTGAACATGATCTACATATTGAATCTACTTGGAGATTGAATTTTACATTTTTTTGAATTTTTTTAAAGAGATAGAAAAATTGCTAATCAAACGGTTTCTGGACCAACAAAAATTGTAATTTTACTACCTCTCTAAAAAATAGCAAAAAAATTCAAAAAAATGTAAAATTCAATCTCCAAGTAGATTTCAATATGTAGATCATGTTTAACAGTTCGGATCGGTCGTTGAAAGTTTTAAATTGGAGATACGGTGTGAAGCATTAGTAATTTGGTGCTCCATGAAGCACCTTAGCCTATCTATCTCTCTCTCTATATATATATATGTAAACTTTATTTCAGTTCCACAGCAATTGTGAATTCTGATATGTGATATGTCACTATGTCAGTTGTAATTTTTATTTTTGAGAGATATATGTTATTATAATTTTGAATATCAAATTCAGAATATTATATGACCTTTCTAATTATGAATAGTTTGGGATGCTGTTATTTTTTATTTGTGAATTAAAGTACAAATTAAGAAATTGATTAATTAGATCACATGGTCTATGAAAGTAGATCTACAAAAATTAAATATTATTTATGAAAATACCAAACTTTCTATCTTAAATTGGATTGAATATTTTATATAATGATTGTACGTGATTATCCTCATCGATTTAAATAAATTAATATTGCCTACTATATATGCAGATATGATATCACATTATTATTTAGGTAATGTCAACTGTCGAACAGTAATCTGCAATATGATTTTAGCCATCACGCGTTGACTAAAATTTTGGACTGTTTCTCAGTTGCTAAAGGTTATTAATTAGAGTATGAGATACAACTCTAAATTCTAAATTTTAAATTTTAAACCTTCTAATATGATGTGATATTTTCAATATCAGTTTGAGAGATGTAGATGAGTTTTTATTTGTATTTTTGCTTCAAAGTTTTTTATTTAACAATTTTGCTTTAAGATTTGTAAATTCTGACGTGACTTAATTAGTAATTTGCTAAAATTGATCGGTCTCCCACAGTAATGGTGCTTTCGCTCTCCTAAAAAAATAGGACTCCAATTTTAGTATTTGTTGTTGATGTGACAATTAAGAAACTCTAATTTTAGCTTCAGAAATGTGAGAGTTTAGAAACTGCGAAGATTAAATTTCTAAAACTGAGAGCATCTCTATCCCTGAAACTCTTGAACTTTCTAATATGATGTGACAGTTTCTAAATCGGTATCAGAAATGTAGATGAGTTTTTTATTTAGCAAATATGCTCCAAAGTTTTTTATTTAGCAACTTTACAAAAAAAATTATAAACTCTAACGTGGCTTAATAATTCAATAAAATTGATCGCTATCCCGCAGCGCTGACGCTCTCTCTCCCCTAAAATAAAGAGGACTTCAATTTTAGTATTTGCTAATGTGACAATTGAAAACTCTAATTTTAGTTTCTGGGATGTAGGAGTTTAGAAACTAAGAAAGATTAAATTTTTACAATTGATATTTTGAAACTTCAAGAATTTGAGAGATGGAGATGCTCTGTTGTGACAATTATTTAGAAACTTCAAGAATTTCAGAGACGAAAATGCTCTTATCCACTACAAAGTTTATAATTATTACTTTTTGTTGTTTGGATTTTTTATAAAAAAAATCGTATTTTATTCTATAAGTTTCCTATCCATAATTATTTCCTCAATAAAAAGTTTAAACTAGAGAAGTGTTTGTAGTGTGACCTGTTTCTGCGGCGCTAAATTGCCAATTTTTGCTGCAGTGAAGTCTTTTATTGCTCTTCTCAATTTGTCAAATTTGTGCTGCAGTGAGATTGGGTTCTTTGCCACTGCATTGGATGACCAAGTTTCTACCACTGTTTGATGAAGCTGTGGAATTTTGAGCCAAAAATTCTCCAACCGAAAAATGTTTGGTAAAGGAAATTTTGAGGTACAGGCGCATTTGAGCATACAATGATCTGATGGGGTTGTTGCTGCTGCTGATTGTGTGCTGTTTGGAAATAGAGAGCTCCAGGTCTGTGAAATCATGAATCGGTCAATTCTCGAGAATGATTGGGCATCTCTGTCGCTCGCCCATGTGTACCTTCTGCCATGCAATGGAAGGTCAATCAACCCAAGAGTTTGAATCAAATGAGTGAAGTTTCGGTTGACTGTCGTGTTGTCTGTTGATCTGTCGCTTGCATGGACCGTTTGATTCAGATCTCCCATGATCATCCACGGCGTGGAGTCTGTTGGTTTGTGGTTAGACAATTCTCGGAAGGTCTGGCATTGAGCTCTATTGGAGGGGTCGTAACTCCCTGTTACTCTACAGGCCGAGCCATTCATGTTCACTTTGAAGTCGATCGACGCACAGTGACAATTCTTCTGCTCTGTTGTGATTGAGAGGGATGATGAATTCCACGCCATAATGATACCCCCCCGCCGTACCAATGGATGGTAGGGAGGTGTAACAGTCAAGTTTGGTACCGAGTGTTTCTTTGACCAATGTCTGAGTAACCACGGCTAGCTTGGTCTCTTGGAGGCATATCAAGTCTAATGTCAAAGTTTATAACTAACCACATTTGTATAATTATTACTTTTTGTTGTTTGGATTTTTTATAAAAACAAATCGTATTTTATTCTATAAGTTTCTATCCATAATTATTTCCTCAATAAAAAGTTTAAACTGACTGTATTGACATTAAAATATGTCATAATAAATAGAGCAGGGATGACTTGAAAGTGAGTTATTTTGACAGTTTTTACGATGAGATTTCAAATAAATAATTTAAAATAAAAACAATTACACTTCTTCATTTTTAAATTATATGTGTTTTAAATTTGATGTAATTTAAGTGTCATTTCATGCTTCATTAATGACCATCAAATTTTAGACAACTTTTTAACCATTAATAATTAACTAAGTTATTCGAATACGTCACTAACCAAATTCATATCTAATACGTATGGATACGTATGTGTTAGCTAAATGCATGTATTTAGAAACATATACCACTCTTTTTTACTCTGGGGATTTTGTGGCTGTGGGTCTGGGAGTTGCATGAGTACCCTAAGCATTGGTAATGTCTCGGCATGAAACAATGAAGCAGCTTGAGTTGGCGAGGCATCCAGAGATCTTATCTTAGGAGTCCTGCTACGCTGTACCTGGTTGTTGCAATACCGGTCTGCGGACCCGAATTCGCTGTAGCGCAGTACCGCGCTACAACAAATGAACGGTCTGAATTGACCGTCAACTTCGCGATCGACCGCTAGCGATGAAAATCAGGGAGGCATTTATACTTTGGCATGAATCTTGATGCAATCAGTGAAAATCGAACGGTCCAAATGCTGCGTTACACCGTTCTGCGCAACACTAGATCCGGTTCCCCTGTCTGCAGGCTTTGGTCCCATGAAGCATCTACTAGGATCACTTATTCACCTTGTTTCTGGCTTTCCAAATGCACCAGAGGGTGTTACAGATGGTACTAACTTGTTTAAGGGTTTGGTAATTTGTGGTTAATCCATGGAAATTTTCGTCAGATTGGTCTCCCAATTGATCTGACTTAATGCTTAATGTTGATGAGAAATTGAGAATCAAGTAATTAATCACTTGGATGATGCATCTGAAGAGTGCATGGGATCGATGTGGTTTCATTCTCAGAGTTGTATATTCAACATATAGAGCTGATTATGTTAATTTTTTTTTATCTATTCTAACATCATATAGTCATCAAACCTCCATCAAGTGTTGGTTAAATCGTTTCTACTGCTGAATTCGTAAAACCGGGTTTGTTAGTTGTTCCTTTTTTAAAACTGCGGACTCTACCTATTTGAAGAACACCGGTTTAATAAATGGGCTCTTACTTTTACTGTTTTACTTTTTACTTTTCGTACAGTGCGAAAGAATGTAGCAGTGGCTTAGGCGTAGTGATTCTATGTGGCTTTGGCAGTAAAGCTTTAAGAACTTTTATAACTTGCAAATTAGGTTGAATTTAATTTTTTTGTTAAAGACAGAAAGTTTAGTTGTTTATTAGCTGTAAGATTTAGAGCTTAGTTGTGTAAATATTGGTATTATTACTTTCCTGATTTTGTTATTTTGTTTTAGTATATAGGTATGTAAGGTTGATCAAATGTAATATACAAAAAATACAGTTCTTTTCCAAAGCTTACATGGTATCTGAGCGAGGTTAGGTTTATGTACTCTAATTGTCTATTCTAGATCAAACTTTGTTCTTGGATTGCAATCCAGGGCTCCAGAAAGAAGATTTTGGGGAGTAAATAGTGTCTTTTTTTGCAAGAAAGAAAAGCAAAAGACTAGCCGATTTCTCTGCTTTTCTCTTGTGTTTTTTCTTGTTAGCTTAGCTCCACCCGTTGGGGCCAGTTGGGCTGAATACTTTGGCAGTCATGCGTGGGACTATGAATTCTCAACCGACCATCAATTCGCTAGTATTGGAGATCCAGTTATATCTTTATTGGGAGCAGGGCTTTTTCCTTCAACTGCTCTTCTCGATTCTGACTCTGGTACTCTGTAAAACAGCGCACTCAGCTCGGGTAAGACATCATGCCCGGCATTCGCTGCCAAAAAGAAATAGGCGCGTAGCGATTGCCCGAGCGAGTAACTACGGCACGTGTAGAGCCAGGAAGAAGTAGAATTCTTTAGCTTTTTGGTGCACCATCTTGTGTTGTCGAGTGGGACATCTCTGTCCTTAATTGTTTAGTCAATTGGACCTTTAGTTCAGTGTAAAGTGGTGTTGTCCATTGCATCGTGTTAGGAGAAGAAGATTAGATATCTTGTGTTGGAAAGAAGCTAAAGATCGTCTCCGTCCCTTTGTAAAAATATTTGATTATAGTGTAACAGCCCGAAAGACGTTTTATTTCGGGAGACCCGTGGACGTAGGCCTAAGTTTCTTTTGATAGGCCAAACCACGTTACATACTGTATCACTTTGTGCTTGATTGCTCTCTCTTCACTCTCTCTCTCTCTCTATTTAAGTTTTTTATCTCTATTTTGTGATTTGCTCTTAGACTTGCTTGATAAATTGTGTGAAACCGTGAAGTTTTGAACAACTTTAAATTTTTTATTAACTTTAAATATTCTGTAAACCTTATGTTAAAGAAATGTTTAACTATAATTTAGGTAATAAATACCGAAAGAAAAATAGTTTTATAAAGAAGTAAAGTTTTCTTTTCTTGAACCAAATAAACAGAAAAAGGGTTCTGGATTCTGCGCATTCGTAAGGCGGGTTAGTGACCCGTTCGGGACCGTGAGAATAGATGAGTGGCTGTTCGCAACACAAGCCGTTGCGAGGTTCGGTCCACAGAAAATCTCGAGACCCACTCACCTCTCCTCATTAATTCCAGATTTCGTCTCCTTTTATTTTCCACGCCGTCTGACTCCTCTCCCTCTCTGAGCATTAAATTTCCTGTCATCGAGGCTGCCACTTACCTCGTGACCTCCGCCAGTCCCTCCTCTTTCCTAGAAACTTGTTACCTGTCTCTCACCTTTATTCTCTCACCTCTCTCCTCCGTAACTCTTTCTCTCCTCTCTTTCGTTGGTTTTTCCTCTTTCCTTATCACTCCCGTCACTTCTCTCCTGCAACCGATTTAATGCTCATTTATGAGCCGCACCCCTCTCTGGCTCCCTTTTTCCGCTTCTCTCCTCTCTGCTACCTCCCCAGTGAGGGCGTCCCCTTTTTCTTACTCCCTGTCACGCTCAACAGTACAACACTATGATTTGGTGCTCTAGCCTTGCTGGCTAAAACCCCCCCTTGTCACTCGAGACCTACTTGAGTGCACGACAGGAAACGAACGTTAAACTCGTTGTTCACCCCCGCAAGTTCTCCTCCTCGATCCTCTCTATAAATACCTCGGACCCCGGCCTTTTCCCCCTCTTGCTGGATTTCGAACTCATGTGCTGAGATTAAACACCATTAAAACTCGTTTAAAAGCTTCCATAAATTAAGCACGTGAAAGAGGGGAGATTGAAGGTGCAGGGGCTCAGAGAAGCGGAGGAGGAGAAGCAAAGCCCTCAACCCCGTTACCTCGTTACTGGTAAACACCAAACCATTTAAAATTTCTTGCAATCGTCTCCTTGTTTATATTGTTCGCCTATGCTTGAATTGCTTTGTGTTGTTGTGCTCTGATTTGCGACCTTGTGGTCTCTGTGAACGTTTTTACTGATGTCAGGTCGCTGGGTGCTTATACAAGTCGGACCAAGGTTTATACCAGTACTGGTAAGAATAGTACAGTACTGGCATGCCTTTTTTTGTGTTATTTGCTGGTTGCCTATATGAGTATTAAAACCCCGAAACTGTCGTAAACCTTTGCCAGTGTGACTATTATGTGATTTTTCCTTTGGTAATTGTAAATGAAGTTAAATGCGGGTATAGTTTGTACCAATTCTGGTATCATGTTGCATTTTGAAATCTGTGGTATTATGGTCGAATTTTGTTGCTGGGTTGCGAAGTCGGGCCCTGGACTAGTATGAGACATTACGCAACATTTTTTTGTGTTAAATGGCTGTGTTTGTGAATGTGGGAATAAATGAAAAAAAATGTGTGGGCTTGGGCTGTAAGCACCTAGGTCTTTGCTGGACTATTTGGTATAGAATGATATATGGGCTGGGCCTAACCAAATAGAAAGGAAATTCGGTTGAATATGAAATGGGCCATTAAATGCCTTTTATGTGATGGACAACAACATTGGTTTCTAGTCTAATTGATTCATGGGCCTTTGTTACTTGGGCTTGAATCTTGTTGGGAAATTATGGGCCGAGAAAGGTATAGGCGGAAAGTGACATTAAGATTCAACCCAATTTAGCAAATATGGCTATAATAATCAAATAAGACTCAGCGGATACTACACGGGTTTAAAAACATTAGGGCTAGTTCTAAGTGTGCGGGCCTTGACTCTAGTTGGGTCGAGATGGGTTATACAGATATTACACAACTGAGCGGTTTAGCCCTAATGCTTAGTAACTAGACCCTAAAATAAAACAAAAAGGTCCGAGAAAAGGTTTATAGGGAAATGACGATCATAAGTCCGTGCAGCACGAGCTTCGGCTATGACGCACGAGTACGGACTTCTGATCCCACTCCAGGATTAACACACAAACAATAAATAATTAAAATTAACCAACTTGAGTTTCTATATATTTTTCTATACTATATTTAGCACATAAAATAATATAACGAATATTATACGACTCAGCTATATAGTAGGATAGTAGCTTGGTACGACATCGTATCTGACATGATTACACTTGATTTACTAGTAATGTGTAACGACTAAATTAAGTATTTAAACTTGGTATAATACTAAACAATATAATGTAACAATTATAAGCTTTATTAAAGTGTAATATATTTATATACATAAATACTCGAACCAACCAAGTAACTATGTAATAAATTACACACACATATATATATATATATATTTAATTTAGTACACTCGAATCACCACCAACCATATTGAACTAAGTATAATTATATAAATAATATTATATATTGATCAATTTCTCTATATCACATAGAATATATTGTACATCTAAACTACCCATGAAAAACGCTCGAATATCTAGAGTAACACAACTAATTAGTTATAAGACTAATTAATTATAATACATATAATACCTTCTAGGCGATACATATAAGTATATAAGTAACATTAATACAAAACATAAAAATACACATAATTATGACTAAGTAAATATTTAATTTCAATGATAGATATATATTGATCAATTCCTCTATAAACGCATAACTAATATAATTACACATATTTGTTAATATAAAATTAACTATTTCTGTTTCTTCTTTTTGATTAGTTAAATAATAAAAGTCCAACTAAAAGTAGTTGATTTTATAACATGCTTTCATCAGGATTTGTTATTTACATTATTTGCCTTATCGTCCTGACGTCACATTGAATAATGAGAATAGTAACACACTCAGAGCCACATTTAAATAGAAAGGACAGAAACAAGTGATTGTACTTACACTCACTGTGCAGTCGGGACACTGCACGCAAGACTTGACTAAGTAAAAATATTGAATAAAATAAATTAGAAGCATCAAAGACGTCTCAAATGCCGTTACCTTGTCATTTGATTTCACTTAATATGTTACAAGTCCCTCGACTAATTAAACAAACTCGAAATAAATAAATAGGAGACCTAGTCGACTCGGACCCGCACACAGGGGACGAGACTGACGCAGCTGCATACGACGCTGAGGTCAGCGTGGACGCAGCAGATCCTTCGATAGAGTAGCTAGCGCATCTTTTCAGGTGTGGATTCCTGGGGATTATATTCCTTTCTCTTTTAATAGGACCAACCAGACTTACCTAAAGTGAATTGCGGTACCAACTACCAACATTAATTAAACCGGCCCGTAGACTTGAATTGCCATACTTACATGCTGGTAACTGTACCATTATTTGAGACCAACATGCATTTGCATGTCACCTGCATTCATATTGTACGTAAGATCCGATATACGGATTGTATAGGCTATTAGATTACTTATAGGTAGATGCGTATAAATATTATATATCTATACTCGTTGGGAGTGTTGAGAGTCGGGCCGGTGAGTTTTAGGATGGATGTAGTCTGAGGGCATCGTGGAGGGAGTATGTGTCATGGTGTCTGACATAGCCCATGGGATATTCTCAACGGGATGTCCTTAAGGACATTCGACTAATCCTCACCAACGATGATCATCACTTGATGACTCGTAGTGCCAGTTAGAGAGTTTTATTCTCAAAATCCTTATTATCTAGTATTATAATAATTCCTCTTTGAGTGATTAAGGTTCGGTTTCTCAGTTTAGAGTATTGCGTGTCATATGTGAAGTATTGGAGCTATTCCGTTCTTTATATATTTCTATTAGCCGATATTTGAGATCTCTAAATATTCGAAGGGGTTCTCCTATTAACTCTTAGTAAGTAACGGGGAAATCTGGGCCTCCCCTTGGCTTTAACTAGTATAGGGAGTTCCCTTTTTATTATTATTCAAACGGGTAGTCGGTTCCTTATTTCCGTATGACGGCTGAGACCGAGAGTTTAATTTATTTTCTTATCTTTTGTGAGGGTAGGCTTCTCGGTTCGCTTTTTGACCGAGTGTGTGCTTTTATAGCCGCTCTGCATTTACCAGGGCGTTTCGTTCTGGAAACTCAGATTTTAGTTAGGCTGTGGTTGATTTGAGACTCGTCCAACGATTACGTTGGGCCTGTGGTTGATATGGGACCCGCCTAATAATACCCTTAGGCTTGTGGTTACGACTCGTCTAAGGGGGCGAATCCTGAAGTCCTACACCCGGGGTTTTCTAATTTGACAAATCGTTTCTTGTCTGGGAGCCTTGATATTATTCTTACTACCTATATATATATACTATTATTCCTCATGATATTTTTGGGTTTCTTTCTCGTATCGTCCTTTGGATAAAACATTAAATTGATTAATGGTGGTCAAATACACATTTAGGTGTAGCATTTAAATGTTAGTTAATCTCAGTAAAAGTGAATGGTCCAACCTTGAATCGGATATAATCTCAAAGGCTGGACCTTAATCCACACTGAGTAATTTTTATAAATTACTCACGTTCCATGGTTGGTTGTGGGGTCTAGGTAAGGAGCAAGATATTCTTTTGATGTCCAGAGGATTAGTGTGTAGGATTAGTGTGTAGTAGGTTAGCCAGGATCAGTCCCACGTCCTTTGATGGGATCGTCCTCCTCTGTATGTATTTTATTTTTGTTTAGCTTTCGCTGTAAACTTTGTATCCAGACGCTGGATTTTATATATGTATTTGTTGGATGATCATGTACTGTGTGAAATGTGTGTGCTTTTCCTTAAAATTAAGTATAATAAATAAATCTTATATGTATTTTTGAGTGGCCAATCAAGCCTTTTGTGTACTTGTAATCAAGTACACGTGGCGGAATTTACACCCTTAAGTTAGTTATTATTTCTAGAGTGTGACAAATTGAATTGGCTAGCTAAGTGATTAAGGTCTTGAAAATCTTAATTGAATTACAAACACTTTCGCATTAATACTTGACCTTTGAATTGTGCGAAATATCACATAAGCTCCAATTCTAACACACGGGACCCTCGGAACCAAATCTTCCTTTCAGGACCGAATTCACTAACAAAATCAGTGTTTTTTACAAGTTGCGGAGCTGATCTTTGACTTCTTCTAAACAAAAAAATCAATCTTCGTCTCCTAGACCAATGCAAGGGGCTATACCACTCTACATGGTAAATAGTCTGATTGACTACACAATCAAGAACAAGGATGCAACACTTGACAACACAAATGTGGTGCACCAAAGACTAGAGTCTAGCTAACTAAAAGGTTCTCAGATTGACAATTAGACTATATGGGTGCTATCTTAAATGCTCTCAGGTTTAGGTAGCTAGAGGAGATTGCTCTTTGGCTCTTATTTGTGCTCAATTAGATGCTTGGAAGCTTGTGGGGAGTCTTTGATACTCTGCTAGTTCGTTTCTGTATCATTTATATACACTGGGCACTTCTTGAGATCTTGAAACCTTCAAAAGTATTCCTGGCGTTACACAGAGTTCATAATGCTTTGGGCAAGGCATTATAACGCCTTGAGCAGTTTTCAGAAATGTCCTTCTTCTCTTGTGCAGCTGTCATGTGGGTCAATCTCTTTAGAAACCTGTTATAACGCTTGGGGAACCCGTTAAAATGGATTGGAAGTGGTTGTGACGCCTTGGTCAAGCGTTGCAGTAATGATGCGCTCGAGAAACGTCAGCTGCTTGCTGCCTCTATCTCATCCTGAAGCATTATGACGCATTGGACACCCGTTATGACGGGTTACTGACCCGTTGTGACGGGTTCCAGAGCGTTATGGTAACGATGTGCTCTGTTTGGCACTGTGAAACCTTTCCTTGATGACTTGAACATGTCTTGACTTGTCTAGGGCATGTTTGAGCAATGTTTGACATCAGTATGTACATGTTTTAACATGCATCTTCACCAAAACTCATGTGCAAGGTTAGTACTTAGTTGTTTTACAAATTGTCAAACAAGAGATGAGTTTAATCCAACGGTCCTATGAATGTGAAAGCTAGACACGGTGTTTGAAAATGTACCAATTATTAGCCTACAAAAAGGAGAAAATCAAACAAGCATTAACCATTAAATGCAAGCATACAAGGGAATCAAATAAAAGAGCTAATTCAATTTTGGAAAAATAGGACAATTACCCAAAACCTCATCAAGTGCAATGGAGGCTCAAGAATATTTTTCAAGGATTTTATGTGGTGTTTATGTGGTTGAAAGAATTATTTGGGGCTTAACATATGTAATTTCTATGGTTGTCATATTATCAAATAATCACATATAACATTTCTGAATAAATCAAGGGTCAAACCTCAAGAAAAGTTGGTCAAGTCATATACTAATAAACTCTATAGAAAATTTGTGAATTTTAAGACTTTATTTCACTCCAAAATTCGATCATTTGAGCCTCCAAACAATTCAAAACTAATATGCACAAATTAAATTCGGATTTTCAAGCATTAAACAGTATTTGGGTACATATTGGGCTTCTATAACAATTTCTAAACAAATTATGATTCCAATAGGAGTGTTATGTTATTTCGATATGAGATGAATAGCTACTAGCTAGTAAGGGAGTAGATCTGAACTAAACAAATTATTTTCATGATATTGAGTTAATTATTGTCAAATGAAAGTCGTACTAATGTTCAATCACAAGCATACACAATTGTTGCATGGTTCTATACTTATCTGCAACAAGCTTGACACACAACATAACTAAATTTGTTTTTTTAATTCGAGGGTATAATGAGAATTTGATTATGTACAATTGGTTTTAAGATAAAAGATTATAAAATGGATAATAATATTTTGTGTGTTTTAAATGAATAAATATATAATTATGAAATTTGAGTGGATAAATATGTAATATTGAACTTTTAGAAGCTTTCATATGAAATTCTCCCGATATTCAAAGTATAAGCTTTAAAAGTAAATTTTTAACACTACTACTTTTTCGTCTTCAGTCTTCTTTCTTTGACCATATGTAGAGGTGTCAAACATGTGAAACTGTACCGCCACATTGAACGTTTTGTTGGTTCACGTAATAAAAAAAAATTGCATTGCATGTTTCCTTTAGCATGAAACGTGAAAGTTCGCGAAAATTACACTAGAATATTGTAAGAAATTTTGTTTGCATTACACGTTTTAGTTCTGAAACATAACAAAAAACATTGTGTTACACGTTTCGTTCGATCGAAACGAAACGTAACAACGTAACATGTTGTTACGTTGACAAGTCTAAGTTCCATATATATCAAATGTCAGAGATATTAATTACTGTGCTGCTCCCAAACAAACTTTGACTGGTCCACCTATGTTACTAATATTACAACTTCAACAAATACTTTCAAAGGCAATCATCAATCAATCTTTAATTTATTTGAGCAAATATTAGGTAGGCTCCTAGGTCTACATACATAATACATTATATATTTATGTTTGTTGTATCCAATCCAACATTTATTAACTAATCACCTTAACTTCCAGTTCTGAGCAAGCTAGCCTTCAGTCTCACACACTGCTTTTCACTTGAGAACTGTAATTGTTTTGCACATCATAGTACCTATTCCACAACATGATCCCTCCATACTTCGACGACCCCTTAATCGCCGGCAAAACCTTAGATGTCAGCATATCTGGAGGAATGTACCCGCTCCCTGCCGCGTCGACAGGCGAAGCCGGTATCCCCAAAAACACGCTTGTCACCTTAAAACTGCTCGTCCATGTTTTCCACGAGCTTACAAGCTTGCTTGTGTCACCAGACGAGTATTCACATTGTGGATTGTTATAAAATTGGACCCAGACGTAGTCGAACAAGCCTGTTTGTAGTGCAGACCCCATATATTGGTCGGGGTAAGGACACTGAGGAGCTGCGGTGAGGTAGACCTTTTTACCTTGGCTGCTGTATTGTGACAGGTACTTGGCCAGGTCGCCATAGTAGTTGGAGCTCCCCATTTCTATGTCGAAGTCGACACCGTCGAGAACAGCACTGCCGAGGGGACGGGAAGAGGAGCTGCCACCGAGATAGTTGTTCCAGAGATACTTGGCCACATTCTGAGCATCGGAGGTTGAGGTGAGCTTGTAGCTGCCTGCTGCCCCTCCAAGGGAAAGAATAACCTATATATGCATGTATGATTATAAGATAGACTAATACTATATATTGTTCTCTATCAAGTATCAACTAAGTTAAATCTGAATCATTGTAAGCTAGCTAGTTTGAGAGAATGATTAATTATAGGAAAACCTTCAGCATCATCGTCGTCGTAATCGTCATGTTTTATTGTTTCGATGTTCTTCAACAACTTTATTATTCATGAACTATTATCAGATATAATACGTGTCAACTAAACACTTAATAGTTTTGTTATACATTCTTGAATACATATTTATATATAAACGATTGAACTTAAACCAATTAATAATTTGAGAAACCCATTTGGATTATTGCTCTAGTACCACTTAATAGAACCGTAAATTTGAGCGGAAGCTAGCGTTATCTTATTCCATGGCAGTTGTTTCTTGAATTTGAACTTGATCTGATTGCTTTGCAATCCTTCTCTTCCTGAATTTCTCGTCTTGTGCGTGTTACATTAAACAATATCTTAAGTTAATTTGTTGATTTGCAAAATAACTTTAAACTTCACCATTTCTTGTGTTTTTTTTTTTTTTGTGAAGAAACATTATAGGTTGTTGATGGAATTTCAAAATGGCTGCAAGATCAAATCAAGGAAAAATTAACGCTCAAATCTTCAAAATTACATCTTAAATATCAATTAGGTTTATCAAAATGTATTTTAGTTAATTAAAAATTGAGATTTGATTAGTAGCATTCTAATCCAAACAACAAAGACCGTTATAACACCATCATTGGCATTAACGCTAGAGTGCACAAAACAACCAAAATTGGCTAAGTACCAAGACTTCTCAGACTTAGCGTTATAATGCCAGATTTGACGTTATAACGCTAAAGCACAAGCAGCTACAAAATTGACTAAGTTCTGGGATCTCCCATACTTAGCGTTATAACGTCAAATCTTTCGTTATAATGCTAGATTGCATAATTGTCTTAAAATGAATTTAAACATAAATCAAGGAAGAACCAGTGGTCAAGACATCAAGATTACAGCTTAAATATTATTCAAGTTTATCAAAATGAAATTTAATTAATTAAAAAATTGGTTCTGATTAGTAGCATTATAATCCAACCAGAATTATGTGTTATAACACCATCTTTGGCGTTATAACGCTAAGGTGTGAATCTGTCCAAAATTTGGCTAAGTTCCGACCAAGGGTTAGCGTTATAACGCCAGATTTGGCATTGTTCTATTATCCCAAGATTGTTGAGAGATTGTTTGTGCATTCAATTGCATTGTTCTATTATCTATTCCTCTATTTTTCTTTGTGAGCTTTTGTGAGAAATTGGGTCCAATTATCCTACCGGTGTGTGTAAAGGAAAATGGATTCCATCTTGTATTAATACGTTGTTTAGTGAAGCAGACCGAGTTTATTACCATATGAAGCGGGGACGCTGGGGATCCAAAGACGTAGGCGAGGCCCAACAGCAAGTCGAACTCCATCAACATTTCTTGAGCCATCATCTTACTCTTTACTCTCTCTTATCTAAATTATTAGTAATGAATTGCTTGAACTGTTCAATTTGTGAATTGCTTGAATTGGTAGAATCAATTGGTATTGCTTAAGTGGTCATATTGTGCTAGAATTGTAATTGAGTTGTTAATTAGTTGGTAATTCGAACGAATTTAGTTAAATACCTAGGCACCTAGGTGCATCAGTGTGCACAAGACCACAGTAACAGCGGTTATGTGATCTTTCAAGAGAGCAAGTTCTTTGTTGCCAGTTCTCTTAGTTCTTTACTCGACAACACTATTGCAAAACCTAGGGGGTGTAAGTATAATCCGATTAACCCGACTAATCCGACCGACCCGACTCGAAAAAAATACGAACTTTGATTTTTTATGGTTGGTTATGGTTTTTAATTTGCCAAACCCGATATCTAGGTTATGAGTACATACATATTGTAGAATAAAATATGTGTAAAACCTGACACGAACTTTTAGTTTTATTAAACTATTATATTGATAGTAATAAAGTTTTTTGTTCGATATTGTAAGGTACAATTTGTTGATATTAGAAACTTATATATTGTTTGTTGACAATATTTTTGAAATTTTCACATTTTTGGAGCAAAAAAGTGTGTTATTTAAATTATTTTGTATTGTTGCTTGTTAGCTTTGTTAACATGACAGAGAATTTCTGTGAAATAATCAACCTGCGAAACCCGCAAATTCCGACCGTCTAAATAAAGTATAGATGCGATGGTTTGGTTTTTGATTGGTTGGTTACGGGTTGAAAAACTACAACCAGAATGATATCTGACAGATTGAAATCTACACGAAGCTCAAAACTGTATTCTCTGCGGAGCTCGATCTAGACCGTCAGGTTAAAGATCAACGCTTGACCGCCAACTATATGATTCATGGGGGTTTATATTATTAATCTGAACTGTTAATCTTTAGTCCAACGATTCAGATAAAAAAATGTCCTCTCTGAGGAAAAAGTTCTGCAGAGAATTTCTTTTCCACGAAACCCGACCAACCCGATCCGTTTACAGTCCTAGCAAAACCCGATAGCAAGGCTAAGTAATGGACTCTCACTTTTTCTCTTTCTTTCTTCTCTCTTGAGAGAGTGTTACTTTTGAGAGAGAAACTCAACATAACTTATCTCTTGGGGTCCAAGAGCATTTTGAAAAGAATGCATGATAATTTTCTAATCTAGTACATCATAGATCAAATAATTTAAAAACTTTATTTCTACACATTTAATGATTCATTTCTGTAACACTCTTTATATTCATATTAATTATACTTTAGTGATCATTTGTTAATGAATATATTAAAATATTTATTAATATAATTGTATAACACAAAACTACATAAATTCTAAGTATGACGTCCTATACGGTACGTATAATTGTTAAATTCAACATAATTATCAATTGACAAATAAATTGTTGTTTGAATAACAAACAAATAAATTTATGAGAATGTTAATAAAAAACATCTTGGGGCAAATAATATATATAGGAGCGGGACTCTAAATTACGTTTCTTTTATTGTTTGTTAAAACAGTACTGTTTGGATGTACACAGTAATTAAGAACACTAAAAGAGGAGTAAGCTAAGCTATTAGTTGTTCTTTCTCTTTTGGTTTAGAGAATTGGATGGAACCTTGATGCCTTTGGACTGGCATTTTTGGATATCAGAGGTGAGCCCAGTGCAAGTGCCTCCTGATGGGTTGCAGTGTCCGGCAAGGTTAAGTACCGGGGTTTGGTCGTTGCCGAAGATGGTTAGAAATGCCAGCATGACGTACATGTAAGATCCGGTGTTGCATGCGTCGGCCAGGCTTCCCTCGTTGCCATTTTGGCCCCAATACACAGCAATGCTACCTGCCCAAGCAGAGGTAGCGAGGAGAGAGAGCAATAGAGGGACAATGAGAAGAGAGAGAGATTTCATGGTTCGAGAGGCCATTAGATTGAGAAACAGAGGTTTTGTTGTGAAGTTGTGAGATCATAGCATGCATTTATAGCCAGGGGAGGTTGGCTCGCACGCATGCAACCTTGTCAATGTTTCCTCTTGGAACGGAAACTTGCCGAGTTTAATTCGAGTAGAGACCATGCCAATGCCATTAGGTTGTTTGGATAAAGACATGCAACGATTGGAGACTTGAGTCCATGTTTTGTGGGAAGCAATTAATTTCTGACAGGACACCGGAATGAGTAACGGATTGATCATGTGGCAGCCTTTGATTGGTCGATAAGAGAAATAAGAGTCATGGGTTGAATGTTTTTCTTCTAAATCTGAACCATTCATATTGGAAGTTGTTGAAAAATGTCAAATTCTATTTTATTTTTTTCTTAGCACCTATTTTGCACCCATATTATTACATCCAGTTATGTTAATATCTCAAAATTATCTTGTTAAGCAATGATTTTGAAAAAATTACAATGGTAAAATAACTATTAAAATGGGATGGTACATGGAAAAATATACTTGAAATTTTAATTTTAATTTTAATTGTTTTGTAAGAGTAAATATTGTTCTTTTAATTATTTTTGTATTTGAGGGTATGTAATTAGGTATTTGTATGTTTTTTCTAATTCAATGACTTTTCAAATTCAACGACATTTTGCAAACTAAATATTTAATTTGTTAGTATTTTCAAATCATGAAACACACCCATACTCAATTAATTAAGTGAATTCTAAGGTTTGACCTTTTCAAACTCAAAATTGATTAATTTATTTTGAATTTTTGGAAATATTTCTTTAAGTTTATTGCATTTTTTTTTCAAACTTAATAGTTTGGATTGTCATTCTCTCTTTTGAATTTATTAATCTATGCAATGTTTGTTCAATTTGGGTGCCTACACTTCAAAAGCCTCTTGAAATTTTCAAACTTGTAACCAACTATATATTGCGAGCCTTCTAATATATAACCAATTATTTTTAATTATAACCACACTTATTTATTGTTTCATATACTTTTAGGGTCAGTTTCTTTTATGCACATTATATGTATTTCATCATGATGGATGATCAATTAAGTTTGATATTCACTGAAATTTGATTTAAGTAATATATATAACATCCTACAACTCCAATGGCTTGGATCAATAATATATCATTTTTTAACTGTCTTTGGTTATTTTCCTACATACATACTTATTCCTTTTAGAGCGAGTATGTTATAGACAAAATTTTACATTACAAAACAATTACAATAATTAATTGTCATCAATATTTGTTCAGCTAAGTTCAGTTTCCAATCAAATTAATTTTATCTCTACTAGAATTAGTCTTCTTTTATATTTTATGATATATCTTCTATTCATTCAACAACAATTTCCATCTTTCCCTCCATATTTTCACCGAAATTGATTTGATCAAATATTGGTTAGGCATTTGTAATCAACTTTGACGGTTAATTATTAGTATTGTCTATGAATAAAAAATATCATTAGTTTCATTATTATTTTTCTATTACAATCTTCAAAATTTTAGCAGTAATTTTTCCTCCAAAACATTTCACTTCATTTGTTTTTGTTTTACCACTCAATAAAAATTCATTTAGCGGCAATTACAAGCTTTGGTTCATATAATTTTGTGTAGGTCTCAATTTAAAAATAATGAATAATACGATCTAGGTATACGCACTCAGACGTTGTGATAAGCCTATGTTTTTGATAAATAACGAGAAAACAAAATGATGCCAACATATGAATAACAACATAATAAATTTTTATAAACAATTTAATCTGAAATTTTAAGTTTTGGCAACAAACAATTCAAGTTTAATATCCTTGGATAAGCAGCAAACAATTTTGAAATGAAAATGTAAAATAATATGTTAGTTTTGTTTACTTGTATAATATATGAATATTTTTTAACTTGTTTATGAAAATGTAAAATAGTTATTGATATGTTTTCAAATGATTTATGCTTTTATGGTGTAAGTGTGAAAACTTTTAAATCATTGTTAATTGCACTATTTTAACTTAATTGTCTATCATTTAATGAAATGATATCATTTGAAGCACATATGTTGATAGAAAAATAATCATTTTAATGAAAAAGTTTGTGGGACTCATGTTTACAGAATTGTGAATGATTATTTCTGTGGAGTTTTCAAAAGCCCACAAGTTAACACATGAAACAAAATGGTTAATCTATGTTGTACGAATGCGGATGCGGGTATCGTATTCACAAGATATTAGTACGGTGATAAGGCGATTTAAAAAATTATATGTATATAATATCAACTCTAAATTAATTATTTATATTGCATCATTTTATTATGAAATATATAATATTAAAATTAGATTTTTAAGTTAATTATTGTATTATATTTATTCAATGTTTTTTATTGTAACTTAATGAGATATATCAGTCGGATGCTATCGGAGAAAAAAAAAAGGTTAAACACTTGAAAGTTGAAACTGATCCCAAAAAGACTCCAACACTAAAGCAAGGTGCAGAAGGAATAGCCTTACGTGTTCCAAAACCTTTCTGACCAAAAAAATCCCAAATGAAACAAAACGGCCCAATTAAGTAGGCATGAGCCCATGTGAGTTGGCCCAAACAAAAGTGAACCGAAGAGATGGGCCTCAGACCGTTTTTAATTTAACAATACATAAATCTTCCTGCATTATATTATTGACAATTGAACGTCTAATTTTAATACGACGTTCGAAATCAAAGCGTACTCCTCCGATGAAAAGAAAGTGCACCATATGATATTTGTCCCTGAGACCTGAGACGAACAAAATTCGAAACTTCCAATTCCATGAAAAATTGAAATCATGCCAGGTGAATTGTCAGATTGCCCCCTTTAATATAAACAAAATGTTTTAACAAAATAATAATAATCTTAATTTAGTAAATGGTCTGAGTGAGATGTTTTATTTATATATGTGTAATTTGGTAAAAGTTCCAAATATTAAAAGAGCTATCAAAGTTTAAACACTCGTGGATAGATCGACTACGCTTGGAGATCGCATCAGCGGGAAAACCATGGGAGCGAACAAGCGCAAGATCGTTTCCACCTTCATCGCCACCGCCATGGCTACATCTCAAGAGCAAGTAAGCCGACGACCTAGCGGTTGGAATACGGTGGTCGTGGGGATAAAGAACGATGAGCGGAGCAAGGAGCTTCTATCAAGTCTCAAATTGTATTTGAGCACTTGAATCTAATTTCAATTGCAGAAATAAAAAATAAAAGAGATAAAGAACTTCGCACCTAACTATGAAAGAGTGAATTGTCAAATTTGATTTTTCATTTCATAAGAGTTTTGATACAATTACTCAGTCTTTTATAGACGATGTTATAATTTTGTTACAATGCCTCTAATTATTAATGCAGTTGTAACCAACTAATTAATTCTAACAACTAACTCTCAATCAACTAATATATTATAAAACAGTAGCTAGTCTAACCACCTAATCATAATTAGACTTAACACCATCAAATTGAGCTAGAAACGACTGAGATAGCGAGATAACCATAGCTAGTCTTAACACCGTCGTCTGTCCGCACCTTCTTCTCCTTAATTCTTTTGAGCTGAAACTCTAACGGTCATTGAAAAACCTCACAGCTTCTCGCTTGGGCTCTTGCTAATGTCGCGTGTGCTGTCCATGTCATGTCTGGTATTACTATTCCATCGCTATTTGATTATGAACTAATTAACATTCTTTAGAAACAAAGAGTACAAGTGTACAACTGCTTACAAAGAGCGTGTGCATAATGGATTTCATTTCTGTATTATTTTTTACAATTTATATCGTGCGTTAACACTAAGTTGGCCCTAAATAATTGCTTGGGTTTCAGCATTTTTTTCTTGGTTGCTTAATTGATAAGTTCGGTTTGTTTGTGCATAACAATGACTCTCTGCAAAGTAGAAAGGTGTCTTTTGCAAGTTTCATGACAAAGACACAAGCAATACTGAATCTAAGATTATTTTCCCTCAAAAGTTAGAAAGGGTTCTAAATTTTATTTTCTTTTATGTTTTCTAGATTCATCAAACTTCACTGAAAGAATTTACAAATCCTTGATCTCTCTTTTCTCTGCCTGTAAGTGGTTGGTTAAGGCAATTATCCAGGTTATGTTTCAAGGAAATCAATTCCTTTGGATGTTCCTTCAGTGTTAATTAAGAACAACAATTGAACCTTAAACATATTATAATTCAATTGTCAAAGTGCAGTAATATTAAACAACCAAATTGAAAATTATTTTGAATGCAAAAAAGGTTTGAGACAAGGTGATCATTTATCACCATATCTTTTCATATTAGCAGTTGATAGTCTAACAAAGCTAATTAATACTGGGATTAACAAAAATCATTTCCAGGGATTAGAACCAAAATTGGAAAATGGATGAAAAGTTATGCATCTTCAGTACATAGATGACACCCTAATTTTCATTGAAGCACAACATAAAATGGTAGACAATTTAAAATGGCTACTTCAAACTTTTGAAGGTCTAACATGATTAAAAATAAACTATAACAAATCAGAATTAGTTCCCCTCAATATTAATCACCAAATTGCTCAAAATTATGCTGACAAGTTAGAATGTAAATTAGGATCACTTCCCATCAAATATTTAGGCCAATCACTTCATTGAAAAAAACCAAATAAGGAATTGTGGCTAAAATTAATTGAAAAAATTAAAAAGAAACTTTCCACATGGAAAGGTAAAATGTTATCCATTGGAGGTAGACTAATTTTGCTTAATTCAGTATTGTCATCATTACCTTTATATTATATATCTATACACAAAATACCAAAGTGGGTTAGGAAGGAATTAGATAAAATACGGAAAAAAATTTATGGTTTGGAGCAGAAAACAAAAGAAAAATACATTTAGTTAAGTGGGAAAAATTAACTAGAAAAAATGAACATGGAAGTTGGGGAATTTTGGATTTATCACAGATGAATATTGCATTTATTTGTAAATGGGCTTGGCTATTTTTGCATGAAGAATGTCAAGGACTATGGAAACAAATGATCATAGCCAAATATAACAAATTTAGCACTAATGCATCACCATTTTGTAAAGGAGTGAGCCAGCATTACAATTTAGTTCAAATTAACAACAAAAGGATTTTAGGCAATGGCAATACAATTGATTTTTGGAATGATATTTGGCATGATAACTGTGCATTAAAATTGCAATTTCCACTAGTATTTAGCAAATCAAAATATAATAACATATCTTTAGGAAAAGTATGGAACAAAGGCAAAATTAATTTACAATTAACTAGGGGATGTAGTAATAAAATGAGAAGACAAAAAGAAAGTTTGAAAAACATATTAGGAAATCTAACATTTTCTGAAAATCAAGATTCATCTATATGGTGTTTGGAGACAAATGGTAGATACACTGTTAAATCAATGTACAATTTTTTAAACAATGGAGGAATCAAAATAAATTTGAAAAAAATTGTTTGGGATTTTAGAATACCATTGAAATTTAAATTATTCACATGGATGTTACTGCAAAATAAAATACTTACAAAGGACACTCTTATAAAAAAGGGTATTACTGTGGATAAGAAATGCATTATTTGTGAACAAAATGAAGAAACTGTGGAACATCTTTTCCTTAATTGCAACATATGCAAAAAAAATTGGATAATAATCAAACACTCACATATAAGTGGCAATTATTTAGACATGACAACTATAGAACACTTATGGCAATCAATAACTAATATGGACAATACAGATAGACAAAATTGGGGCATTTTATTTATAGCTTTCATTTAGACTATATGGATGGAAAGAAATGCTATAATTTTTCAAAACCAAGCACCCAAAGATGCAATCACTCTACACAGTTCCATTATTCACTTACAAATATACTAGACAGGAGGCACAAGCCATATAGGGAATTTTTTCAGGAATGTATCATCTCAAGCTAGAGAAAATCAAGTGGTGGTGATTTCAGAAGAGGAACAGCAAGCATCTTCGGATGAAGATCTGTTGGATGGATAAAAGGCTTCATGATATGAAATTTCGGGTTTAAAGGGCACACAGGTTTTATAGAAATTGATAATACACAGTTTTTAAAAAAGGGGATTCGGGTAATAATTCCACAAGATGGATATGAGCTGATGATATTGGTAACATAGTATAAAAAGGGACTAGGTTCAATTTATATCTTTGTTTACTTTAGGTATTTTTTGGTTTTGCATTTATTTTTCTAAAGTACGGATCTTCTGTACTTAATTCTTTGTAATACTTTGTTTTGTTGCTTCCATTTGGAGGCCGGCACTCTATCTTGGGGTTTGCTTTAATAAAAAAAATTATAATTCAATTGTTGTTCTTAATTAACATTCATTTCAAGTCTTCTTATTTTATTTGGCTCCAAAATCAATTTACACTGATACAGGGGCAGATCTATTCACGGGCAAGTCCGAGCTTGATTTTCAAAAACGCAAAATTTAGTGTATTTTTAGTTATTTTGTAGTGAAAAAATGAGTTTTTAATGATATTTTAATGAATTTTAGTGGACTTGATCTCAACCTCAATGCACGGATTTTTTTTTTTTTGGAAACAAGTGAGGGATCACCTCACCACTTCATTTAAGAAAATGAAGTTTTACATACGAACATAGTTCAGTCCGAGACGGTACCAACACTGACCACCCTTTACCCTATCAGAGACCAAATGCTATCAACACTTTTGCTACCAGAAAACGACACTGGTACCCTAAATCTCCCGGTACCAGTGCCCTAATGCTATCTATATCTCAAAAGATCAAACAAAAACTGACTCTTCACCCTATAACCTAGAGCTGACCAGAGCAAGGTAAATTGTGCACACCTCACCATTATTAACATATCGCCTATGAAAATCATAGACCATATAAAAACAAAAACTACAATTCTCCTTTGATGAGCAAGCACATAGGATTGATGACTAAGCATAAACCAACATCATCACCCCTTCCTCCCTGTTACTGCTTATAGGCTTCTGCATCACAACAGCTTCTTCTCCCCACTCCATCAAGCTCAGCTTTAGGTTAGCTCTCTTATCCTTGTCCGTCCTTGCCAGACCCTCTTGCTGCATCCATCTCATCAATGCTTCCTTATCCTGGACTAGCCATGTACCTGACCAGTACATAAGCAAAGAAGTTATTTTACTTTGGTACATACCAAAATTGATCACCTTACCATTCTGGAAACAGCAGTTGTTTCTTTCAATCCAACATATCCATAAAACTGCAGCACAAATCGAGCAGAACAGTCTGAACTTCTCTTCTATCATATTACCTGCCAAATATGCTAGTTCAACAATCGAAGAAAGTGTCCCATTGATACCCATAGAGTTCAGTACCCATCTCCACATTTGTTGCACATGGCTACACCTCACTAACAGATGAACCACAGTTTTCTTAACACTACAATAAACACAACTAGTATCTCCTTCCCACCCTTTCTTTTCCAAATTGGATCTCACTAAAATTTTGTTTTTATATAACAGCCATAGAAAAAAAATTATTTTTAGAGGGATTTTCATTTTCCATATAGTATTATTGGATTTGTCATCCACCCCTCTAAAAATTAGCCATTCATAAACCTTGTTTGTTTCAAATTTTTTAAATGAATGCCCTTGCCACTTAATCATGTCATTTTCCTCACTTAAAGGTAAAAGAGGCTTGATTATTTCCTGCAATAGACAGAATTGTTGTCTCAAAAAGGGTGAGAGTTGTCTTCTAAAGCTCATGTCCCACTTATGTGTTTCTATAATTGCAAATACTGAATCTTTTTTACAATCACAAATCTTGTATAGAGCTGGAAATTCCAGAGCTAGAGGGACATATCTATACCATATATCTAACCAAAACAAAGTGTTTTTGCCATTCCCTATCTGCATATTAGAATTGATTCCAATGACACACTCAAATTCTTTCACTGTTTTCCAAAATGGAGACCAAGATTGTTTATTAGATGAGTGTTGATATATTAACACCAGAATCTCTTTCCACAAATTGTTATATTGGGGATCTTTTAATTTCCAAATCCACTTGCAAATCAATGATATATTCATGATTCTCAAGTCAGTAACCCCCAAACCCCCCCTGTTCCTTAGGCCTACAAATAGTCATCCAATTGCACAGGTGGTACTTTTTGTTTCTACCATTGTTCCAAAAAAAATCACATCTTATTCTTTCCAATTTTTTTCCTAACTTTTACTGACATTATATGGACACTCATCATATATATAGGTAAAGCACTTAGTACACTATTGATGAGGACCAATTTACCCCCCAATGAGAGCAAAGAACTTTTCCATGATTGCAATTTTGCTTGAAATCTTTCTATCACAGGGGTCCAGTCACTATATTTGGTTTTTTCCAATGAATAGGTATCCCTAGGTATGTAATGGGCCAATTAGCAAGTTTGCAACCAAAATTGGCAGCCAACACCTGTGCTTCTTTAGCAGGCACATTGATAGGAAATAGTTCACATTTTGAGAAATTAATTTTCAAACCTGTGAGTGCCTCAAATCCTATGAACATCCATTTAATTGCCTGAACCATCTCCACCTTTGCTTGAGAGAAAATAATCGTATCATTTGCATAGTGAAGATTGATTAGTTTATGATTATTACCAAGAACAGAGCCAATTCCTTGAATTATGTTAGAATCTCTAGCCCTAATTATCAATTGGTTTAATGTGTCAGCAACTAAATTGAACAGCACAGGAGACAAAGGGTCCCCTTGCTTAAGTCCCCTTTTGACCTCAAAATACTGAGTCAATTTACCATCTAGATTACACAAATGCCCTCCTGACAATATTTGTTGTATCCAACATACAAATTTGATTGGAAACCCTCTACTGATCAACATGTCTATCAAAAAGTTCCAATTTACTCTATCATATGCTTTTTCCAAGTCTATTTTGAGCACCACCCCTTTGTCTTTCTTATATTTAGTGAAATGTACCACTTCTGAGGCACAAATTACATTGTCCATTATGTATCTACCCTTCAAAAAGGAAGCTTGGGATTGATCAATTATTTTATTAGCTACTGGCTCTAATCTGGAGGTTAACACTTTGGTAAAAATTTTGTAGCTACAGTTTTGCAATGAGATAGGTCTATATTGCCTAATCTCCTCAGCATCAGCAATCTTAGGAGTTAAACATAACATAGCCCTATTCAATTTCTCAATCCTCAACTCATGACTATGGAATGAATTGAACATCTCTAATAAATATAAACGAATTATCTCCCAGTATCTTTGGAAGAATGCAAAGGATAGTCCTTCAGGCCCTGGGGCACTGTCAGACTTAGAAGAGAACACTGCAGCTTTTATCTCGGCTACAGTGAAAGGAGCAATCAGGTTATCACTATCCTCCTGTCCAATTTTATCTTTATTGGGCTAGAAATCATGAGACAATTAGGCATATTGTTCACCAGGGACAGCAAACAGGGTTTTATAGTATTCTGATATATGATCTTTCATCACCTTCATATCTGTTTCAACTAAATTATTGATCTTTATCCTATTTATCTTTTTTCCTTTTTCTAGCATGAGTAGCAATCCTATGAAAATATTTAGTATTATTATCTCCTTGTAACACCCATTTACTTTTGGCCCTAACACTCCAATATTTCTGTTCATTTTATATTATCTCATCTAATTCTTGCTTAGTTTCAGTGTAGTATTGAAATTCATCTACTTCCCAATCTCTATCCTCTTGTATTTTATTTAATTCATCAATTTGATCCAAGAGGAGTTTCTTTTGCTTTCTGAGTTCACTGTAGTGATTCTTTGCCCATCCAAACATTTTTCTTCTGAGGACTTTCATTTTATTAACCCATTTTTGAGCTAAATCCCCCCCCCCCCCCCCTTTGATGTTTTCACCCCACCACTTAATCATCAATTTACTGAATTCTTCATTTCCCCCCCCCCCCCCCATGACTTTTCATATCTGAAAGTGTGGTTTTTAGTTTGATTAGGATTTGTATCTAATAGTATAGGGTTATGATCAGAGTTATATCTAGGCAAACCCTTCACAATTGATTTGTTATAGAGATCATCTCACCCTGCATTTGCTAGACATCTATCCAGTAATGCTAAGCAAGGATTGTTTCTCATATTAGACCAAGTCTATTTGTATTCATTTAGATGATATTCTATGAGCTCTAGGTCATTTATAAATTGATTGAACAAAGTAGCCCCTGATACATTAAATGAGCTTCTGTTCTTTTCATTTCTAAATCTTAGAAGATTGAAATCCCCCATTATAAGCCATGCCCCCTGCCATAAACCCCCCCCCCCCCCCAAGTATCTCAATTCATCTATAAACTCTCTTTTTATAGCATATTTGGTGGGACCATAGACAAAAGTAATACCAAACTGATTATTTTGATGTGCATCCTTCATAATCACAGATACACAGAACTTAGCTACAAAATGGTGAATTAATTGCACTTTGGAGGATCTATAACCCACCAGGATCCCCCCTGCAGTCCCCTTTGCAGGAAGGTGCACATTATCAAAACCATCAGGAAAACAAGTAGAACAAATTCTTTTAGTTATTTTTTCTTTTTTAGTTTCCTGTATCCCAACAATGTCTATTGACTTTTCTGTAATAAAATATTTCAGATAAATTCTTTTTGTTTTTTTATTCAAACATCTAATATTCCAGCTGAGAATTTTCATTTATATGTTTGTCAAATTAACCCTATTAATTATCTCATATAATTTGTTTCTTTTATCCTTATCTTTCTTCAGAAATTTAGCACCGTGTTTAATTTTGAACTCAATTTCCTCAATTGCTGACTTAAATTGAGACTTTGATAGAGACCTCAAGAATTGAATATTTTCAATACTATCTACTTCATTATCAGCAAGATGTAATCCAAAGCATTGAAACAACCCCAATACTTGTTGATCTGTAAGTTCACTGAATGGAAATTTCTTAATAATAGTGGAAGAGTCAGAACCTATTGGTAAGTATGATGTCTTTGCCCTGGGAGAGATTGCTTTTTCTAATACAATTGATTCAGGGTCCTTCAATTGTAATCTCAGACTTTGTTTAGTGACAGGTGGCATTCTAGCCAGGGGAGCAACCTCCAGCACTTCACTAGCATGGTTGGAGTTATGGTCTTTACTAAGCACCATCTCCAATCCTTGAGACTGGTAGGGATCAGATTCCTTCTCATTGAATTCTAGATTTGGGACATCTCCTTCCCTCACCATCTTCATCTTATTGCTACATTCTCTCTTTTCCACTATCACCTTAGGACTCTTTTCCTTCTCCTCACTCTCCACCATCACAGCTTTGCCCTTGTCAACTTTTTGGATGGATTCATTGTCTTTACTGACATAACCAGCATCACCCTCTACCAGCTGATTCATTTCAGTGTAACTATCCTCAAACACCTCATTATCTGATTCTCCTAATAGATCATCTTCTCCTCCTTCCTCTTCAGTATGTTCTAAATTGTTTCCTACACCCCCTTGAGAATCAGGTTGGTTGATACCAGATCCTGGTAACTGGTCCTTCCTAACCCACTCCCTCTTACGTTTACCTATGGAGAATTTACTGTCCAAATTTGTTTCCCATTCAAATCTGACAGTAGACTAGCACCATTCATTTCTGTCATTACGAAATATTACCTGTTTGAATTTGGGCACATGCTCAGTACTGCACACCCCAACCCTGAGTTTTGCCACTTTGAGGTACGATCTGTCAGCTGTAGCTCGGTCTACCTCCAGTACTACTCCAAAATCCTCCACCAACAGCTCAAATGCTTTGCGATGCCACATCTTGCGAGGAAAACCGATCACTGATATCCACAAGCTTCTAAGACGTGAACCATTCTCATGAGAGGGATCCCAGGGGTATACTCTTAGTGAGACATTATCAATCCTCGCCATTTCTTGCCTGATCACTCGATCGCGCCACTAGCCTGGCCCCTTAATCAACAGTCGATACTCTGCAATTTCAGATACTTTCCATGGAAAGGTCGGAGAGAGGCGGCGAAGACCGTCACGAACACGATCTGGAGTGAACTCTTGATTAGTTTGAAGAACAACACACTTTCTGAGCTCCTCCTCAATCGACTTAGATTCAGGCGAGTTCTCAAACCGAAGTAGTTTGTGATTACGGAATCCCGCCATTAGATCAACACTCGAGAGAGGGATGATTGATTTTTGAAGGATCTGGAGGTTTTGGAACACGATCTCTCACCAGATCTGATTGCAATATTCTTTTGGAACACTGCCAGGATTTATGCCCCGTACCTTTGCGCACGAAACAGATGACAGGGTTGCGACAGATTCTCGCTAAATGACATTTCTCCCCACACCTGAAACAAATGGAGATCCTACTAGAACCTCCTCTAATCAGTCGAGAAATCGTTTTTTTTGTTTTTTACAGCATTATTAGCTCCTCTCGGTACATCAACACCCTCGATACCCCTTATTAATGCATCTTTGTATGGTGTAGCTTTTGAACCGTGAACCAATGCCCCCGAGCCTTGATGTAGCGACGAGATTACTCGCTGCACCTGATCTAAGGATGTAGATCGCCAATGGTGAAGCTCGATTAGATCTCTCTATCCTGACGCCATTGCTGATGTCAGCACGCGCCATTGTCTAGGATGAGGCCCAATCGCCTCAAACATCGCCTAAGCTGTTTTCTCTCTTTGAAACATATCGTCCTTCTTCCTCTTGCCAGAAAATCTCAATGCACGGATTTAATTGAGCTCTATATCCATTCCTGATAGGAGCTTTTGCTTGACATTCAAATTATGTAAAGGATCCAGCGTATAATTGGAATTTTTATTTTTTGTAGGGAGAATTGTAGGAAAAGGTGGCAGTTGTTATGTATATAGAGGAAGTTCCTATGATGGTCAAGAGTTAGCTGCGAAGAATCTGAATTTCTCCGAACAAAAAATACGAGAGAATTTCTCATTAAAGAATTTCTTCCCGAAATTGAGATTATAGGTGAATTTCAAAACGACAACATTATATCATTGATCGGCTTCTGTTTAGAAAAGGAAAGTCTGACTGGTCTACCGTCTACGAGTACTTGCCAGTTGCCAAGAGGTAGTCTACAGGAAATCCTGCACGTTGTCTAACATGTGATTAGCAGCTTTCAATTACAATAATGTGTTCTCTTAGAATATGTAGCTGTCCTGGTACACAAATGGTATTCCAGTTACTTATTCATCTATCAGTTTATTACAGATATAAAATGTTATTTTGTATTGGCAGCTTACTCAAGTGACATTTGAGCCACTTTTTTTTTATGGAAACAATGAAACATTTGAGCCACTTTTAGCAGAAGATGTGGTTCTTTTTTTTGTGACTTGCTGTATGTCATATTTCTTAGGTGAATAAAAAGAAGGATACATTCGGCTGGAAAGAGAGAAACAAAGTTGCACTCGGTGTTGCTAATGCTTTGGAGAACCTGCACAGTCACAGCAGTAACCTTCATGTCATCCATAGGGGTGTTAAATCAGCCAGTTATTCCCCTTAGCATGGATTTGAAACCAAAGGTGAATACAACTCTCTGATTATCATCATCATTGCATCCTCCTTAATTATGATATGGTACCAAATCTTATTCTACTTTCATTTCTTGTGTGAACTATTATCAGATTTTGGGATATCCATTGGGTAGCAGAAGCATCAGACATTGTGTGAAATGATGTTTTAGGAACCTTTGGGTAAGTTGCTTATTTCATTCCCAACTGTAGTTCTGTACAATTGTCATTTAACATAGGTTCGAACTCCTTTTATCATAAACTTTAGTTACAGATACTTGGCCCCAGAATATTTCATGTTTGGCAAGGTTAGTGCAAAAATTGATGTCTATGATTTCGGAGTTGTACTCCTCGAGCTTATTTCTGGGCGACAACCTCCTATTTGCTCCGATTGCCAAGGAGGCCAAGAAAACCTATAAATTATCACAAATCATGCTCTTTTTTCTAAGATAACTCAATGTTTTCTCTATGATCGTAAGCAAGTCTGACGAAGCAAGAAGGGAGAATTGTCTGTTGGATCCTTCCCTATCAACTGAATCGTATGCTGACAACATTGAGAGAATGATTGTTTCTGCTTCTCTGCATCAGGCGGGACCAGAAACCCGTCCTCACATGACAATTGTATACTCTTTGTTTTAGTAAAGGATACTGTAGAATGGATATAATTGTGTGATTTTAACAGCTAATTTCAGAATGTATGAATTGTTATTAATGGTGGAATGCATTGTTTTTTGTTGCTTTTAATGTCTTGTTTAAGTTAACATTTCATGATTGAATATGAATTAATGATAATTTCTCCTGATGTGCTCTTGGTTGTTTAGATTTTAAAGCTACTACAAGGAGATGTCGACATGCTCATTTGGGCCCGCTCACTGATGAGTGACATGTCGGAAGAACGTAATGAAGAACATAATGAAGTCATTGGCTCACTGATCAGTGACATGTCGGAAGAACATAATGAAGTATTTGCGGTACGAGACAGTAAAACCACTGTTTGGATGTAGAAATAGTAAGAGCATGAAAAGAGAATCAAAGCGAATAATTGTTAACTTTTAGTTCTTAATTTCTTTTACATAAGTGGATGCAACCTTGATGCCCTGGGACTGGCATTATTGGATATCAGAGGTGACCCCAGTGCAAGTGCCTGCCGATGGGTTGAAGTGCTCGGCAAGTGTAAGAACCTCGGTTTAGCCGTTGCCGGAGGTGGTTAGAAAGGCATCATGACATACTAGTAGGATCCAGTGGTGCATGTGGCAGCCAGGGTTCCCTCGTTGCTATTCTTGCTCGAGTACATTTATATATGTAAACTGTCAATTTGTGGAAAATGGTAAGACATACCTTGATGCAGCATTTTTGGGATGTGTTCTTCCTGGTTCTTTCTGAGAAGACTTGATTACATACGAATGATCAAATGTTTTGTACCTGGTTCTTTCTGCGCAACCTTCAGGCACACTGAAGAAAGTGGATTGTAGTATTGTACTAGAAGATCACTTGACAGGTTTTATGATCTAATTTATTTTAGGGAGCTGATACGTAGATATTACATTTGATATCGATTATCGATACGTACCGATGTTATATTAGTTGAGTTATTATATATACACATTATTTGAGTTATTATGAATGTTATTTTTGTACTGAAATGATTATGTATGTTATTTTTTGTACTGAAATTGTTATGCATGATGTTTGAGTTATTATGCACATTATTTTGTTAACATGCATAATAATTTTTTCAGTACAAAAATAATATAAAATATCATGCATAATAACTCAAATAAGAGAGGTAAAATAAAGAAGTAAATATATCAAAATTTGGGTTCATGCGTGAAATTGATACAGAGCGCTAAGTTGTGACAAAATAATAGACGGTTTTGCAATTATTTTAATTGAAATTTAATTTTGAAATCCCACAAAGACATTGCATTAGAAACTAATTACAACGCACCAACTAACAATCAGGCCCAATTTTAAATATAAATCAGGCACAATAATTTTCAACTTCCAAGTTTGGGCCTACTTGAAAGAACCAAATATCGCCACGATTTGTTTTCCTTGTGATTTTCTTCCTCCTATGAACATTGAATATTTAAAATATACTTCTCAAATAATTATAAGAATCTTTTCTTGCAGTTGTAGGCAATAATTTATCAATAAAATCTAGGAATGGAAAACTTGAAGTTGTATACGAAATAATAAAACAATATAATATTATTCAAATGCAAGCTATTGCCAAATTTGACCTGAATATTCCTCTTGGCCACTTGCTACTAAAGAGGAAAAATGAAATAAGGCAACAAACACACACCAACACAAAAAAGAAAAAGAAAAATGTTCTGTTGGAGTATATATTTCATAAAAAGTAAGAGATCTTAAAGGCACAAGATACGCAACAGGAGATCTTTTGACTGAATCAACGGCTATAATTCATTTAGCACCATAGAACCTAACAAACGTAGAAACCACTTGGCAATCCATGATAAGTTGTGATATTCTCTCCTTCTTTAAATTAAACCCACTCAAACAAACAAACAAAGATACACAAATAGAGCTCCTCTCTCAAGACAAAAAGCATTTGTGAACAAGATCCATCCACGTTTCTCTGTGGTATTGTGTTCTCTCCAGATAACTAAATCAGGAGAGACATCCATTAAGAAAAAAAAAACCCTCATTTTCTCTCATTGTTACAATGTTTTTTTTTTTTTTTTTGTCAAGGCGATTGGTTGATTGCATCTCTGAAAAGTCAAGGGTTCTTATATTAGTTCAAGGGTATTGAACTATTGATTGATTTTGATTGTTCAGCAAATTTTGCTGACGTTTGGTCAACTATAGTACAGGATCAATATGTTTTTTTTTGTCTCTTTAAAAATATTGTACTCAATGCTAATCTTTATTTTTCGAAACTTTCATTATTTTTTTAGTTTAAATTTCATCATATTTTGGCATGTAAAACGGATGACAACATATTTTAATCTTGCTGATTGTCTCAGTAATAGACTTCTTGTAATGGTAACTCAACATTTGATGGTCGATTTCTTGAAAGAGGTTCAATGGATAATAACAAACTAATAAGTTGGCCACAATTGCTCACATCTGTAGAGCTCCACTATAAATTCATTACGATGGTGAGTGTGCATGTTGTTGTAGTGGTAAAGATTAGTATATTAACTCTTAATGAATCTCGAGACGATATTTGTGCGAGATGTGACACTACACACATTCCTGGCATGAACTCACCTATATGAGAATGTCTGTATATGGTCGCAAGAAATGGTTAATTCCTAAATATTCTCATGAAAAACTCAAGATACTTGTGCGAGGCTGTTAATGCACAATCCGCGATGTTTTTTGAGCAAAAGATGAGGATCTGTGTCCTCAAATTTCATTTATAAAGTTAGATGTTACAGGTTAGTTAAATTTACAGTATTTACATAGTGAGTCTTTATTTGTTACATTTGTTGTTTTTCAAAATATGTTTCTCTTATAAACCACAGTTTTCCATCCGATGGAGCCCACTTCATCTGCGAATATTCGCTTGCACCTCTCTTTCCAGATGGCAAAGCAGGTCGCTCCCTCTATTGCTTCCCACCTTTTTCTATGCGTAACGATTAGCAGGTCACTTGCTTAAGGGCAACAGAAGATGTGCACTGCTTGATCCGTGATGCACAGTACATCTACGATATAATTCCTGAGGTTTTTTGCAAAGGTGCACCTGTAAAATAGATGATCTCTTGTTTCACAGTCTTCTCTGCACATGTAACACATATTTGGAAGCATCCAGTTTCGCTTTATCAGATTATCTCTGGTGAGCAACCTGTTCTGCAACATTAACCATATGAAAATCTGTACTCTGTGTGGTACCTTTATTTTCCATATGTTTTGTATATGCAACGTTGGGGATGGATTTTGTGAAAGAAAAACATACGCTGAGCGTGCCGAGTATGTGCCTTCTGCATTTCTGATCCATAGCAATCTATCTGACTGAGAAGTGGTACATGCTTGGAAGTGAGGCATAATTTGCTTTATGTTGTTCCAAAAGACAGAGGCGAAGTGGTTGTTCCACGGCTTGTATGGTGAAGGCAAAGCAGGAGTGGCTTCCTTCCACCATCGATTGTTTCCATCATCCCAGTGCCAAATCCAGCGCATAAGTAAGGAAATGTTGGTTAACTCTAGCTTCCTAACACCCAGACCTCCCAGTTGCTTCGGCCTTGTAACAAGTCCCCAGTTCACCATTGTGAGGCCCGTTTGTTTTTCCTTATGTCCATGCCACAAGAAGGTTCGTCGTATTTTGTCTATTGCTTTAAATACCCAGACTGGCATGAGGAAAACAGACATGTAGTATATCGGAATTGCTGTGAGTATTACATTTACCAACGTGAGTCTTCCCCCAATTGATAATAAGTTTGCTTTCCAGCCTGGTAGTCGGCTTTGTATTTTTTCAATCAATGGAAGATAACTTGCCTTGCGTAGCCTTTTGTTGGAGAGTGGTAAGCCGAGATAAGTGATTGGAAATTTTGAGGCTTTGCATTGCAACTGTCGTGCGAACTGGACCAGCAGATCATTGGAACTGTCAGTGACTATGAGTTCTGATTTAGAGTTGTTAATTTGCAAGCTGGTGATCATGGAAAAGGAACACAACATCACTTTGATTAGTTGCAGCTGGGTGTAGTTTGCTTGGAGTATTATCAAGGTATCATCGGCATAAGAGAGGCATGATTTGCAGCCTTGAAAAGGGGGGTTGATGTAGCCTAGACTTGTGAGATGTTGTATCCATTTCGGGAGAAAGTCCATAGTAAGAATGTACAAATATGGTGCCAACGAGTCGCCTTGTCATCACGTCTTAGGTTGATGTTTTTTCCGGCCACCGAGTTGAGTATTATCTTAGTGTTACCTTTAAGTACCAGATGCTGCACCCAGTGGATCCATTTGGTTGGGAAGCCTTTTGCTTGGAGACATTTAAGCATAAAGGACCAATTGAGCGAGTCAAAGGCCTTATGGATGTCCACCTTGAGCAGAGCTATTGATTTCTTCTGGGTTGATGCTGAATGTATCACTTCTTGTGCGTAGTGGAAGCCTTCTACAATGCTTTTCCCTTGGATGAACCATGTTTGAGCTTCGTCCACCAGTTTAGAGATGAATGGATTGATTCTTGTTGTGAGAATTTTCGAAAGGATTCTTTGTATCCCATTTATAACACTAATTGGACGAAAGTCTGTTGGATGAGAGGCCTCAGTCTTTTTTGGAACCAGCACGATATAGGAATCATTAAGTGGTGTCAAGGTTGTTTCAGGGTTGGACATTACATGCTGCAATACTCTGTAGAGATCTGGTAAAAGTATTTCTTTGTATCTTTGGTAAAATTCACCAGTGAAGCCATCAGGGCCAGCCATTTTATTCCTCTTTCAAGTTGTAATGGTCGATTCAATTTCTTGTATCGTGAGGGGCTTGATAAGTTGCTGCTGCAAGTCTTGATTGAGCGTTTTACTTTGAAAGAGTGCTTGCAGATCGAAGTTTGCAAATGGAGATGTGGTATGGCCCAATTGATGACAGAAATGTTTGAATAAAGCTTATGCCTTGCCTTTCTGATCAGTGTATGTGCAATTTCTCATCTTCACCATCGTGATTCCATTTCGTCTTTTTTTATTTGTAGCTACCGCATGAAAGTAAGTCGTGTTTTTATCACCAAACTTAACCCATTGTATCTTGGCACGCTGTCTCCACATTATCTCCTTTGTTTGTGCCATTATGTGAAGTCTCTCCCTCAAGAGGGGCTTTAGCAACAATTCTAATTGAGTAAGAGACCGAGTCTCTTGGGAAGCATCCAACCATAGTAATACCTGGTGACAGAGATGAGTTTGTGCTTTGATGCTACCGACTGAATCTTGGCGTCAGATTTTTATTTGCTTTCTCAATTCTGTTAGTTTGTGGGCTAAGGAAACAGGGTTTTCGGCATTGGGCATCTGTGCCCATGTATCCTTGACCAAATTGTCGAAACTCGACAGGTGAAGCCAGAAATTTTCAAACCTGAATATATTGGACAGTGGGAAGGTTGTGATGCACTCACACAGTATGAGCAATGATCTGACACTGTTGTTGATAAAGCTCGCTGTTGAGTGTTGGGAAAAATTCGGTTCCACTTTTGATTGCATGCACCTCTACACTTGATTTAACAATTGTAATTTTTTAATCCATGCGTTTTTGGGTTGTACCGTTTATGCATTACACTTTTTGAAATGTACGTGAAATGATCAATTCAAAATGTAAACGGTGCATTACACATTTTGGATTGTTCGTTGTTGAATTTATTACTCATTAGTGCCTTGATCTATTATATAAATAGACAGTGATATTCAACAAATGTGGACACACAAAAACCAATTCCTCTTCAATATCTTTTCATCCGTTGATCAATTCAAGGTCAATTATATCTCTCTAATTGACATTTCATCAATCACATTATTATATTATTTTACAAATAAATTGTTGCTGGTATTGAGGAGATTTCATCAGTCACTTTTAAGGACGTGCCTCAAAAAGTGATAATTCTGAATTATCTTGAGAGCGATTCTACTGTGTTGCACGGTCGGAACGGAATACACTTTAGAACAGTGAATCTCCCGACCTGAGTAATTCATTTTAGTTTATATTTAATTTATTTCATTGCTATTCGAATTTTATGATATTTGTTCCAACAAGACAGAAGTAAAAGAGTTCATTAAACTCTATCCTACACTTATAGAATGTGTATTATCTTATTAATAATGATTTCTTTTTTTTAAATCATCTATTCTTAATATATTATTATTATTAGTTAGTATAAGTTATGACAATCTACTTGAAACCCGACAAATCTAACACGTTTACAGTCATAGGAGATTTGGTCACGTTACATTGTAATAACTAATATTTGAAATAACTTAATTTGTATAATTTAATATCATGTTTTTGTTTTCTTTTATAGGAAACAACTAGTTTATGTCTGAGGATTATCATGATAACAAATACACGAAAACATTCCTAGAAAAATGATACTATTAGAGCATTGGAAAATGTTTCGTGGATATCAATATTGATACCAACTATCAAAATCGATATTATTATGCACATTTAGTTGAGTTACTATACACATTATTTGAGTTATTATGCATGTTATTTCATGCTATTTTTGTGCTGAAAAAAATTATTATGCATGTTAACAAAATAATATACATATTAAGTCAAATAGCATGCATAACTATTTCAGTACAAAAAAATAACATGCATAATAACTCAAATAATGCACATAATAACTCAACTAAATATGCATAATAACATCGGTATCGAGTCGGTATCAATTGTGTTATCTACGTATCAACTCTCTAGAACATTTTCATTTCGCTTGCAAATAAATTGCAAATACTCATATGGTAGTTACAATTATAACTGCAAGAATCAAGTGCACTTGCTAATTAAATAATTTTATTAACAAATTGTCTATAAATAATTAAATATTGGTTCTAAAATTTATTTTCATCACGTCAACAAATTTAAGTTACAAGAATGGAAGTATATGAAATTATGAAAAAATATTAAATTATTAATATGACAAGAAAAATAAAATCGCCTACAAGACAAATATATATAAAGTTAAGAGTTTAGATTCTGTGTCGTACGGCACATGACACGTAGAAAATCTGAATCATTCAATTACATTGAGATTCGTACAAACAAATTTTAAAAATATACTCTTTTTAAATCAAATCAGGAACGTTTGTTGCACCGTATTCGGTTCCATAAAGTTATAGGGGACTATGTCTATACTTATCAATTTAGTGCTGCAATTTATTTATTTATTTGTGTTCTTGTCAGAAATGGCATTTCCTTACTGTTGTGGGTTTGTCTTTTCTCTTTCCAATCCCAGGCTAACTGCCATCTGGAGATAATAAAAAAAAAAAGTAACTATTGGGATGAGTTTAATTTATATTTAACCTTAAGGCATCTTCAAGCGAATATCCCGTAAAAATTCCTTCCAATTATGCAATAGTGCAACTTCTGTCTTCTGAGTTCTGAGTTCTGACGATTGTTGCTTGATACTTTGATAGGTATTTGAAATAGAACCAAATCCGCTGTTTGTATAATCTTTTTTTGTTTTTTTGTTTGTTTCGATATGGACCGTTCAAAATTTATTTAACGGTCAAAGTATATACCTCTGAATCAAATCACAGTTGTCTGTGACGGTCGATCGATTCGTAACGGTCGGATCGAAACAAGCAGAATCCTGCTTGCATCAAATACAAGCAGCAGATTCGGATCCATTTGAAATTAAAATGCTCCATCATTCCTCCCATACACAGATACCTTTCCAAGATATATAGATCTGGTTGATAGGTTTTCTCCACATGTATTTTTATTTATGTTCATTTAAATTTTTAATTATTAAATATAGATCTGGTTTTGATGAATTGAAATTCATTGTGGATCAGATTGAAATCGCAAAATCGGTATCAAAATTGACCGATCGGATTGAAATTGATCCAAGTTTTCTTTCACTTATCATTAAAAAAATAAAACAATTGTTGAAAAGTACAATTTTTAGTTCTTCTATTTCTCAAATTGGTCAGTATTCTAAAAACTCAATTTTAAATTATTTTTAATAAAATAAAATTTTTGGCGCAATTTGACTGTTATTTTAATACTTAAATAGTATTATCCTTATCCAATTATGCTTCTGTGAAAAGTGCGCATTAACAATTATCTGAATTTTTTTTTTGTATGAGTCAATTATATTTTAAAGGTGTCAAATGTAGCTAGTGCCTTATCTAACCAAAAAGAGACACAATTTGGCCTTGAATTTTATTAAAATAAAGAGAAAAACATCAAAACCTGACCACTTGATGTAGACTGACACGCTTGAAATTTTCAAAATGAAATCAATTACTGTTTTCGACAGAAATTTGTTAAAAAATATTAAATATTAAATTATGGGAAGAAAAAATATCAAACTTGACCACTTGATCGATGTAGACACGCTTGAAAATTTCAAGATAAAATCCATAACTGTTTTGCATAGAAAATTCTCCAATTATTCAATTGTTAAATCATGAAAATGCAGGGGAATCATTCAAAGAGGAATAAGTAATCAAGTTCATCCATAACCTATTCAATAAATATATATTATATTATTATAACCATCAAATTCTAAATTATTATTTATTATGGTCCTTCAATTTGTGAAAAGCCACTTGAACCTTATTACATAGTTACACAATTAAACAATTATTAATGCATGTGACCGGAAATTTCTTGAAATTCACAAAGTTACATAAAATAAAAGATTATGCATGTGGTTACTGGTGTTTTGCTCCGAAATTGTTGGATATATGACACAAATTGTCGCAAAATCAAGGAATAAAAAAAATTCAGTTGCTTTGGGAAGAGTTTGAAAATTAAACTCACTCTAGTTTATATCTCTTTTTCTATTTTTTCTCTTTATCTTCTATGATTATTTCTCATTTTTAAAGCGCCTCGAAGTGTGAGCCTTACGTATAGTAGAAGAACGAATTTTTTTCTTATCCCTAAACATAAAATAAAAAATAACAAGTCTGGTTTAAAAAAAAATTGGCATTATTATGTATATTTTATTAACGCATCGTCAGAAGTTTTATTTAAATATTGTGTTCAGAAATACAAATTGCATTTAGACTCTGTGTTTAGAAGTGCTTTTTGAATACAGTGTTCAAACGCTACGATCAGACTCTACCTTAACAGTTCCAACTTTATTTAGAATTTTTTTTGGTTGAGAATCTGAATTTGTGAATCATGCATCTAGATAACACTTATGAACGGTGCGTTCGAAAAATAGACATATTGCTATTAATTTTTGCAAACCATACATATACTTGTTATTCATTTTTCTAGAGATAAGCAAAAAAAAAAAGTTCGAGAAGAATGATATGTCCAGTTTAATAAATATTGGAGACGACCGTAGTAAATTTTCTAGAAAATTTTTGTTCAATCCTTTAGTACACGATGTAGTTTCGCTCTATTTTTTCATCTTGTTATTGGCATAATTGAAGGTTTAGGTCAAATGTTGTTAAACCTCACACAGGGCGTGACAAAAAAAATGTGCGATGAAAATGATCGAGTTTACGGTATTTCATAAAGCACAACATCAATTATTTCGTATTTGTTTATTCAATTATAAGTTCAAATGATCAATTCAAATTGTTGAACATAATTCCTATGCTGGAATATTTTTGGAACCCGAATTTGATATTTTTTAAAAAGATGAAAAAATTGTTGATTTACGATTTGTGAACAATTAAAAAAATGAATTTTCACCTTAATAAAACAGTAAGTTTTTTAAAATATGTTCCACTTGTTGAATCGATTATTAATTTATGAAATTGAAAACAGTATATAATGTTTGGTGAAGTTTGCAATTACAAGTCGAAATTAAAAGTCAATTCTTAATAAAAGAAAAGAAAATATTTGATCAATGTAAACGGGTTGCGTGTAAACGCAACATATCTTTATCCAGTAAACCCCAACCCCCAAAGAAAATGGAACAGGATCTTCTACCGCGCAGCACCGTCACTGTGCGTGCTGCGCAGCAAATTTCAGACTTTAATTTGCATCAAGATTCGTGCAAGTTAAACTTTATATTATCAGACTCCTCTGAATCAAATCTAGACCGTCCGTTACTGACAGCGCAGTAAATCTGAGCCGTATGTCTGTGCTGCGCCGTAGAGGATGTGCTTCCGTAAAGAAAATGGGAGCATTCATAGAACGATAATAAAGATATATAGATATCATAGAGGAATCATATCTGCTGTTATTACGAGGAAAAACAGGGTTCTGTTATTCTCTGATCTGATCGTTTATTTTCAATCTAACGAATAGAAAATATAATATATCGAGTTCCGTGTAGTCTATCTGTACCGTTCATTTATCTGCGTCGAAATCTGACGGTCGAATCAGAGGATAACAGAACTCTCTTATCCCAAGAATAACAGCAGATACGGACTCATAGAGAGGTAGCCCGGTAGGTAAGGGCTGTTGCAGAGTGGGTCCCACTGTCAGCCCACTAAGTCTAAACGCATGGCGGCGACTGGCGAGAAAGATGCCAACTGGAGATCTGACGCTAGAGATGGCGTCACGACACGTGGCTCCATATTATTGGCTGTTGGCATTTCCTTAACACTTTTGTTTCGCTTCATAATTGCCGCGTCGTTGGGGACCACGTTGGATGCAACAGCGCAGACGATGGCGGGTCGGCATCTCTTCTTTGATCTTCTGCGGATCTACTCTTTGCAATGATCTGTGTGGTCTCTTTGTGATAGCACACCTACCACTAGCAGGTTACCAAATTACGAACATCATTTGTGGGAAGATTAAATATATTGTATCGACTATCGAGTATGGATTGTTAATAATTAATACTTGGTCGATTTCTTTATAAGAAAATTAGAAACTTATGTTCACACTTCTCTCTGAGTTTTTTTTTCATTTGTAGTTAAATATCTTCCAAACCTTTACTTATATGAATATGTTGCCATAAAGAAATTTTTTTATTCATGCTTAAATTAATAAGATTCAATAGTTGATGTATTTAAATTGACTGAATTACATGAACATTTCTAATTATATGTCAATAGCTATCAGCGATGTGAGCCAAATTATCGTAAATTTGTCCATCATTTTTTGTTAGCCAGTGTACATATTGAAATAAAGTGGAAGAGTGAGGTTATTATATTTCACAAAATATCACTCATGATGTACTTCGTCTTTATATTAGCTAATACTTATTATTTTATTTATACCATGCACAAATAATTAGTTTCTTATTTATTTAGTTCATGTTAGCGAAGCTAACGATATAATTTTCTATTTACACGCCTGTGAGCACCCAAACAAAACAAATTATACTAACAAAAGATACAGTCAAGAGGATGTATTAACATTAATCTAAAAATGTTAAGATACACATAATTCATAACATAAGACTTAGTCAATGCAAGTAAAACGTAAAATAGAAATTAAAACTATAAATTTCAGTAGAAGTTGTTTTAGAATTGCAAGCCTTGCACAAATGATGTAGGGTCTCATATCTTTGCGAAGAGAAAATGGTTCAAATTCTCCAAAATATTTGTAAAATTAAAATAATAAATATAACGTAAAATCTTATATAAAAAAAATAAAAGTTGTTTACAAAGTTGAGATGGTGCATGAACTTGGGTTATTCAAATTAAGTGAAAATTTAGATAGTGATTCTCTCATAGTAACATTTGGCGATTTCAAAATTGTACTTGTATTTTTTTCTCGTTACTCGAGAATACAAGATGACGAGAAGAAATACAACAATCTATTTGACACCATAAATTTGTGAATATTTATTCCGCAAATTTTTTTAAAAGAAAATATATTCCCGCATGTCTCTGTTGCTTCTCAAAGACGATTTATTTCACAATTTACATCAGAAAATATTCAAATATACATATAATATCTGAAATATTATTATTATTATTAATTTTATTATCATTATCATTACCATAATAATCATCGTCATTATTATTACTACTATTATTAGTTTTCTAAAAAATTATTAATATTATTATTATTATCATCATCATCATTATTATTATTATTGATCCTCCCAAAAGAATTACTGAGTTATTTAGAAAACATGCTATTTATTAAAAAAAATATCATTGGTAAATTCGAGATTTATTTGTTTGTTTTATATATATATATATGCTCCAGTCAGTAACAGTAAATATAATAGTATGTTCCAATAGCCACTCCATCGTGCACATAAAAAATGTAAAATTGGCCACAAAAGATCCGAAACATCCAACGTGCTTGAGTGTCTTTTATTTTTTCTCGCTTAGGTGATCTTACTAAATGCTCCCTAGTATTTCACAAAATTCTCATCTTCACCTTCTTATATCTCTCTCATCTGTCTGTTCCCGTCCCCAATTTTTCACATCCCCCATTTCCGCGCCTCCATTTCTCTCTCTCTTCCTCTCTTTCTCTCTTTCGCCTCCACTCTTCCGAGCTTCCCAAGAGTATACATACATGTTTTAAAACCCAGCTGGAATCTTTCACACGATCCCGTTTCTATCGATTGTAAAAAGTGGAGATCCAAGGTGAGTTCATTCTCTGATTTAGAGTTGTTGATTTTATTCTTCTTTTCGTTTTCTCCGCTACGATTTATATGTATTCCCCTGTATCCTCAGTGAGAGTAGTTCGTGTAGTTATCTATTCTATACTTGTAGTTTCGAACTTGTGATAATTTAGTGTTTATTGATTTTTTTTTTTTTTGCTTTAACTGTTAAACCCGGATTTTCAAGGGGGTTTGAGTTGTCTTCGTTTCTCAATACCCTGCTAGAATTATTTAATGTTTAGATCTTAGTTTTCTGATCTAAGATTTCTTTGATCAAATTTGGGGTTTCCACTGTATTCTTAGTTGATTGTGATTAACTTTTAGCTTTTGTGGTCTATTACTGGTCAATATATTTCTGATCCTCATGTTTTAGTTCGCTTATTGTTTGGCACTAGTGGGAAATAAACTTTATTTCGATTTTGGTTCAAGACAAATTTTGCAAAAGGAAAATATATTTGATGTAAAAGTTGGTTTATTTAGTGTAATAACAGTTTTGAGTCGTCTGGAGCCAAAAACCAAAGTAACCATCTACTCTATGTAAATTAGGATAGCGTTACTAAACCCCAATGCTTAAACTCACATCCGGTTGAGTACCGATTGAGTACCCGATAAGGTAATCTCGAGATTTGTGCGTATGAATCTCGATGTTACGTGGATGATTAGATGAGTACTTCACCTTACCTTACGGGTATCACCGGATCTACCAAGACATACTAACTCGAAAAGTTTTCAACTTCCCAAAAATCATATATTGAATGTTAATTTCTATTTTTATTTGAAGTTGACCTTATTGATTGGTACATTTTAAATAAATTTTAAAAATGGTGCATATAACTAAAATACATGGAATAGCTGATTCAGACACATCTTGGTAGTATACTTTGTATTTTGCTCTTTATATAGTATATTTTATTCTTGTTCTTTAAATCAATAAATAGAACCATATATAACACTGAACTCGTCAATAAAGTGAAATATTTCTATGTGAAGTCAAAGTAAATAAGAAATTTGTAAACTGTTTCTGAGATTCAATTTCTCTTTCATAAATTTGAAGGTAATTCAAATGGACCGGCACGATACCTCTGGATTTGTCAGTGGAGGCGCCTCTCTCGACCTCTGAACCTAACATAGCAATATTAAATTTGTTTCTTTTAACAGTGTTGTGCCCGTTGAATGGATAAAGACTCATCATCTACTAATCTAGAAATTACTCTCTTTGGTAACTCGCCTCTCTTCGACTATGAATAAATCTCCTGAAAAATCCGTTTCGTGCTCTTCTGGACTGACAAACCGTCAGAAGCGTAATACTAGCGACAAACTGAAGGTCTCAAAAGGCAATATGAGGCATTGCAAAGGAAGAACAATGTACTATTGCAAAGAGCTCCTGGAAGACACTTGTGTTCGTCGTGGCACAGCATTTAGGCCTGAAACAGCTAAAGAAGGCCGAGTTCATGGAGGTATCTCCTTGTTGGAAGCTGCATTGAAGGCTGAAAAGGAGGGTTTATTTAGTGCAGACGGGTACGTGTATGACCCGAACCCGTTAGAGACCAATTTGGTTTCAGCTTCGGTATCTGGCACTGAAGGAAGGGTTCATGGTGGAAACTTGTTGGCTTTATTAGCCGGCAATGGTGGCCGTGATGGATTTAGGAATTAGGGTTGGTAAATTTTCCTTTTTCCTTTTTTATTCTCCTTTGTGGTATTGAGGTGTTGTTTAAATGTCATAAGAAGGGTTGATGCAAGAGAACTGAAAACATGTGTTGATGGTTTTTTGCGGTCGCTGAATAGATCATGTTGAAAATGTTTTATATATGATACTTGCTTTAATCATAATAGATTGAGGTTTATGTGCAGTGATTAATTTCTTTTTGTAATTATAGCAATATTTCTTGTAATTATGGATTGTATGTTCTGGTTGCTGTTTGAGGTGGAACTAAAATAATATAGATGAGCATATTCGGGAACTGGTTTCCTTTTCTATGACAGATTGGGTTACATTCTCAGTTTCATTTTTTTCTTATACAGTTCAGTATGATGCTGGCCTTCCATTCTATCTTTTTTTTTCATTTTCAGGAAATTATTGAAGATGTAATAAAAAGCTTTTTATCGATGGTATTAAGCATTGTTCTGAGATAAAATTATGAGCCTCAAATAGGGAGTCAAACATATAAGTAGGTTTTATTACAATGCCAAAAAGATGTCTATAAAAGCAATGTCATCTTGTATTCCTCAGTTGCAAATGATGATGTTCCAAATAATGAAACACTAATTAAAATTACTTCTATTTATGTGCTGCATATTTTTTTACTTTATTTCTCATCGTGTGAACCATGTAGGGATGGATTTTTCACGTGCTTCCGTCGAATGATAAAAAAAGGATGCTTCCGTCGAATCATATCACATGCCAGCGACGCTGCGCTGCACACGCTCGAGACCATCTGATCTCGTCTCGATATTAATTAATTTGCACGTGCGTATCTCGAGACCGATCGGATGGTCTCGAGCGCGTGCAGCACGGTGTCACACGGCACCTGATCCGAATCCGCCTGCATTGGTAAATGCTTGCCACAATTAGGCACAACTTAATTTATGATTTCTAAGCTGTGAGGAAAGAATAAAGATGCATATTGCATAGTTTACTTTCTCGTGTTCACATAAATATAAATATGCTCCTAACGTCAGAACAGAGCGTTGTGCAAATGCAGCAAATAGAATAAAAAATGCGAGTTAGTACAATGTAATAGCTGTCTTTAGTTGATGCCAACGTGTACTATAGAGAACTCTTTACCTAAACCGTTGCTTCATCAATCATCATATGGTATATGATTCATTTTTCCTCGTGTACAAATAATACAGTCATTTTTATATGTGCCCTCATGTACTAATCCATTGATTTTGTGGGCCAGTAGAGCATGACAACGCAAAATTGAAGCTGATCAGATTTATTTCTGTGATTTCTCACAAACCATTTCGATACATCTTCGCCTAAGTTGTGGGAACAATAGAACGCAGTAGATCTGTAGCTCATTACGAGATACTGGATCATTAGAGAAAAAAAATATAAAGGCATGTTTTATTAGTACGAATTTTAAATAAATGTCGAAAATTATTAGGACAAAGTAAAAAGTAGAAAATTGGTCAAAACATTAAAATTACTCTATATAGTTTATATCTTTTAGTTAAGTCTTTAGACTTCTCTATATTCTTATTTTACAGATAAGTTCCTACACTAGATATAAATATCAATACTTCTTTTAGATGAGCGAAAGCTATTCACTAAATACACCTTATTATATAATCTAATCAAGTTTAGCGAACCAAGCCATGATGAGACAACTGGTCACTTGCTCTCTAGCGACTACATGTTCCAACTCCAATAGTTCGTTATTCAACTTCTTCTTGATGAAGAATCGATCGATCTTTACTTGTTTGGTTTTGTCATGCTGCACAAGATTATTGACAATTCTGATAGCCGACTTGTTGCCGCACCACAATTTTATTTGAGCCCAATGGCAGATTCAGAATTTCCATCAGAGAGGAGCAAGATCTATAATTTTTTTCAGGAAATAAAATAATGCACGTTTTTAAATATACATGATTATTTTGCAAAAAAAATAACAAATCATATAAATAGAGGCGAATTCAGAATTTTTGATAGGATAGCTCAAAATTTATGATTTTTTCTAGGGTAGTTCAAAATAATGCATATTTTTTCAAAATTTCAAAATTATAAGCATATTATTTTAAAAAAAATTCAAATACATAATAAATTTCGCAAAAAATATTTCCAGGGTGGGTCAGCTGACCCACCCTGCTTCTATGTAGGTCCGCCCCTGCATATAAATACACAAAGTTATTTTGCAAAAAAAAATATTCTCGCTCTTGTTTGGGCCCTTTGTCCATCTTGAGCTCCACCAACATAAATCTCAACCAGATCATCTCTGCAACATTCAGGGCCATGGCTCTATACTCTGCTTTGGTTGTGGAACGAGCAATTACCGACTGTTTCTTACTCTTCCAAGAGACCAGATTGTCTCTTACAAACATGCAATATCAAGACAAACTTCATGTCGTCTAACCCAATCAGAATCACAATAGCCCTCGATATTCAAATGTCCATTCTTTTGAAAAATCAACCCTTTACCTAATGCACTTTTCAGCAAAATCTGATACATTGCCTTCATGTGATCCTTCCTAGAATCATACAAAGGTTTAGACTCATTTCCCGGTCCTTCACCTCAAACTCATTTCAACAAAGGTTTAGACTCCAACCATTGTGCTCATCTTCACTCCTCCAACAAAGGTTGTGAAGATGGGGAACAAGCTATACGACTCCAGCAAAAACCACAACACGTTCTCGCTGGATCTATGATTAACATTTTCTGTAGAATTCTCCACCAATATTCATTATGTTTTCCAATAAATATCTCAATACCTCTGATAATATATATATATAGAGAGAGATAATATATATATATATAGAGAGAGAGTTATGCTAAAATACTTTATAAAGCACCAATAGCCATATATTTTAGGCTCATACCTCGAAATACAAAGTGCAAACGACCGATCAAGACCGTTGAAAATATTTTTCATACTAACATTAATTTGGAGACCAAATTTTATATTTTTTGAATTTTTTTTACTATTTTATCGGACGGGTGTAAGTTGGTTAAATTGGAGGTCTGTAAATCATTAGATTAATGAATTTTCCATCTAACCGAGAAAATAGTAAAAAAATTCAAAAAAATATAAAATTTGGTCTCCAAATAGATGTTAATATGGAAAATATTTTTAACGGTCTTGATTGGCCGTTTGCACTTTGTATCTCGAGATACGAGTCTAAAGTATAAGAATGTTGGTGCTTTATAAAGTATTTTAACACAATTCTATATATATATAAATCAGAGCCATTCTGTGCCAACTCAATAGTTGTCTGGAACATAAGACAAACACATGAAGTTAAAAAACAGGTGATTAAGCAGAACATACATAACAATACCCAACTTAAACAGCACAACAACAAAGTGAAAATAATTTATTGTTTTAATTGTAACTAGAATCTTCACAGTTTGTCAAACATGGAAAATTTAAAACAAAAAAATGAAATAACAAACTACAACACAACTAAACCTCACCTGTTCAAAAATTACCATACCGAGCAAACATAACAACCTATAGGCTTAACCCCCATCTGTCAGAAATAGTCACTTGTCTTGCACTCTTAGATGATGCCTTGTACATAACCGACATTTCATTTAGACTTTCCTGACCTGAATATTATGAGTTGATTGTGACCTCCAAATCGGTTGTTTGCCACTTTGAAGAAGAGCCACTTCCTCTCCTTCTTTCAGCATACCATGTTTCTGAGTCACAGAGTTAACAGACAATCTCTTAAATTTTATACGAACTAATGATTAACAGAAGGGCAAATCCATACTTGTAGAACTCTTATCTGTTTCAATGAAACAGGTGGGTATTCCCACTTTCTAGTCAAAAATACAAAGGGCAAATCCAGTATACTGGATTTGGAGATGCTGCAACTTAACCACACTAGATTCTATTTTTTTTTTCTATTTTCTTTTGTTTCATGATCTGAGCTGAATTGCACATTGCTGCTAAAAATTTGTTAAATGGAGGATTATTATGGTTTAATTATACCAGCAAGGTTAATTGGGCTCAATAATTCCACTGTGGTCGAGTTGAGATAACTTGGGGTTAATTACACAATCAAAGCTTAATTAGGTTCAGTTGCATAATCAAGACTTAATCCCATAAAGTCATAACTGAGGGTTAACACTAGCTGAATTGCAAAATTTAGGGTGCCATTTAACTATTGACAAAGGGATAGCGAACTTACCACAAGGTAAGATAAGGCCTCAGAAAAGCTTTTCTCAGCATCACTAAGAAAGTTCGTATAGATTGGGCACACGCCTTGATATAATGCCAATCTCTGTCTCACTCTCTCACTACAGAAAAATAAAATAAAAAATCAGACAAATATATTAATGATTTATTGAACAAGCTAATCACCACAAAAAAAACAATAACATTGCTAGTAATAGCTTACTCATTGGTGAAGGCAAAAATGGTGCCAGATGGACGGAAGTGGCTCAGCAGAATAGCCATGAAACCAGTGCGAGTAAATACCACAATTGACGTTCCAAGAGTGTTTGCCATCATTGTTGCATGGTAAGCAAACATCTCACTCATGTGTGTCTTAAAAAGGAAGGCAGAAACAGAAATACAAACCAACGGGAGGAAATTTTAGCATGGCCTTGAAAAACACAAAGTAGCTCATACACTCGTAAGCGTTTCTTTGTAACCATTTTTTTAGAAATATATTTTTACGAGTAAAATTATTAAAATTTGCAGGACTAGAGTTTCAGAAAACTAGGATGCAAACATTGCATATCATGCTATTTGTTTCTGACAAAACTGCAGCAAAGGAAAGGTTAAAAAAAACAATGTAAGCATTGTCTGTGTCAATTCTCAGCAAGCCAACAAGCCTATGTTTGTGTGCACCCTACTTTTGAAGAATTTTTTCTACTCTTGTTTATCTTTTAACTAATGCTTTTGTGCACATATTTTAGAGGAGCAAAGAAGGTGGTGCTATGTGATCAGAGCCTTCAGTTATGGCACCTAAAATTGAGGTCCTTTGTTAAAATTTGAACTTGATCCTTATATCAATACAGGTACTGAAACATGCCAAATATGTCTAGACCATTGGCACCTGGAGATAAGCATGACTAGTGTCAACCATCTGGCTAAATACATCTTGTTATCCTACAATAGTTACTTTACATAGTAGGGATTGTTGTTGCAGCCACAAAGACTTTGGTACTCCTGTGCGACTTTATAAATGTGCTTGGTTGTTTCCAAGAATTTACATGCAAACAGTGTTTGATAGCCAAGAATTACAGAAACACTGTTGCATTACCAAAAATGACAGCAAAAAATATTTGCTTGCCATGAGTTGACACAAATACATTTGGCATGTGGGATTGATCTTCTAATTTTTTTTCGTTTGCTGCAGCTTTGTCAGGGAAAAATACAGATGAAACACAAGCATTACATGCATTCTCCTATTTCTCAACATTCCAACTAGAATTCCTAATATTTAATCCGAAAAAGTAATATAATCAAATCAAATTCAGTGCTGTGGGGTACTACCAATAAATCAAGGTTAGTAGAATTTTTTTCTTTCTGAGAAATAAAAGCAAGGATGACAAAGATGAGGGAAGAAATGGATCAATTTCAAACCTTGAAAGCCTGGCCAAGGTTTTCAGGTATTTCTCCGGCAACAATGGTGGCCTCAGTGCGTAATGCTACAGTATGCATCACCTTAACAGCTTTCAATGGGTATCTGTAAAATATCACAAAAGGATATTGAATAACAGAAACTTTTGTTTTTCTTTTTTGGCTAGCTCATTGCTTGCTTTCTTACAGCAGAGGTCAAAATTTACATTAAGCAGTGGACAGTGCAAGCAGAATTACATCTCTTATAAGTTTCAAATGAATCGAGTTCAAGCTAAAACTTGATGTTCTGATTCAGGCCCTTGATAGCAATTGGGGAATCAGCATCGCAGATACAGTTTTAATCTACCCAGATATTTAAAAGTTAAAACCTTAGTTAATTAACCCAGTTGCTCTGAAAGTCGATGGTAATAGAAAGGTTAGCATATTATCAGTGGTCATTATGGACGGTGTACTTTTCATTTTACAATCTGAAGATTCACAAGTATTCTTTGGGGTCTTTACAATTCAATTCCTGCCCTTCCCATCCCAAGGCATGCAACTCTAAAGAACTAAAATATGAAACAGCATTCTACATAAAAAGATGACACACAGGTCTTCCACTCTTCCTCAATATGGCATGGTCCCTTTAATGACAACAACCCTCTTCTTTTCAAGACATTAATGTCAGACCCAAATGGGAACTTTCCAATACTAACAGGAAATTTGAGTTCTTTTTCAGAGTAATGTAAAAAATTTAGTGTCTAGTAACAAACTTCACTAAAACAGGTAGCACTTACTTTCCATGAGCAGTCTCACCAGAAAGCATAACAGCATCAGCACCTTCACGTACGGCAATGGCTATATCTGACACCTCGGCACGTGTTGGGGTCGGGTGCACTATCATGCTTTCTAACATGTTTGTAGCTACAATCACAGCCTTTCCCATGCTTCGGCATTTATTTATTATCTCCTCCTGCACATGTATATTATGGTAAGGAAAAATTAAAAATAATAAAAGAAAACAACTTTAAGAATCCTCTATCATTGAAAACTGCGCTTATTTAACAAGCCCCAAAGAAGGCCCGCGAACCCAGCAAACCCCCCCCCCCCCCCCACACCAAAAAAAAAAAAAAAAGAAAAGTTCTGGTATTGTGCTTTCTTTCTTTATAACAAAAGGTGCCTCTGATTGCATATTATTTAATGACTTAAAAGATTGCATGTACCTGAAGGAGGGGCACTTCCTCAATTGGGAGTTCAGCACCAAGGTCACCTCTAGCTACCATAGCCTACAGCCATTGTTGCAGTAAGTTTTAAACGATAAGATTTTAAATTTTAATTAGAGAAAACAAATGACACAGGCAAACCTAGATTTACAGATTTAATGATTAGTGTAGGATGGTTAACACATTCCAGTTTAACCACACAAGTGTTGCATGGTGTCCTGTAATAGGATAGAAGAATTAAATGCACGCGAGCAAATTACCCTGCCACCCTTTTCTGGTATGCAGTTTACACATTATGCACCATGTCATTTGTCAATATTGTTTGAGACATGCATGTGTGCCTCTAATACAAAATGCTTACCCCATCAGATGCAGTAATGATGGAATGCAAATTAGGGATTGAATCAGCACTCTCAATCTTCACAATTACATGAATGTCCGCATTTTGACCTGAAGGAGAAAAACAATGCAAATAAGTTGTAAAAGGATGGAACGGACAGCTGGAACGTTTCATTCCCTAAAATAGTATTTCCACTGAAAAGTCATTAAGCAGGTCCATTGCATTTTAAAGTAAAAATTCATTCAGAGCATACCCTTAAAAAAATATTAATTAATAAAGAAAAAACGAAACAGGAAGGATCAGAGCAACATTACCAATCAAAAGAAAGACTCAGAACAAAGGTAATAAGAGCAAGGCAAGATATCCAATAAACTATTAGAAATTAAGAAAATGTCTTAAAAATCGGCACACTTACTTTTGAGGTAGCTCTTCAATTCATGTACAACATTAGCATCCTTCACAAAAGAAACAGCATAAAAGTCCACTTGATTATCTACTCCAAATTTGATGTCATCCCAATCCTTATCTGCGAATGAAAAAGATTAAGTCAGCGTTTAGAAATAAAAGAAAAGTAACTAACAAGAAAAGTCATGTAATCAAATAAGCCAGACATATTGCAATTTCCAGCCAATACTTTTCTTGTGCTTATAAGTCACGATATACTTAAATTTTCCCGATTCTAAATATTCAATAAGAAGCCACAAAATAAAGGCAAAATCTTTAGCTTTTGGAAGAGGATCAAACTTTAGAGAAAAAAGATGAATAAATGCTGGAATGCATTTAACCTCAAAAGAGATCATGACCAATGAGCTTAACCTCAAAAGTCGTTGAACCGGCTTCAAACACCAAATCTGAGCCACTGATATTGATGTACATCACCACCATTAATATACAATCTAAACATATACTTCTTTGAATTTGTTTTGTAAATGAGTACGAAAAATAAAGTTTAAGAAAGTTAAATTTGGTGTGTTCCTAACAATTGTCAGCACTTGATTTTCTACATAGAAGAATACACACTTGAAACATAACAAATGGTTTCTGAGTAGATAAAAAAGCAGCATTAAAATTTGTTGTTTGAAGCTGATCCAACAGATTTTGAGTTCACTGCTAGCACTCTCGACAATAATTGATTAACAAAAGAGAAGATAAGCATAGGCCGCATTACAAAAGAAAACCCTTGCTTTTTGTTATTTCAGAATTCTAGATACCAATATTCACTATAAATACGATGATTATTACATACCTCCTAAAAGAGTAGCTCAAGAAAATTCAAAATAATTGCAATTTTACCAGTGATGGATGGCAGTGTAGCACTCTTTCCACGGACATTCAAATGGCGTCTGGACTTGAGCTCACCTCCATCAACAACCTCACATTTTACTGAATCAGTAATCTTTGACCTAACCACGAAGGACATCATTCCTCCTGTAGTATCAAAATTCATTTAAGCTGTTGGTTCAAAGCCATTTTTTCACAACATTTTGAGAACTCCCATTCTGTCATATATACAGGCATACCTGAACGGCAGAACCCTAGCAACCTAACCTAGACCAGAAACTACAACTTGATTTAACAAAAAAAAAGAAAGAAAGGAAAATCTAAGTGCGGCCCCAGATAAGCTCCTAATAATATAACCTAACACGACCAAATACCAGAACCTGAATGGCTTCAAACCTAAAAGGAGTTGACTTAACTTGGAACAACTCAACCAGGAATGCAACACCAAATCCAACCTCAAAACCTAGACCTGAACCTAATGGTCAAACTGAAAGAACTAAGGCGAGTTGAATTTTAATGTATAAAACGGGAACGTATCATCAAGGTGAACAGGTGATTTTTTTTTTTTTGTCATTTTCCATTTACCGTCAACAAGGAGCATGTCACCAACTTCAACATCATTGACAAAATCATCATAATTGACACTGACACATGTGTCAGTGCCAACTCCTCTCTTTATTGTAAAAGTAAATTCCTGGCCAGCCATGAGATGTATCGGCTCTGGCAAATCACCACTTCTCACCTCTGGCCCCTGGGGAACATTACAGAACAAAGCAAAATCAAATGAGATTACTCCTCGTTGGAACGGTAATGTTTTAATGGTTCTATTTTTTTTCTGTTAATGTGTATGTTTGTGCGTGACTATACATCGAATCTCAAGAAGGTTTAACATAAAAACCTCGGACCTCTAGCATGGCTATTGATCATTCAAAACTATTTACCACTTGAATGGCAAACCCAATTTACATACTAAAATATTAAAAGCAAGAGAAAAGTATTCAACCACCGAAAACGTAACCCAAACTGCCCTTGGTATACTTGACAGACCCAGAAATTATCTCCCTTTTCTATAGTCTGGTAAACTTCCTATCAGTATTTGTTTTTTACTTGTTAATTGGGCAGATTTCCTTCGCTTTTTTTTTTGTTTGTTTGTCAGCCTATGTCATCCCATTAACAAGAATAATAAATACCATAAGCATTAAGAAGTAAAAGGCATAAGATAAAACCTTGGTATCAAGCATAATAGCAATGACATTATCCTTTGTCAGGGCATTATACTCCTTAACAAGGTCAATGACCTTCTGGTGAGAGACGTGGTCCCCATGAGACATGTTAAGGCGGGCCACGTTCATGCCGGCCTCAGCCAGCTTCCAGATCATTTCCCTTGTATTAGTTGAGGGGCCGATGGTGCAAACTATCTTTGTCTTGCGCTTCACATTTGGCTTTGACCAGACACTGCCATTTGAAGTTGTGCCCAGCTGTTGGATTGTTTTAAGGTGCTGGAAATTCTCCTCCTCCTGGTAAAAAAGTTTTAGTTGATCTCTCACTAAATACATTGTTTTGTAACAGTTACATGCCCTACCCAATTCGAAATTAATTTATAGGCCTCATCTGACACTAATTAAGAAAGAATATAAAATCTAGAAACGAAGTTTTGGATTAGTTTGATACTGGACATAAAAGACAGGTAGGTACCAGATCATGTCCAAAAATGACATACTTAGCTGCACAGGATTAGTTCAGAAGATTCTCTTCCTAATGCATGCTTTGTTCGCTTAGTTAAGATGGGTCACTATTGTATATAGTTACCTCTAATCCAGATAAGAAAATTTTGCGAAGGCAACAAGACAACTTCGAGAGAAAAAATTAGTTATTATAATTGCATTAGCACAGGCTTCTATTATCTTGGTAACACATCTCAATTAATTAACTGGAAGGCTGCAAAGCTGTGTTATATCCCCAGGATTCATTAAAAATGTAATGCAAATGCCAATCCAATTTGGAGAAGGAAAAATTATAAATCACTTATAACCGTCACAGAAGGACCAAATAGAAGACTACAAGATTGAAACTAGTACCACAACACTTTATTTGAAGAATTAGCCAATGAACTGAAACCACTAGTCCTCTTCTACCAACTTCGACAATATATAAAGGTTGCAAACACCCGTATGACCTGATTTGACAGTTTGAAACTATAACCTTGTGCAATAAACCAAAATTGAGCAAGAAAACAAAAGCAACCTTGATTGAATCCTCAGGCGACACGGGAACAACCTCGGTTTCCGACGGAGGGGACTTGCTGATAACCGCCTCGACACGCAAAGGACGTGCATTGCCTCTATACCTCCTCCACGCCCTCTCAGCGTAAGATCTCGCCGGAAAGCCCTTCATTCTTCTCTGAGCAAGAGATACGGTGCTCAGGCCAGAGAAAAATGAAGTGTCCGCCACGGCGCGAGTCGCTCCCGCAACCTGAGCCATTCGTCGCCGCTAGAAATTTGAGAGAGAATGAGCGATGTAGATTAGGAAATGAGATAGAGATGTAGTTTAGCGCCGAGGTTGAGTGAGGTTTTGCTCTCGGTCGCTATCTGCTATCCTCGGACTCTCCGTCTGCCTAAACCTACTTGCTACTCGAAAATTACGTAATTAGGCCCAACCATTTTATTTAATCACTGGATTGCCACTAGCTGACGCTGTAGCTGGTGACAGAATTTTAAGATCTGTATTGTCACGAGGAACCATTGGGGGGCTTTCGTGTAATCCAAGTTCATCCAAAATATATACCACATGCGACTGGAGCATACCGTAAATTACTCTATCGATGCGAAAACTCGGTCACTGCGATCTGTGCTGTGCTGTGCTCCTTTGTACGACAAACAACGGGTGTTGATACGCTTTCTTGAAGACCTAAGGTCATGAGTGACACCGTACGCTGAGTCCAGATCGATTCAATTCTGACCGTCTATTAATACGGGAAAATAATTTCGATTAATAATGAATTTTTGAAAGTGACCAATTTTATGTATAAACATTGATTATTTTTATGAGGAGGGTTCTAATGCCTACTTTTCTTGTGCCTCATCATGTCCATTAACTTAAAAAAATAATTAATTAATTTTTTAAGACTTTAAATATCAAAACTAATTGATTGAATATTTCATATATGTCATAATACACGTGTATAAAAAATATTGTAACATTTTAGTTTAATTTCATTGGTCATCTAGAGCTAACAAAATCAACGGTTCAAATCCAATGAAATTAAACTAAAATGACCAATGAAAAAATAATTTTGAACCGTTGATTTTGTTAGCTCTAGATGACCAATGAAATTAAACTAAAATGTTACAATATTTTTTATACACGTGTATTATGACATATACGAAATATTCAATCAATTAGTTTTGATATTTAAAGTCTTAAAAAATTAATTAATTTTTTTTTTAAGTTAATGGGCATGATGAGGCACAAGAAGAGTAGGCATTTGATCCCTTCTCTATTTTTATTACTATTTTTAATCATTTTAAAAAAATTCAAAATAAATACTTACAAAATTCTAAAAATAGAAAATTTTGGTATCTCATAAGATTTTGATATAAAGAAATTATTGAGCATGATAAATCGAAATGTTAATTGCTCGTTTGTGTGATTTGATGATCAAGCACTGACTCATTGGTGCTTGATTAAGCACCATAGCCCAATTATATATATATATATATAATACAACCAACTAAAAAAATGAACATCTACATTTGGAGTAAATCTTCGCAGATAAATCCCATCGACCCTCTCTCAAAATAACCCCTAAAATAAACATAATAATTTGTCACACATAATCGTGGCTGACAAAACAACGATTAAGATTTAAATATATTTAAATTCTAGAAATGAAATTGATTCTGCTTCAACCCTCTGCAAATGAACACAAACAGAACTTAATTCTTAGATATCATGAAAAGGAATCTGATGGCACCAATGTCACAAACTCAATTTTTTCTTCATATTTCAAAATTTAAAGTTCAAATGAAAAATTCAAATCATTGATAATATTCATCCATTGATATTATTCATTTCAATGAAAATGCATCAACATGTTATTTTATACATTTTTTTAATTTATTTGATACTTGATCAAGACTCAACAGATGAATGTATTAAAATGAATTCATCGCAGTTAACTAAATTCATTCATTTGTCAACCACTTCATCTGGGATTAAATGAACTAAAATATATAAACTTACACATGAATGCATTTCTCATTGAATGAACAATATCAATGAATCGGATTCTTAATTTTTGTAAATTTTGAAATGTAAACAAAAATGAATTGATGACCTAAGTGACACAAAAAACTGATGACATTACATGAGATCTATTCTCTAAAATCACATGTATAACATAACATTATAATTTTTAGAAGGTTCCCTTGCAAATTGAGAAACAACAGGCCCAAGCACCTTTGCATGAAAATTTTGATTTCATTGACTACTCTAGAGACATTACTACTTTCACTTTGTTACTCCAAAAAGTATTTCTCGTTTATTTTGACCAAGTGACGATTATTTTGTACTGATAGCCATTTGTGGATTAGGCTATAACAAATTCCAGACACAATTGTATTCATTCAAGACAGGTTCACACAATTGTATCCATTCAAAACAAGTTGAGACATTCTACGATCTACATATATTTTGAACTATTATTAGTATTACTGCGTTTAAAAATATTTAGTACAACAGAATACTAAGAAATCAAGTCCAAGTACTTATCTGGGCTTGCCCAATAATAGATCCGGCACTGCTGATAGCTACTCCAAATTGATCTTACATATATATTCCGATATGGACATCATTGGCACTGCTTGTATTAGCACTTCTTGTGAATTGTTTTTCGATGTGCCTTTACTTGTGGATCCGCGTGTAGAACTGTTGACACAACACTGTTTTGTTGGTTTCGTTTTATGATAAACGAAACGAAAATGAAATGATTTTTTTTCTTTCATCATGAAACGAAACAGAAACGAAACAATTAAACATGAAATGATTAATGAAACATAAATTTTCATTTCGTTCAAAAATATATTGCAAAATATCACAATATTTAATCTTAAGTTTGTTTCGCGACAAACGAAATAATTTATGTAAAATAAAATAATTAACGAAATATAATTTTATTTTATAAACGAAACAAGAAATATCGTGTCTCGACGTGTTGGAGCATGTCTATGACACATTTATTACATTACATATATGCTAAAAGTAGGGATGCTAGTGAATATGACGGTTCATGGACAAAATGGACTGAACACTATTGGACATTTATGGAATGGACTATTTCTCGGTCTTGGTTGAAGTTCAGTCCAAGTCCAATTGCTAAAACTGAACTGAACTAATTGTGGACAAATTATGGACTAATTGTGAATTAATTGCGAGCTTAATGTGAGATTAAATGAAAATGTTCAAACATTCCAATAGATCAACAAGTTCTAACTTTGTATTTCACAGAGAGAAAGCTAAGTTATTCGTACAAAGAAACCTAAGTTATTCAATACAGTGATGAAAGAGCTTTCATTTAAAGAGGACTGTGCACCGTGGTGTTCGAAATCAAGTCCACATGGTTAACTCATGGACAAATAATGGATATTATTCGGTTATAAGATTAACTGAACATGAACTGGATATTAGTAGATAATTATGGACTTAATTTTATCATGGACTTCCAAACTCCTCATCAACAAACTGGACTGACATGCATGGACTCTCGTGCACTCGTGCTTTGTGGCCGTCAGCAACCCTTGAATCCATCATGTATTCGCCGTAAACCCTAGATTTTTGTCTGATCCTGTATTGTGAGGCTTTTATCCCTGGATTTGCGCTCTAAGCAAGCTTTCACGGTACAATTTGTAAGCTGAGAGACTTGTCAAGTCTCTCGCCGATATAAACTGTGAGGCTTGGCTTTTGATCGTACATCTAGGTATCTTAGCAACCGATCAGGTAATCATGACTCGTGTGCAATCGTTGCTAATATATAGTGTTGAGGCCCATCTTGTTGTTGTGACATGCTTAGTTAGAGAGAAGAGAAGAGAGAAAAGAGAGAGACAGAAAGAAAGAAGTAAGAAAAGAGAGGGAGAACCTTATACCATGGTATAATGGTTGATTCCTACAGATCTTCTCAAGAGGCATAACCTGATCTCTCTGAGGATGAGTATGCTTTTATAATCTGAAATGCTCAATTGCTTGATGCTTATTAATTTTACATGCTTAGTAATTTTACATACCAGTTGACTTGAAATGCTTAGTTTTAGTTGCTTGTGCTGTCATGCTTGTGCTATCATGCTTAGTTTTACTTGCTTGTGATGTCATGTTTGTGACAATGAAATGCTTGGTTTTACATGCTTAGTTTGATTTGTTGACATGCTTGATGCTTAGTTTGCTGTGTTGTCGTGCTTGAAATGCTTGAAATGCTTAGTTTGATTTGCTGGCATGCTTGAAATGCTAGCATGTTTGATTTGCTGACATGCTTGAAATGCTTAGTTTGATTTGTCGGCATGTTTGATTTGCTGACATGCTTGAAATGCTTAGTTTGATTTGTTGACATGCTTGGAATGCTTAGTTTGCTGTGCTGTCATGTGTATCTTGCTGTCATGTTGACATGCTGTCATGCTGTCATGCTTGTCATGATGTCATGTGTCATGCTCTCATGCTGTCATGCTGTCATGCTTTCATGCTTGACATGCTGTCATGCTTAGTTTGCTTGATGCTTTAAATGCTTAAACTTGAAATGCTTTAAATTATGCTCAAGATAGGTTACGTGCAGCAGCAACATGTAAAATTACTGCTTATTTTGTTAATATCCTCAATTCCTATCTTTGACTCATTGTATGATTGTATCTCAATGTGCAGAAAATGGATTGGAACTTGGTGATCCAATGTGGCCCACTAATGAAATGCAATTTGTTGATGGTGTCTGTGCCAGTGGAGACTTTGTTGTGTATCAATAACTGTGTCAGTGACCCTCTATATGCTTCTTACTTTGTTAGTTAGCTCTGTTGTATTTTGTTGCCTTATCAGAAACTCAAGCCCGGAGTTGAAAGTCTCTTTGGCTCCTCATATATCATCATGTGATTTCAATGATGATAGATCCATTTGAATGAAGTTAAACATTTTCATATTTGCCATTTGGCTGAGATTGGTAATATCTGAGAGCAATCACGTGGGTTGAGCCAAAAAGCCTTTAGCTGTCATGCTTTAGTTCTGGATATGATAATTGTGTACTTGGGTTTGAGAGGTGTTTTATGTTGTTGTATGTTTTAGTTGAGATTGGTAATATCTGGTCATGCTTTAGGCTTTAGCTGTCATTAGTTCTGGATATGCTTTAGTTCTGGATATGATAGATCCATTTGTATTTTGGTATCTTCATCTCTTATGTTGTTGTATGTTTTGGATCCTTCTGAATGTTCAAATATTTATAACGGTTTATCTTAATGCTTGTGCTGTCATGCTTTTATAATCTGAATTTGTGCTTGAACGTTTCAACTGTTTTGATCGTTCAGATTAAACGGAACGATCAACGTAATAATTTCTCCTTGCGTTAAATAAATGCAACGATTAACGCAAACACGAAAAAAATTTCGTCTGTTCCTTAAACGATCAACGAAATGACTGTCTAATGTTATCGATATCAACGTTAGACAGGTCTAGATTCCAGTCCTATTAAGACTCGACCCATTTCTGTTTTGTAGATGACAGCCCATTATCCATTCCTCTGTTTATTTACGTTTTAATGTCTTCTAAACCCGGCCCAATTAGCATATACCCGATCCGGTAACTTTTCGTGGATATATATGCTCCTATCACCCGGTTGGCGCGGGTTGTAAATGTATACAGGCAATTAGGCATATAGCGCCGAGTCGCGGGAAAAATGAAAAGGTAAACCGCGAATGGGCGGGAAAGACGAAGAACAGCTCTCGATCTATAGGTCCCCAAATCTCATACAATACATCCGTTTCTCAAGTTCTTTCGTCGTTCGCTCTCCATCTCCAATTCAAAACTTTTTGATTCGATCTACACTCGTGAAACACTAGATAGAGAATGGAATCGGATTATCTTTCCAGCATTTGTGCGGGGCTTGGTGTCGCTGAAGAAGACGAGAATGGGGCCATCGTAGGATACACCAAGGGAGAGTACTGTTTAGGTCAGATTTCAAAGTCTCGTTTTCCAGTAATTGATTTTTTTTGGCGTGGGGTTTCAAATTTATGCTCACGGTATGAAGTTCTACGGTTCTTCAATTATATAATTTAACATCACTTGATTCTCATTCCCATATTTTTACTCTTAGTCCGTTAAAAGTTTTTTTATCAGTAAGGAATTACCTTTTATTTTTTTATATCTCAGATAACTTGAAGGATCTACAGAGGTTTCTGAGGAGAGACAACCCTGAGAAGAGAGATGTGTTCAAGCAGATCTGTAAATGGAACACTGTTTCCCGTGATCTAATACCTATTATTGAGTCCTACCAAAATGACCGCAATTTGGTGATCACTACTGGTAAATTCCCCTATCCGCCTTTCTTTTGTTAAGATATTTCAATTCTTATGTGTACTCCATGCACTTATTTTAGTGCATATACTAAACACTCGAGGATTGTAGTACTTTACACCTTTCACCTTGTATATTTTTGGAAAATGAATAAGGACTTAGGACTTGTTCACTTGTTTTTAAAAAATATTTTACGTTTTCCTATGGTAGGATAGAATATAGACTGGATTGAGCTACAGCGCAGTGCTGTGCAGTACCTGATCCAAACTCGTGGAAGCAGAGTCATACAAAAGTGTTTTTGGGTTAAAATTTGCTCTTTGTAATATCGTACCTGTAAGCTAGCTACTTGCTGCAAGGTTTCCTACAGTACTGATCACGTGAATAGATAAGAAGTGGCAAAGACTGTATTCTAAAATTGATTTTTTTTAACAACAGTTAAGATCCTGGTGTTCCTTACGCTACCAGTGGACGCTGCTTCTTTTGACATAGCACAACAGATAGAATATCTTTGGGAGCTAAAAGCTGCCGTTGCAAGGAATGTAACAATAGCTGTTATTGTCTCCCTTCTTGAAGATCCTCTGGATCATTTGGAAAGGTAAAATTTCATCTTTATTCCTGTGTACCTTGCCAAACATAGTTCGGTTCACTGGCTTGCTGATATGTTCAGGGTCATCGATCTTCTTCATTAGTTTTATTTAATTGGGTTGCTGATGTTTTCACACTGGAGCAGAAATCAGGTTTGATTTGATTTAGGCATGCATTAAGGGCAGAATGACTAGTTAAATTGCCTATTATCCATATGGTGCTGTAGCAACGTTTTACCTGTCATTATACCTGTCAGGTTGAGGACCATTATGCATTAACCCAAAGCACTGCCCTTAGAACTTTTATGTGTCTGTGTGAGTCGGCAATAGCCAAAATTGCTACCATAGAACCTTTTCTATGTTATCTGCTGCTGTAGACTGTAGATCTATTGTACTTCCTCACATTGATTTATAACAGTGAAATAAGTTTGATGGGTACACTTCGTCTATTTAGACACACAAAATGACATACATCTATTCTCATAAAACTGACACCACAACGTATTCTGATACACCAGACAAACTTGCATCGAATCACATCACTGGATAATTAATTCACCAAATAAACTTGTTTGTTTTATAACTCATCTTTTCTTACAAATCCAAACCAGCAATGCATTCACAGAAGAAGACTGGAAGTTGGTCCAGTTAGTTCTTACTCTGTTTCGCAATCTTCTGGCTATAAGAGAGATAACATCTCAACAAAAGGCCTCTGGCTCGGCTGCACAACTGCTTCAACTTGCCGATAATTTTTTGGAACTTATGTTCCAGGAGAATGTCATGGATGTAATTTTAGTGCTGACTCAGCATGTTGAGGAAGACTCTGGGTTTATCAAGCAGGACAAATTGCTACTTTTGGAAATTTTTTATTATGTCTTTCTTGGCCGGGACCCAGAAGTAGTGGCCAAAACTTGCAAAAAGGGATCCCAGGTTGATATTGCTTTCTTTCAAGCTAAAATCACAACTTTTCTATAGTCTGGACAAAAGAAGTTGTAAGCCTTGTCTTACCATCTTTTTGTGCAAGAAGCCTCTGTTAATACCTGAGATATCTTTGATGTTTCAGACTACCCGAGATTAGTTTCCTTTCTTGAGCTAAACCTGTAAGAGAACTCTGTTGAAAGCAATTGCATTTCTGAAACTGCAAAAATATATCATTTTAATTAGTTGCAAAAAACTATTCTACAGTATTTCGATTTTCAAAATTCAAAACCAACTCTTCTTCTCTAAAGATACTACTGAATAATTGCTTATTGATCAACTTATGTTTTCCAGGATGGAGAACTTAGCACATCTGTTGATTCATTGATTTCAATTATGGAGGAAGAATCTAAAAAAAGAAGGACCGTTTTACAAAGCAGCTTGGACCACAGTGGCACCTTTTCTCGCGTCTTTATGGTATTTCTCTAAGAAAAGAAGTGAAAATAGATAGTATTGATAAAAAATGGTACTTTTGTCTAATATAATATGATTTGTTTGTTTATAAAATATTTGGTACTGAATTCTTGGAGGTTTACTTTGTTTTAATGGTTAATGAGAATATGAATTCAAATTGCAAAGAAAAATGGGAAGACAGTGGCAAAGAGACAAATGGGAAATGAAACATGTTGCCATTAAACATAAACTTATTGAAAATGCACCAAAAAAATGCAAAATTAGCCTATACTTGTTGTACAATTGGTCTATGGCTAATTCATTACTGGTAGCATAATGTTTCCCAAGCAATGAACCTTTGATAAGTATTGATTGATTCAGCAGGAGATCACAAAGTCTTTAGGTAAGATTGGTATATCTTTATTGTTCACTCTTACTTAACATAAAATGATTCCGAACCTTCACTAGTTGAGCTGTTTTTGATATTATACCAACCCTTCTACTTCAAAAAAAAAAAGATATTATACCAACCCTAAACCCTTAACAAGGTGGAGGCGGAGTTTCTGTTATTATGTTTTTTTTTTTGTTTTGCATCAGGATGGATCAAAGACACTGCATAAATGCTACCCTGCTAGTGGACCTGGAGACGTGTTGTTGAAAGTGCACAATGTTCAAAGGGGTCCACAAAAGAGGATTGCATGGGACAACCGGATTCTTGCCGCACCAAAGGAGAGCCTTCTAGAACATCTAAGGAATTTTCTCGAGCAGTTCTTATCAGGAGGATATAATGGTATGTATGCTTCGGAACATCCCCCAACTTGTGCTGTATATAGTTGGTAGTTGGTACACTTACCTAAATAGTGAGTATGCTGGTCAGGTTCAGTACCGACCAGCCAACTCCTGTGTAACTATATAACTGCCAGAAAATACCATTAGAAACCAGATTTACAGTGTACCTACACTTGGAAGGTTCCAGTTTAATTGTTCTGACGTGATTTCTTTCTTCATTTCTGCCAATCAGTTCTTATCCACTCAATACGCAAAGATATAAGGAAAGAGCATCCCTCTATACAGAACTCCGACATCATAACATTTTTTCAAGTTGTTCAGTTTGTACTGGCTTTTCAATACCATCATATCTCCATATGCAAGGTGAAGACCATACTTATATTAATCAATATTTCTTTTCCCTTTTTATATTTTCGTGTTATGTTCCTTCCGCCTCTTCTTCTTTCATTTATTTTCACTTCAGGAAGTGATCACTGAATAGGGCTTTGTTGAAATTAACAAATGGAAAGCCAAATATTTCCATTTATTTTGTATACTATTGAAGTGTACACTAGTAAAAGTATAGCACATTAGGCATTTCAGAACAAGTTTCTTATACAATGTTTTGCACAGTATCCTGTATATAATTAACCATCATTCATGCGTCATTAATTATTCTTTTCTGATATGCAACATATCCAAAGTTCCCTTTGATTTTTTGCTTGACCAAAATTAAATTTTTAGAAATCTGGTGAGGCGGAGCCTTTGTCAGAAACCTTGCATAACAAAGAGGCCGGCACAAATTTTAAAGGGGATATATGTGGGCCTGTAGCTGAAACAATAAATGAGGAGATGTTCAACCTGGTAATTAATAGGTGGCGTGAGACTTTTGAAGGATTGAAACAGACTAATGACTACAAGTCCCTATCAGCTGCTGGATCCCTAATGAAGAACATGGTTAGTACAAATAGTGGCTACAAACGGTGTAGTTTCATGTTTTTTATCCTTTTTTTTTGCAAGGGCAATCAAAACCATTAACAACCTTTAAGCCTACAAGGGATTGCTTACAGCAGGCCTTATTCTTAAGACGTTAATTTTTTTTTATTGTTCCATGTGGGAGGTGCCATGCCTTTACCACTGTGCTAGGCAGTTGGTGGTGACATTCTGTTATCTAATCTCTCTATTTATGCTATGTAGGTCTTCATGATAGATCTGGTTTTGAAGTTGCTTCCTGAAAATTCTGGAGATACTCAAACAGCTCGTGTACTTCTATACAAGTTGTTTTATGACCAGACAGATCAAGGGCTAACTCAATTCCTCTTAAGCCTTTTTCGATCATTCAACATGCACAAACAGCCTAAAAGGTTTCTTTACAATTATTTTTCAATGTTGCTTGCATTATAATAATTTTTTTAAAGTTTACCCTGGTTGGGTTCTGTGTTTTGAATTATTTTTCTTTGTTGCTCATGACAAATGAAGATAGGGTTAAAGCCAATTGTATACCAGGCATAAGGTAATGCTCTCCTCAGTTATTGAATTATTTCTGTTATCTGAAATTGTACTTTCCGCATTTCAGTGATCTTTCAGATCTGCTGGAAATTATACATGTAATCTTTAGGCTAATGGAGATGCTTCAAGCACGTGGCTCATTAAGGGTATGAGATTGTAAACTTCATTTAGTACTTTTGTCAGTTATGTGAGAATACAATATAGATTTGTTGATACCTTAATAGAAGAAAAAAGTGGCATTGAATTGTGTTAAAATATTCTTGTTATTATATCAGGTAGCCAAAAAAGCCAGAAGAATCAGAAGAAAGAAGGCAGCAAAAATTCCCCCTGAGGTGATGCAAAAAACTCAAACAAATGACACTGAGAATGCAGCTAAAGACCCCCCTGAAGTGATGCCAAACACAGAATCAGATGACAAGGCTATACCTGGTCCACCTGTGGTCTCCAATGGTCCTTGTAAAACCTCTTCTGACAAAGCAACTGAAGATCCCCAAATTCAATGTGATGCAACTCTTAGGCCCATGGATCAAGCCGAGCAAACAAATCCTGATCCATTGATTGGCGACGATCAAGGAACATCAGGATCTTCAAGTGATGATGACGATGAGCTGCCGGCCACTAGTGAGGTCGACTTCAATGTATCACGCTTGGTGGCTAGTTTTATGAACAATACTGTTGTGCATAACCTATGTTGGTTGTTGAAACATTATAAAACCAACTCAGTTAGAACGAACCACTATATCTTGTGCATGCTAAGGAGGATATGTGATGACCTAGGGATGGCTCCGATGCTTTATCAGGTACATTTTTCATTTTGTGCCTCTGGAAATGACTGGCCTTCCTAAAAATGAAAATATTAGAAAGATGAATGTACTAGTGCATAGACATTTCATTTCCATGGAAATGGCTAGAATTTTACGTTGGCTTGCCAAGTCTATCACAACCCTCCTTTTTCAGGCTTGGGACTGGCTATATTGAAACAACATAGGCAGAGTTTTAGTGCCCAGACATGTATTAAAAAAAAACACTGTTCAACAAATTGGGTACATAGTGAAATGGAACGGACAGCTTTGCGGATCCCAGCTAAATCTGATATTATCATGTCCTTAAAAGGAACTTATCATGCATTTCCTACCAAACAAAGGAAATATCATTTATAATTCTACAAAAGAGAGATGTTCTACGCCTCTAGTTATCTCCATTTTCTTTATAAAGGGGTGACAGGATGAGTGTATGGTTAATTGGAAAGAAAGAATGGGGGAGGGCATAGTGATAGCTTGTCCTGTCATAACCTCATTTATATATATTAGGAAATTCTTACTTTGTACTAGTGTATATAAGATTCAAGGTTTCAGAAGCACCATGTAAATATTTATTGAATTTCTTTCCAAATATTTGTGAATGCTTTACAGCTCTCTCTCATTACCATATTCTACACAATTCTCGCTGATCAGAAGTCATCGCGATCTAGGGAGCACTCAAATATTATCCATTTTCTCACCAAGCTTGTCAGAGACATGATGAAATTAATGAAGAAACAGCCACTTCTTTTTGTTGACATTCTTTTTTGGAAGACGAGAAAAGAATGCCATTGCATCAGTGCTGATGCCCTCATGACTGACATGAATAATCTGAAAATGGACATAAATGCCCTTAATGGCAACAATAAAGGCTTTCCTAGAAGCATTGCAGATTCACTAGGAGACGATGAAGCTGATTTGGTGGTACCACATTTTACCGAGGGCCAGAGGTAGGTATTAGTGCAATTGTGATTTGTCAGATGCTGGTATTGGCCGTAACCTTGTTTCTAAACAAGCTTATCTGGTGGATATTTGATGAAGTTAAGAAATAAAATGTAAAAAAGCCTCAAAGTAGACATGAGCAGAGGTACAACCGTTTTTATGCAGTTGTAGGTACTTTTCATCGTACTTCAAACAAGTTTTAGCAAGCTGCTAGAAAAACTAGTATAAAAAGGGGCTTGCATAAAACCTAAACTTGGACCATATATGTACCTTTTACCTTTGAATGACAAATAAGATTGTATTTTTGGATCTATAGGGAAGAATTATCGGATGTAGATCATGGAGACAACTGGCTGCAAACTGAGCAAACTACAAAGAAACAAAAACAGGTTGGATCTCCGTTTAATGAAGAAAGAGATGATGAAAATAGGTTAGTTACAAAATTTCAAATGTAGGAGTTGTGTCTTTTCTCTTTGGTAAACTGACAGATTTTCTATGTCCATGCAGAACCCCAGTTTCAGCTGATGACAATAGTATAAATGTTGCCAAGAGGCGGAGTTCAGTTTTCACCCCAGAGCAAGAAAATATGCTAAGGAATCTGTTTGAGAAGTAAACTACTGCAACATCTCTTGTTTTTTGTTAATAAATAAAGAAGATTATTACAGAGGCATTCATATTGCATTAGTTAATGTGCTGGTAGCTAAAGTTCAGCATATCCTATTTTGGTTATGCATTTGGAATTGTAAACAATGTGACTTTGCACAAATTTGGCCCGTCTCCTGTAAAATGGAAATGAATGATACATTGTGCAATTTGAGGGAGCTCACAAAATGAGCCATTCAAAAGAAGAAAAAAAACAGAAATTGTCAAAAGAGTGAAGGGCAGCTAATTTTAGAGAATTCGCAATCTAGTGCTTGTTTCCATATTTCAGAGGGAGTACTGGCGAATCTTAAGTTTACAGCACCTTTGGTACCAAATGGAGTGCTTGTAAGACAAGATTGGATATGCGCCATGTTTTTAAGCTTATAGTTTATTCAGAAAAGAAAGAAACTCCTCAAATGTTATTTTGCTCATTCCAGGCACAAGGATGACCGTGCATGTTGCCGCATAATTGCTGGTGCTTTAGATTCTGAAAACAAAATATCACCAGCCCAAGTGTCTCGCAAGCTTAAACAACTTGGTCTGAGAAGCAATGTCAGAAAAAGGCAAATGACAGACAAAACAGTTCCACAGCTTTTCTCTACTGATGACGATGAAACTTTACAAACACTTGCAAATAGGTAATTGTTCTACTACCATTTCTGTTTGTTGAGGTTTGGACTTGTTTTGCATGTATTTCTTCCTTTTTCGTTGAGAAAAGAAATAGATATAGCTGACCTGCCGGTACTGAGTAATGTGAAGGGTTGAAAATAAATAGATCTAATTGGACGTGGAATGGTCGATATTATGTACTGCCATTTTTAATTGTCGAGAAATTTCCAATTTACCAAATTTAAGTTTTTTATTTATTCTTTTTGCTGAAAAACATTATTTTATCTTCAGGTGCAAAAGAGTGAAGGGAAGCTCACTAGAAGATAATTCTTTGCCTGAAAAATCTCAACAAGAGGAAGCAAAAGAAGGGTTTTGCTCTAATGACACTTTGGTCTCCCTTCCAAGGTATGCCATTTCTATATAATGTCTACTACGTAAAATATTTTTTTGAGGAAAAATAGTGTTCAGGCCCCTAATTATTACATTATATTAAACAAAATATTGAAAGAGGTACAATTTTTTTTTTAAAATGGTAAAGAAAAGAAGCAAAAGAAAAGTAACAAATGAAAGAAGCCGAACACTTGAGCTGTGTGCCGTGGGAAGAAGATAAAACAGAATTAAAGTGAAAAAATATGTAAAATATTTATGCAAGAGAAACTAGTTATTGTCGAACGTACAAATGTGCTTTATGCAAGGTTATGTGGAAGTTTCTTTCTGAGTTTCCTTTTTTTGAAAAAAGAGAGGCCATGTTATTAATACTTTTCCATGTCACACACAGAGAAGTAGAGAAAATGGTTTCTCCTTGATGTCTTTATGAAATATATGAATATATCAGTTGATTCTGATCAATATCAGGTTTAGAATGCGTTATTTTTTTTGAGAACTTTTAAGCCTTTTGATTCTCTAAAATATGCTTAGAATTGGTACTTCAATGCGTTTTTATCCCTATCATGTGTTACATCTATTTATCACTCACATGTGAATTTTCTTTTCTTTTTAAATTTTAAGGTTAAAGAGGAAAAACAAGTTAGTGGCTATGAGGAAATCTCATCTCGAGTATTCATCTGTTGATAAAGAATCTTACACTGCAGAAGATATCACCCATGAGTATGTATATACCAACCACAGCATTTCCTTAGAATCTGATTTTGCAAAAGATGGGTAAATCTGTTCAAGGTTTAGTCAATAAATTCTTTAACCAAGCTGATTAAACTTGGGAAATCTCATCTTGAGTACTCATCTGTTGATAAAGAATCATACACTGCAGAAGACGCCACCCATGAGTATGTATATAGTATATACCAATCACAGCATTTCCTTTAGAATCTGATTTTGCAAAAGATGGGTAAATGTGTTCAAGGTTTAATCAATAAGTTTTTTAACCAAGCTGATTTGAACTTTCATAGTTAACCTTTTATCTGAAGCATCTATTTTCTTGTTACTGTACATCTTCTTAAAGAAGGGGAGCCTTGGCTCAATAGTAAAGCTGTCGTCTTTGTGACCAGGAGGTCACGTGTTCGAGTTGTAGAAACAACCTCTTGCAAAAATGCATTGAAATGTTGCATACAAAGACTTCAAAGTGGTCCGACCCTTTCTTGCATTCCGCTCAAGCGGGAGCTATGTGCATTGGGCTGCTCTTTGTACATCTTCTTAAAAGTTCATCTAGTGCATTTGAATTTTGAGGGAGCTAGAATTATATTATTTTCAAATAACCTCTGGGATAAATCACTATTTACCAGTCTTATTTGCAGGGAGTTTGACAGTCCAGAGCTCTTGGAAGATGACATGGAGTCGGAACCAGAAAATGCTGGCAACAATCCCGGGGGCAAATATTCTAATATAGAATCATTAGAAGATTCTGATAATGATGGAAATGCTGCACCAAGAAATGTTGGGTCAAAGAGAAGCCTAAAAGTGTTTTTTGATGATGATGAAGATGATTAAAGGCATATAATTCAGTGGATGAAGATGAAGATAAAATCGTCCTTTTGAAAATCAAGCCCAGGTACAGGACCGGGCTTGCCTCTACACAATCCCACTGGGCATATTCGCAACTAAGACCTGTTTTGAGTGTATATATATTATGAGCATTTATGATGGATGAATAGAAATTTGAGGAATTAAACTTTACTTTATTCCACTTAGCACATATATTTATGGGCTTACAAATTGCATAAATAGGAAACTAATAACTAGAAAAATTCTAATTGAATAACAAATATACTACAAATCTATTTATGATACTAATTAGATCTCAATAGATATTAATTATATCTTAGAAGATATTAATTAGATTTCAACACCATCTCAGAATGAGTGAAAGATATCCATTAGCTTATTTTGTCACACAATAGAGATAAATCCAATGCATTGAGTTTTTAGCGAGACAATCAACCACTTTGCTTTTGTTATCGATCTTGCAATTACTGATTGCTTCTTGCTTTCTGAGACCAAATTGTTCCATACATGCATTATTCGAACTTGTCTTTTTTGTCATTAGCACAACTTGTCCGGTCAGAATCACAATAGCTCTTAATGTTCAAATGTTCATTTTTCTTGAAGATTAACTCTTTTCTCGGTGTACTTTTTAGGTACCTTAAAATCTGACACACTGCATTCATATGATCCTTTTTGGGATCATGCTATGTTGCTCGAATACTTCAAATATTTTATCGCACTTGTATTGGATATTTGCTACATCTGTATCTGATACGATTTGCGTGGGATACTTCACCTGACAATCAAAATGCATTTTTAGTTGTTGTATTTTCATCTTATCGTAAGGTTGAAGATATTTTTCATAAAAAAGGCATATTACTACTGTACCATATTCTTTCTTGTATATAATAATAATTTTTATTTTTTACTACGTGTATTCGCTTATGCATTATTTTTTAATGTATTAAATTACTTTTCTTAATTAAAATTTAATATAAATAATCGTACCTATATCTAAGATATTTTAAAATCGTTGTATTGTCGCACTTGTATCGTATTGGATACGATACTCACATTCGTATCGTATCGGATACGATACTCACATTCGTATCGTATCGGATACGATGTTCGCACCCGTATCGTATCGGATATGATACCTGCACTTGCAGTCGTGCAATATAGAAATCATGTATGTAATGACTGACCACATTCACTGCAAACGACCTACCAATCTTTGATATCTTTCACGATTCAATGGTTCACTTGTCTCTTCATTCAGTTTACATTTTTTTATCAATTGATGAAGTTGCAGGCTTGCAACCTAACATGTTCGTCTTCGTGAGGAAGTACCTAAGTTGATGTGAGTTCTTCATCTCAATTTTTTTTTGCCCAATTTTGCCTTCTTGAGCGATCTCACTTTTCTTGTCATCAGTAATAATTATGTCATCCACGTACACAACAAGCATAGTGATGTGTTCATTATATTGTCAGTAGAATATTGTGTGATCATGGTGAAATTCCATGTCTACAGTAACTCTTCTGAATCTATCAAACTAGTCTTGAGGTGACTGTTTCAGTTTCAGTCCATACATTGACATCTTTAGTCTTCATTGTATGTGTGTTTGTAATATTGTACTTTTAAAAGTAAATCTATTAGTATGTTATTTGATAACATATCGATCAAATCTAATATTAGGATTGTTTTATTAAATCATCAAAGATTATTAATTTGAAACTGTTGAAATTTTAAGTTACTTAATACATGGTAAAACATATACAAGTATCATTAGTTTCTAACAGACATGATATGTTTATAAATAGTTTGTAATATATTGTCTACAATATGTCAATATTGGATTTTTAAATTTTACGTTGTAAATCGTCAGTTGACCTATTGAAGTAAAATATTAAATGGAGGAATGGAAACTTCCCTAATTAATACTCTGCTGTTCAAAACTTCTTGGTTTCACAGAAAACTCCAAAATGTCTCGAGCAATCCTCCGAACCTTTTTTAGAAGCGTTGTTTGAGTTGAATGTAAACTGAAGAGCTGGAGTCACATGGAACAAATGTATAATGCTTCGACAAAAGAAGAAGGATACATGACATGCATGAACCTTACCCCAAATGAACTTTACCATACATCACACTGCTTTTAGGTGGTTTCTGGTAAATGTAATATCCTTGTTTCCGAAACTAACATAATCATCAACAGTTTCTTGTTCCAGTGATCAATCTAAAAGGCGAACTTCGACACGAGCTGGTATGGTATCCACTATGATGGCAAAGCCGCAAAGGTGACCTCTACCGGACCCAATTCGGTCTCTAGCTGCTTGCACAAGGCTGTGTAGAGTTTGGTAAATGAGTTCCATAAAGCCTTCACACTCTCTTTGATCTTCATTTCGCATTAGGGTTCTTCGTCATCACACCTTTGAAGCTTGAGGAATGTGTCAAGGCTATCTGCAACATCGAACGAACTTCTGCATTAGCCAATTCCACAAAGCCCTGCTCATCTGCTGTGAAGGCGTTAAACAAGCATACAGAAGACCGTGCCTACAATTAGAAGGAACAAAAATAAATAAATAAAAATACTAAATATTTTTTTAGTTAAAATCTGGTTCAGGTCTTCATTTAGGCTGGGTATTTAAAGAAGTTTAGAGAAGAAGATAGAATTTTGGAAAACTTTTAGTTCATATCAACTTATCTGAGTACAAGTATTGAGTGCTATTTATAAGCCTTGATTTACAACTGTCATACAATCACAACCACACATTTGTAACCGAACGCATTTAATGCAAACAGTGAAAAACAACTGTCTAACTAACTGGCTTCAGCTGAAGCTTCTGTGCTTGGTCTTCTCCATTCGAGCAGCTACTGGAACTGTCCAGTTCATCAGATTTCAATGCTTTATCAGCCCCCCTCAAGCTGGACTGTTTGGAAAACACGTGCAGCTTGTTCCTGAGCAATTGAAACCTCGTTCTTCCCAAGCTTTTCGTGAAGAAGTCGCCAATTTGATCAGCAGAACAAATAAACTTGACTTGCAGTTGTTTATTTTCGATTTTCTCTCTGACAAAATGATAATCCAGTTCTATATGCTTTGTTCTAGCATGATAGACTGGATTTGAAGCCAGAAAAGTAGCTCCAAGATTGTCACACCATAGAGTAGGAGCTTGAGACATTGGAAAACGTAACTCATTAAGAAGAGAAGAGATCCATGTCAACTCAGAAGCTGTTACTGCTAGACTCCTGTATTCTGCTTCAGTAGAAGACCTAGAAACAGTTGGTTGTTTTTTTGATGACCATGAAATCAGGTTTGGACCTAAATAAACAGCAAAACCAGTTGTGGATCTTCTATCATCCGGGCAACCAGCCCAGTCTGCGTCAGAATATGCATGTAAAGCAAGGTCTGAACTAGGTTGAAAGGTGAGTCCATGAGAAAGAGTTCCTTTAATATATCTCAAGATCCTTTTGACCATTTGCCAATGATCATCAGTTGGTTCAGACATAAATTGAGATGCTTTATTTACTGCAAAGGTTAAGTCTGGTCTGGTAACTGTTGCATATTGTAATGCACCAACAGTGGACCTATAGAGATGAGGGTCTGAGAGCTTAGAACCACTGAATTTGGAAAGTTGTTGACCAGTTACCATAGGAGTGTGAATAGGTTTAGCATTCTCCATATGTGTTCTCTCTAAAAGAGATTGAAGATAGCTTGTTTGAGAAAGGTGAAGTGAACCATTGTCATTTGTCACTTGAACTCCTAAAAAGTAATTGAGGTCTCCAAGGTTTTTCAAGGAAAATTGTTGTTGTAACGCATGTAGTAGTGACTGTATAGTTTGAGAAGAGCTTCCTGTCACTAAAATGTCATCAACATACACCAGTATGTATGTGATTGATTGAGAATTAACTATAAAAAATAAAGAGTGATCAGCCTGTGATGATTTGAAACCTTGTGACAGCAGAAAACTTTTGAGTTTGGAGAACCATGCTCTAGGTGCCTGTTTCAGGCCATAAAGAGCTTTCTTGAGCTTGCACACATGAGAAGGCAAATTTGGATTAGAGAATCCTGGAGGTTGCTCTATGGAGAAAAGCATTATTGACATCCAATTGCTGAATCTGCCACTTATGAGACAAGGCAATTGAAAGTATGATTCTGATAGTCTCTGGTTTTACAACTGGACTGGAAGTTTCCAAATAATCAACACCCTCTTGTTGATTATATCCTTTGGCTACAAGTCTAGCCTTATACCTTTCTACTGTTCCATCAGATTTTAGCTTCACTTTGAATACCCATTTTGCCCCTATGACATGAGCATCAGGTGGACAGGGAACCAGATCCCATGTTGCATTGTGTGCCAAGGCAGTAAGTTCATTTGCCATGGTTTGTCGCCAGGATGGATCTTTGACTGCTTGAGTATAGCAGGACTGCTTGGTGGTTAGGAAATTCTTTTGGTTTTCTTGATTTAGTTTTGGTTCTGGTGAGCATGTGATGAGAAGTGGAAGATGAGGCATTATGAAGCGAAGAGTTATTGGGAATATGGGAAGGAGAAGCAGGAAGTGAGTTAGTAGAAGGAGGCACAACATGTGTTTGAGGTTCTGGTTGTGGTTCAGGTACAGTAGAGGGAGGAACATGTGGAGTAACAGGTTGAGATGGTGAGGTTGCAGCATTCTCTTGTAAAAGGAGTAAAGGTGTGAGAATAGGAGGTGTGGTTGATGTTGATGCAGAGGTAAATGTTTCAGGTTCTGAAAAGGGAAATGATTGTTCATCGAAGGTTACATGCCTGGATATGTACAGTCTGTTGGTTTTCAAATTCAGACAATAATACCCTTTGTGAATGATGGAGTAGCCCAGGAAAACATATTTTTTAGCTCTTGGTTCAAGCTTATGTGCATTATATGGTCTGAGCAATGGATAGCATGAACAACCAAGAACATGTAACATGCTATAGTCTGGTTTCTCTTTAAACAGTTTTTCAAATGGAGATATGTCACCAGTTGGTGCAGAAGGCAACCTATTTATAACATAAACCATGCTCTCAAAGATGTAATTCCAAAATTGAAGTGGAATAGAACCATGACTCATGTTAGCAAGGCCAAGCTCTACCACATGCCTATGTTTTCTTTCAGCTAGGCCGTTCTGTTCAGGAGTATAGGGGCATGAAATTTGGAATGTGATTTCAGGAAATTGCTTCATAATTGGTTTAAACTCTGATCCTCCATCACACTGAAACACTTTTATTTTACAATCTAACAAATTTTCAACTTTCTGTTTGAATTGAGCAAAAATATGGGTTACATCAGACTTTGAAGCACAAGTGTACAACCAGCTGAACCTAGAGAACTCATCAGTAAATTGAACATAGTATCTATGACCTTTCTTGGAGAGTACAGGAGCTGGACCCCATAAGTCTGAATGCACCACTTGAAGAGGTTGAGTGGCTGGAGAAGTTGAAGGTTGAAAGGGAAACTTATGAGCTTTGGCTTTGTGACAGTCTGAGCAAAAAGAAGAAAAGGAGGAAGTCTTTGAGGTGATGAGATGAGCCTTCTGGAGTTTATCTTGAACAGAAAAAGAGCAGTGAGCAAGCCTATAATGCCATAGATCTGGTTAAGACTGAGCAGCTTGAAAAACTTGTAACTTGTGAAGAGGTTGCAGCTTGTAAAGACCCTTATGCAAGATACCATGCAGAAGGATCTGCTGAGTTTCCTTGTCCTTAACAAAACATGAATCATATAAGAATTCTACATTGACATTATTATCACAAGTCAACTGTGAAACACTCAGTAAGTTCTTTGTCATGTCAGGTACATGTAGTACATTTTGCAATTTAAGTGTTTGAAAAAGGGTTGGTAAGAGAGCTGAGCCTTTGTGAGCAATTTGGAGACCCTTACCATTCCCAATGTGAACTGCCACAGATCCAGAATATGGATAAGCATTGCTCATTGCATTGAGGTCATTTGTTACATGAGTTGATGCGCCAGAATCAATGTAGTAACTACTGGTGTGGTCTGGTGTACCAGTTGGCTCAGCCATGAGAGCTTGATGAGAGGGATTTGAAGAAGAGGAGTCTGAATTGATAGAGGATGGAGATGTATATCGAATGTTAAATCGATGATAGCAGTTGAGAGCACCATGCCCCCATCTGGCACAGATCTGGCATTGAATGTCTGAATCTGGAGAGGAGTTGTTGTGACGACCTCTACCTCTGCCCTTTTGATAATTGTTCCTTTCTCGACCTTGTCCTCTACCCCTGCTATTGTACTGAGCTTTGTTACTATTGACATAGTAGGCTGAGTTGTCAGATTTACCTGAATCTGACTGTGTTGTAAGATGAACAACAGAGGTTGTAGAGGATCTGAGGTTAGTGAGGAGACGAGCTTCATGAGCTAGAAGCAGAGAACTAAACTCATTCATGGATGGAACTGAGGCTCTCATGGATAAGGCAGTTACAAAGTTTTCATAGTCAGATCCGAGACCTTGAGCAGCATACATCACAAGTTCTGAATCTGATACATCAGTACCAATGCTTCTCAGTCGATCAGCAAGAATCTGGATCTTGTTGATGAATTCAGCACAAGTAGAACCACCTTTCTTCATCGTTTGCAACTGTAGTTTAAGATCTAAGATTTTCGCCATAGATTGAGATGAATGAAGGTGATTGAGAGCTCTCCATGCCTCAGCTGAACTGTGACATCTTGTAATCTGAGATAAAATCGAAGGCGAGATTGAACTGAACAGCCAAGCTAAGATCAACTGATCTTGTTGAATTCATGATTCATGTTCAGGATTCAGGGAACTCGTGCCATTATCACCTGCGACAGTCGGAGCTGGAGCGGATCTTGATCCATCAAGAAACCCGATAAGTCCATGTCCTCTGAGAACAGGATAGATCTGGGATTTCCAGAGAAAGAAATTCTCATTATCGAGCTTCGTATGGATGAGGTGAGAGAATTGAATCGGAGCAGTCGTTCTGACTGAGAGAGGAAGAGAATTTGGTGGATTCGCCATTGGCGATGAGCGTTAGCTCTCTAAGGCTCTGATACCATAAAGAAGTTTAGAGAAGAAGATAGAATTTTGGAAAATTTTTAGTTCATATCAACTTATCTGAATACAAGTATTGAGGGCTATTTATAAGCCTTGATTTACAACTGTCATACAATCACAACCACACATTTGTAACCGAACGCATTTAATGCAAACAGTGAAAAACAACTGTCTAACTAACTGGCTTCAGCTGAAGCTTCTGTGCTTGGTCTTCTCCATTCGAGTAGCTACTGGAACTGTCCAGTTCATCAGATTTCAATGCTTTATCAGTATTTTCAGGTTTTGCTCCATTGCACACTTAGGTCAATTTGAGCATCCCATTCTATTGGTTTCAGCATCCCATCATTTTGGATTTAAATTGATTACCTTGAAAAATCCGATGTACCACTGCTTTTTTTATGTAACTATTTTTGAGTTTTTCTCTTGAAAAAACCAATGTATTACTGCTTTTTGATGCAACTACTTTGAGTTACTCTCATATTGGACAGGTTAGAAATGCATGCCAGGTTCTCTTATTTTTAAGTTTCAGCATTTGAAGCAATTCTGTACGTGTAACGTTAAACTTGTGCACATCCCAACTTACCAATAAGTTTAACCTCGCCTTATCCTATTCCTATTCCTAACACAACTCACAGTCCACAATTTATTTTCAATTCTTTCATGTATTACTCCAAATAAAGGCCATTCATTTCGTCAAAACTTAGTTAAAATCATACTGTCAAAGTATGAAAATATCGACAAGAAGCCATCAGCACAAGCAGAAAATTGGAGTCTAACTTTATTCAGGCTTTACCAACAAAATTGCACAAAAGTTTCAACAAATTATCTCCAATTGAGAAAAGATCTAAATTGACTATTTTCAATTATATTTCAGGCTTTACCAAAGAAAAGATCTAAATTACATTACGTCATCTAAAATCAGCAATATTTCAATTATATAATATCATCTAAATTGTTTTACCAGAGCAATATTACAACTACATACGGTAACATTTCGATTATATTTCAGGCCTTACCAGAGAAAAGATCTAAATTGATACTTCAGCAATATCCTCTTCTCCCAACTGTAATGTCACTTCTCCACTACTAATTTACTATGAGCAATGTTCTCTTATTTCCTCCAAACTACAAGTCACTGCTCTACTACAAACTATGATCAACATTGTACTACCATTAAGTGCTGAGAGTTAGAAGTCAAAAGAATTAAAATTCATCATAGTAGAGCCTCCTGCCGATCTCAAAGGAGGCGAAAGCATCGGCACACGCGTACTTGATCTGGTGAAAGGTGAGATTCTCGCGGTCCCACTCACTTGCTCTAATGTGCCTTGGCTTGCTCATGCGCAGCCCCAATACCTCTTTGACAAGTGTTGCTAACCCAGCAGTGCTCAACTCAGGCCGATCCATCTTCTGTGCCGCCAGCTGTCAAAACACATATACTAAATTACAAATACAAATCTACATTTTTAACATGAGACTGAGGCACTGTACTGCCTTGCAAAAATAAGGACTGTTGATTTCCCTCGGCAACTTGATGATTAGGCCTTTTTCATTTTTTTCATTCTTCTCGAATCAATAACTGTAGTTTGTTTTTTCAAATTTTTTCTACTCAGTTCTGTAGAGCTTTGACAGTTTGAAATTGGTTTGATGTTTTTCGCAATTAGCACCATGATTTTATATTAGTTTGATTTCTGGGTTCAAAATCAGGGCCAATTTTCATAGTGAACACTGCCAAATTTTAACACTCAACGAAAGGCCAACTAAAATAAGGATGTTAAATAGAAAAAAGTAAAATATATTCTATTCGCTTGTAACTTGTAAAATTGTAGAAACTACATATCCCTACCAACCCAAAGGCGAGAAGCACCAAAACTATCCCCACTTTCCCCTAATCAATGTAGAGAGATTAGGAGATAAAACTTCAAGAGAAGTTTACAGGTGAGAAGAGTACAGAGGATTCTGCTTTGTAGAGGCTAATTTGGAAAGGTGAGCATGTGCATTTAGGAGGTATCAAGTATGCATGCTATTTCTCTAATTTTGTAGGGGGATATAAAGGTATTTCTATAGAGGTGTTCCTGATATATATTAAAGAGCTTAATTACCTCTCCTATTATAGTTAGCAGGACTATTATCAGATTGTACAAATGTACAAATGCACTAAGCCCAGTGATAGCAGTGATTGCTGATTTTATCCCTAAATAAATCCAGAACAAACTAAAAACCGAAATATTTACAAAAAATGAGTAAAAATAACAGGAATTTTTTTTTGAGGAAAGAAAAATAACAGGAATTTTACATTTCTATAGGGGAATTAGGACTTAAACCAGTCGATTAACGTACCCCTTTGAGATCAACGGGGTTAGCAACTGTCAGCTCGTAATCCTCCTCCAGCTTCTCCACATCATTATCGATCCCCACGCCGACAAATCTGAACCGCTCATCCGAGAGAAACTCTGACAACTCGTCAGGGATGTAGTCGGCGTGGATGATCTGGAAAATGAGGCACCTGCGATCGACGCAGAGCTGGATTAAGGCAGTAAAGTTGATATCTCCGCCACGCTGAAAGGTGGGGCGCCACTCGAGGTCGAGGCCGACGATGAGGTGGTTGAGGTTGTGCTGGTTGATTTGGCGCGTTGTGGTGATCCAGTTGGCAGCTGTGGCGCCGGAGGATGTCACGGTGGTGAGGATGTCGTCGCCAGGAAAGGTGACTGTGTAGGTCTCTTCGTCGTCGTTGAGGTAGATTCCTGTCGCCATGGCTTTGAGAGTGAGAGAGAGAAGAGAGAGAGAGGGAGAGAGGTGAGTGGTGGATTCTCACCGTGTTGCAAGAAAGACAAGTGGGGGTTTTGTCGTGAGTGGGAATTCGCAAATTACACCCGATAATATATTACCATATGCAATAATGCAAAACTCTAACGTCCGTTTGCCACTCCAAGAAATAGTCAAAATAAATTTGCTATTTCAAAAATTGAAAGTGTCAAACACGATTTAGTATTTTAGAATAGAATTGGTTTTAGCTAATCCGCTATACCATCCATATGGTGGTATAGCCGGTTTAACAATTGTGGAATAGACTTCGATTTAGTATTAGTATATTTTAATAGCTGGTTTACTATTATTATTATTCAGTAGTGTTATTAACATATTATTATAATATTTATTGTTATTATTATATTATTATTACAATATTATTATATTACTATATTATTATTAATATATTATTATTATTATATATTATTTATCTTCATCGGTTTGATTTTATAAGTATTACTATATTTTACCTATATCACTTTTGTTAATATGTAAAACATACTCAATATTTGTTATTTGTTATATTATCATTATTTACATCGATCTTTTTCATTACTTGAATTGGCTTTCATTTCTACCCTATCCAACTTGTTTGGACTAAAGACTTTATTGTTGTTATTGTAAAACATATTCATTACTGTGGTATTTAATATTTTGGCCGAAATGTTTATTCTTATAAGTTATTTGTGCCTATTCCTGATTAAAATTATGAATCCGTAATATTTGTCTATAGGTTATCAAAGAAGTTGATTTCAATGTAATATTCTTGAATATTTTTAAACAATAATAAAACATGCATAACTATATATATATATATATATATATATATATATATATGAGCATGGCTAAAATAATATGCATAGTACACCACATTTCGTACTACGCATATAGATATAGGTCAATAAATTGAGATTTAAGTTGCTCAATAAATTCTTCATATGAAAATATTGTAAGAAAAAAATTTGTGATTTTTAGAGCTTTCTTGATATTTTTTAAATATTTTTTAAAAACAGTCCAGATTTAATACTACAAAAATGTCATTTCTGGGCTGTTTTTAAAAAATATTTAAAAAAATAGCAAGAAAGCTCTAAAAATCACAAAATTTTATTTCCTACAAGATTTTTATATGAAGAATTTATTGAGCAACTTAAATATCAATTTAATGACCAAATTAAATACAAATGAGCGCATAGTACGTTATGTGGTGTACTATGCATATAGATATATGTCATTAAATTGAGATTTAAGTTGCTCAATAAATTCTTCATATGAAAATATTGTAGGAAATCAAATTTAGTGATTTTTAGAGCTTTCTAGCTATTTTTTAAATATTTTTTAAAAACAGTCCAGATTTAATACTACAAAAGTGTCATTTCTGGGCTGTTTTTTAAAAATAGCAAGAAAGCTCTAAAAATCACGAAATTTTATTTCCTACAAGATTTTGATATGAAGATTTATTGAGCAACTTATATATCAATTTAATGATCAAATTAAATACAAATGAGCGCATAGTACGTTATGTGGTGTACTATGAGCATGGCTAAAATAATATGCATAGTACACCCCATTTTGTACTATGCATATAGATATAGGTCATTAAATTGAGATTTAAGTTGCTCAATAAATTCTTCATATGAAAATATTGTAGTAAATCAAATTTCGTGATTTTTAGAGCTTTCTAGCTATTTTTTAAAAACAGTCCAGATTTAATACTACAAAAGTGTCATTTCTGGGCTGTTTTTAAAAAATATTTAAAAAATAGCAAGAAAGCTCTAAAAATCACGAAATTTTTTTTCCTACAAGAGTTTGGTATGAAGAATTTATTGAGCAACTTAAATATCAATTTAATGACCAAATTAAATACAAATGAGCGCATAGTACGTTATGTGGTGTACTATGCATATTATTTTAGCCATGCTCTTTTATAATATAATTATTATATTATTATAAATTATTATTATAATATATTATTATAATAATATTATTATATTTTTATAGTGATATTATTATAATATTATTATATTATTATAGTAATATTATATTTATTGTTATTATTATATTATTATATTTATCGTTATAATATTATTATATTTATTATTATTATAATATTATAATATTATTATTACAATAATATTATAATAATATAATATTATAATATTATAATTATAATATTATTATATTATAATAATATAATTATATTATTACAATATGATTATATGATTATATGATTATATTTAGAGTAAATATAACTGTCCCCCCAGTTCCTGTCCCCCTTACGCCCCACTCAAATGCAATGATAAATTATTTTTAATTCTTTGTATAAATAATTTATTGAACAAATGCAATGATAATCATTTTTTAGTATAAAGACTTATACTAAAAAATATAAAGACTACTACATTTGAGTATAAAGACTTATATGGGGGGCGTGTAAGGGGGGACAGTTAGTCGCTTCCTTATATTTATTGTTATTATTATTTTATAATAATATAATATTTAATAATAATATAATAATATTATTATAATAATATAATAATATTATTATAATATAATAATTATATTATTATATTATTAGTCTTAATATCGCCCTTCAACTATTCTATTTCAAATCACAAGTGCCAAACAACATTGAATAGTCTATTCTACCACTCTTCTACCACTCTTCCAAAATCACACTATTCTAGCTCTATTCTAATGTTTTAGCTATTCTTGTTCTTTTGTGGGTGTTGGAGGATATTTCTGTGTATTGTATATACTACAGTTTTTATCTGTTGTTTTCTTTTGGTGGTTAGTTCAGTACATTGGTTTAAATATTTAACTCATAAAACAAAGAAAATAGATGGGAACATGGCGTATCGATCGTTATCAATCATTATCAATCAGAGATTGAGATATGGTATCGAATTATCAATGCATTAGAATCGGTGGATATATGTTTTAAACAACTTACAAATTTTGTGCAAAATATACAAAAAAACAGTGAAAAAAAAGTTTGAAATAATTAGTCTGAACACTTGTTTTATTTAGTATGAATATCTATTTTGTTTTGTTTATGCTTCATTTTGTGCAAAACAAACTTGAAACTAGTACGAGCATTTATTTTATTTAGTCTCAACAAGTTTTTATTTAATCTGAATAGTTGTTTTATTTCTTGTCTCATATTTTTGTATAGAACTGATTTGAAGAAATGCAAAAACAGACTTGAAAAATTAGTTTGAACATCTTTTTATTTAGTCTGAACACTTATTTTATTTATTCTGCACTCATACATTCTATAAAAAACATTCTTAATAGTGTGTAGGGCGAAAACGTTCAGAATAATATACGCAATCCAACTTTACATTTTTTTGTCCGCTTGACTGTTTGACTTTTCGCTTTTAGAAGCGTTTTGACTGTTTGATTTTCCATTTTTTAAAAATTAGTTGAGAATACTTAGATAAAATATAAGAGTTGGGATACAGGTAATTAATCTCATTTATTTTTAATCTATTTCAATTTGTTGGGACAAAAAGGTTTATTGTTGTTTGTTGTTGATCGTATATGAAATATATCGTTGGAAATTCTTGCTAAATCTACATAGTCTCACAAGTCTGATCCTTTTTCTAATTATATTAGTATCTAGCTGAGATCCGTACCTCATTAAATGTAATTCCTCCAAACTCAGATCAGGGTAAAAATTAATATAAGGTATTTATCTTCTTTAAAATTAACTTCGCAAAGTACTCTTAATTTCATAGAAAGAGTTTGTTCACTGCGTCAAATGGATATACTATACATGCATGGCCAGTTTCTAACTAATACTAGAAACATATCTATTATAAGCACATGTATGTAGGTACCTCAAGAAATTTATCTAACACCGAAAACTGCAATTAAACCCCCGATTTTGAAGAATTGTTTTTCTTGAGAAATAGCCCCCGGATAGTATTGTAATAGCATTTTGATCTTAGCATATGATCAAACAAGATATTTAGTGCATAAAATAGACGATCGCTTAGTACCATTGATCACCAGTCAATCACATTCACATCAGCCCATTTATAAACGAACACCTTGTGCAAATTTTACTGAAAAGCTGATAAAATAAGTTATAGATCATGTGCAAAATTCCAACCTTGCTCTGCAACAGAAAAAACTGACAACAACGAGCTAAATCCTTCTTGAAGTTTCAATAATTAATGGTGACACTACTAGTAAAGAAGAGAGAAAAGAAGACGGGAATGCTGAAAATAATACAAAACAATTTTTTCAAAAGTTATTTTCTTTTCAAATAACAAAAACACAAAACAATAAAGATCGAAAAATAGACACTTATATTACCGCATAGAATACTAATCTACAACCACAAAAATATCCCTGACCAAAGTAACATTGAGGAACCACGAACAGTAAAAAATAATCACAGAATGAACAATTAACAGCATCAAGATTTCTGTTCATCCCTATACAGATCAATTTTTTATTATTTTAATTAAATCCCTTTACAGCTATCAGTTTTGACAGATAACAAGTTCGAAAAACAAATACCAACTCTGTTTGAAACCCCATTGTAAACCATAGCACTACCATTTGACACGTCAGTTTTTCTACTGATCACATTCATACTACAGTGTTTGAAAATTGAAACCCTAATTATAACCATAGGACCACCATTCAACATCCTTCAGTAATTAAGCTCCAGCTTCAAGCAAACAAAGAATGTCAGGAATGCATCTACAGCAGCACACACAATTTGCTCCCTGTACAACCTCTCGGCTCCCCAGTTGCTGATCCTGACCGACATGGTGGTCTTCGTTCTCAGTCCCGTAACCACCCACGCAAGTTTACGCAACCCGAAATTCCGCATTTCTGGCCAGTCAATTCTTGATGCAGCAATATCCCGTAAATCTTGCACATTTCTCAACCTCAAGGAATAACTGTTTCACCAAAAGTTACAGACATGGATTAAGATATGATTTACAATCTAATATAATAAACCTGACAAGTATATATTACGGTAAGAGCATCTCCATTCCTGAAATTTTTGGAGTTTCTAATCTGATGTGGCAAATTAAAAAGTTCTGCTCAAATAGAATGAAACATGCATGTCAGCATGTGCAATGATATCTAAGATGCCTGCAATTATTTGATTCAATATTACTTGAGAGAAATTTAAATTAATTATAAAGAAGTGAAGCATTTTGAAGCATGCTACAAAGATCATATAATTAAATTAAAGTAATTGCATCAAGTCATCTTAGCATATAACTGTGCACAATAATCAGAGTACTTGGAATAGCCTTTCAGTTTTCAATAATCAAGAATTCAAGATTAATTTTGAGGATAGATTAACAGGGATATAAGCAACAAAAAATGATGCTACACAACATCTGATTTATGAAAAGAACTCCAGATCAAGGTTAAGGTCGATAGAAGAAAGTACCACGTTTCCAGTAAATTTCTGAGTGCCAAAATCAAGATTCAAGAAAATCCACCAGTTAAAATACATTTGATAAGTTTTGCAAAAATTATACAAGATAGAAAATTACTTTCTCTGAAGCCTCACAGCAGCATCTCTGATCCTCACTCCGACGAATCGATATCTATCACTCGCAAGAAATTGACGCAAGTTGTCGGGGATGTTGTCGCGGTGGATGAGTTTAAAGACGAGGCAGCAATGTCCTACACAGAGTTGGAGGGTGGCAATGGGATTCTTCCCTATGGTGCCATGAGTCCCATCGGGGCACCATTTTACATCGACACCGACAAGTAGGGAGTCGAGGCGATTGCGGTGGATGTTGAGGATGGTGTTGATCCAGTTGAAAACAACATCCCCATAAGATGTGACAGTGGTTTTGATGGTGTGGTCTCCAAGGTAGACATTGAGGATCGCCATTTCTCTCCCTCTTTCTCTATCTAGATCGCTCTCTCAGAAATGGAGAGAATGCAGAGAAGGTGAAGTAAAAAGCAAGTGGATTTTCTGAACTGAGTGAGAGAAAGAGAGAAAAGAGTTATGGAGGGATGCGGAAAGGTCTTGGAACAGGTATTTATGCGGTTTGGTAAATGGTATTGCTGTATTGCACACATAGTGTACTGCACACAGTCGGCTGCAGATAGGCACGCCACAGACTCTTCAATAGATCTGAGTCAAAGAACATTTACATTCGTGAAACTTTTGAAATTATTGTCACATCAATTTTAAAAATTTAATTATTTTTAGTTTCTAAACTCTATATCTCTAAAACTGAAAAGTTAGAGTTTCTAAATTGTTACGTCAGCAAATATTATCAATATCATGAGAGACGGATCAATTTTAGCCAATAAGTAAGCCACGTCACAGTTTATAAACTCTAAAGCATAGTTGCTAAATAAGAAACTCTTGAGCAAAATTTCTAAATAAGAAACCCATCTACATCTCTGAAATTCATTTAGAAACTATCACCTCATATTAAAAACTCCAAAAATTTCAAGAATGAAGATGCTCTAATAACGCTCCAGCCTCCTCGGTGCTCTGGCGCTCCCTTTAACCCAGCTTTAGTTAGATTAACCAACAATTGTAATAATTTGACAAGGTAAGAGCTGTTTTACACTCTTAATTATAGGGTAATTAGACGAATTAAAACTAAAATCGTATAATTTAATAGATAATTTAGCTGATTAACGTACGTACCCCTTTGAGATCAACCGTGTTAGCAACTGTAAGCTTGTAATCCTCCTTGAGCTTCGCCACATCAGCATTGATCCGCTCATCCAAGAGAAACTCTGACAACTCATTAGGGATGTAGTCCACGTGGATCATCGGGAAAATGAGGCAGATGCGATCGACGCAGAGCTCGATTAAGTTGATATCTCTGCCACGCTGGAACGTGGTGGCGGTGCAGTTCGCAGCGGTGAGGTGGTGAGTATGTCGTCGCCAGGAAATATGACAGTGCATGTCTCTTCGTCGTCGTTGAGGTAGTTTCTGACAATACTTTAGTATTAATACTAGTACCATCAGAGAGAACCGAAAATTTGAGCGGAAGTCTAACCTTGTTTAATGTATTGAAATTTTCGGAATTGATGCTTTTCTGTATTCGAAAAGCGGTGCAGCTCTTCTCTTGGTGCTCCTCTTGTGTTTGCTTCTCCACTTCACGGTGTGGTAGCGAGGTCTTCCAAAAGAGCAAATCACGATCGTCGGTTTTCTTTTTCCTTTACGCGGCAACTCCTTTTAAAATCCGATAGAGATGCTCTACAACGATCTCTCTTCTTCCTTAATTTTTTCTCTAATTACTTAGAGTAATTTTCTGTTGAGGGGAGAATGACTTGTCCTTGAGAACCAGGTGCCTTTTAGAAAAAATGCATGACAATTATGTAATTCAATTCATCAATAAATTGTTAATTACCAACTATAATTTCTGCACATTAAAGAGTTCATTTCTATAACATTTTATATCTATATATAAATACACTTTATTGATTACTTAATTATGATATTAATGTCATATAATTATATAACACGTAAGTTCATAAAACTTGTCGTTTCATATGACACGTATGATTGTAAAATCCAACAGATTCCTGGTCGCCATGGTCGATAACTCGATTCTCACTCCGTTGCAAGAAGAGAGATAAGTGGAGGTTTTTTACGCTACAGTAAATTTACTGTTCACAATTTTTTTCTTCCGTTGAATTTTTTTTCCTTTACGCGAAGCGCGAGCCTGTACCTAACACTCCTTGAAGTTTCAATAATGTTGATACTACTAGTAGATAGACATTTGAAAAAGGCGATTTTATGCTCTTGCTACAAATTGTGCGTGGAGCCGTGGAATGTATAAATCTACCCATTTGGTTGCATAATGAGGAAATTTTACGAGGCCAATGTAGTTTATAATTAAGGAATTAGAAGAGAAGGGACGTGTTTGTAATATATTTATACAAAGCAATGCAATTTATGAGTCAGTTTCACTTTCTCCCCTATCAGAAGAACTGGTTCCTAGCTTTCTACAAAAATAATGGATAAACTCGATGATGCATGACAGCATGAGACATGCTCGATAAATGCAGTTTTAGTTCAAAGGGAGTGAGAATGCTGGATTTGGTACAGTGAAGTTTTGGTTCAAGGTTGATGAGGAAGACCACAAGAGAGCTGCAAAAAGGGGTTATTACTGGATCAAAACGCAAATTTCCAAAGGCTTTTGTTCGATTCAGCAAAGAAGATGAAATGTTGAATGATTGAGGTTAGTTTTGAGATTTGAATTTAGTATGGCTCAAACAAAATATTTCCTTTCTTACTTGCAAATCAAACAATTTCAAGCTATCAAACACATTTCAATCTTCTTTTACTTAAATAAATTACTAGATTAGATTTAATATTTCGACTTGTTCTTGTGACGATGATCACTAAGTATCACTTGATGAGTTTATACACTTGCAATCAAACCGAGTGAATTTAGAGTTTATTACTTGTATTGCGAATCCACACATCAAAGTCGTCAACTAGGTTTTGCAATGATAGGGTGGTACTTAGAGACATTAGAAAGTTGCTATAAATAGTTAAATTCTGAAATGGTAATAATCTAAAAAATCGTATAAAACGTAGACAGAAGTGCTTAGAGACATTAAATACGAATGACTTTTTATCATGAAAATGGATCTAAAAATAAATGTAGCTATAACTAATAATCGAATATTATTCAATTTAAGTTTGATTTGATGATGCATCAAGTATACTTCCATTTTATATACAAAAAATGACTTTTTATCATAAATGTTTTTTTTACCAAAACAATTAAAAAATATATAATTTTACTTGAGATTGCATAGAAAGAACTATATATAAAACCAAAACTTTTGAATAAAAATGAAGTCAATGAATCCCATTTGATGAATGTAGATCAACCATTAAGTACATGAAGATAACTTAAGTGCTTGGTGATATGACTTCACTTATGCAATAATATTTCAAAAATCAAACTGCGGACTCTCTCTCTCTCTCTCTCTCTCTCTCTCTCTTTGTCTGCTTATTTCTGAATGGGCTTAAAACCTAGACAGAAGTGCTACAGCTTATTTCTGAATGGGCTTAACTACAAGTCTACAAGCCTATAACTGGGCCTTTTATTTTTGGTATTTTTTATGAAATTACAGTTGACCTATTTAAGAACCTACTATAAGTTAATTCCTCTTAAACACAAAGTTAACACATTAAACTAGTTACGTCGAAGTAACAGAAGCATCAATCAAGTGTAGCTATTTCTAAGTGTAGACTAGAAGTAACTTGGAAAATCTCACCAGGAGATATAAAACATATTGATCTTAACAAGACATCATATTTTGCAAGTATCAGGCCTAATTACAGATGTGAACAATCAGCTCATAATACCTAAGAACAGATTAGTTGAAGAATTCATTTGGCATCAAAATATTCTTCAGGGACATAAAATTTCAGTCCAATGGCCTGCAAAGTACCAAGTTTAAAAAAAAATGAGAATTAGATACAAACCAAGAATTTCAATGAAAAATGAGACACAGATAGTAATTAAGACTGGTCATCTATCATAATATATTTCCATGACTGCAGCAATATCTTGATTGCTGTTCATAAACAATTTTGGAGATGCAATGTAATCAATCATCACAACTTGAAATAGACAACAGGACAAGGATAGAACTTCATATAAGACACAGAATTCTGAATATATTATTCCCCTCTTCATATAGCGCTGCACCATTTCAAATAATTATAAAATAAATCAGAAACAAGAAAGGAGAAATCATACATTAGCAAATTTAATGTCAGCATCACCATGATCATCTTCTCTCCCTGCTGCATCTCCCACATAAAAAGATCTACAAATAAATTTAAATACAGGTTGCACCAGTTATCATTTTAAATTGGAAATAGAACATCAATAACTGAGAAGGCTCTTCAGCAGATTTCCAAAAAATAGAAACAATAATTTGAACTATTTTAGAAAGGTATACAGAACAAATTTATCATTTGGACATAAATCGTTACATACTACAGAATATCTTATGAATTTAATCTATAGAATAAGGAGGAAAGAAAAATAACTGATTCATGTCAATGACAACTCCAGAATTGAAGTGTTTTTTCAATAGAGTCCACATTCCTATACTTGGTTTGCGAAATGGATCTTCATTTTGTCCTTTACCATTGAAACCACAAGCTATAAAAACCTGCAACAAGGTACCACCAAACATTTGTCAAGTACTATTTTCTGAAATCATAACATCGGCATGGTGATAAACAGGAAGATGAAACATTAAGACTAGGTAATAATGAGACCTGAATAGGAACTTCGACACGCTTCATAAAGTTATCTAGCCGACCTATTTTAGAGTCGACAGCTGCCTGTCTCTTCTTTTTCCATCTCTCTATATTTGCTTCATTTGTAAAGATGACCTAAAAGGAACAAAAATGCCATAATGATAAAATGAAAACAAACCAACAGCCTACTTCAGGAATCAGGATCAGTTGCAAATTAGACCAAGTAGTTTAAAAGAACAGTATTAGGAAACAATTTCTTCTTTTTGAACATTTGCAAAACAACATTCAACCGTTAGATTAATACAATGGAAAAGGGATGTACCACAGTCAATGGGTGGGTCTGATTTTAAATTAGATTTTCATTTTAATTCAAACAAAGTTAAACTAAATTTGATTGGCCTTAGTTGCAAAAATAAGAATTGCTGGGTCCTAGTTGCAAATGCAGTAAAAGACATTAGGTCAATATGAAAATAACCAGTTTGTAGCCATCATTATACAATCCTTTTAGCTTCTCAGGAATACTCGAGTACATTAAAGACCATTCAGTGGCACCAATTCTACACAGAAAAAAAAATAAATACTGTCAGTGATTCCCACCAGTTCACCACCAGAAGCAATAAAAGACATAAGCAAAACAATTTGGTACCACAATTATACATAAAGGTCAGCACTTACTCAAGAATCAGGATGCAAAGCAAAAATAAATTATTCATTGGAGAGGCAAACATTTACAAAGTCCATAAAAATTCCAAACCTAAGATAGCAAAAACTTAAAAAGCAAACCTTCTGACATCGGTTTTTGCTAGACATCCATCAAAATCAAAAGCTGCTATTTTGGCTGAATCATGAAGTCCATCTCCCTGACATTAGGATTTAGAAATGAGAAAATTTAGCCTTAATCCATATCCATGAGTTCATTATGGGCAATTATGTATATCTGTTGTTCTTTGCAATAAACAATCCCCACTATGAGATATGTCAAACAAAAGCCCACCCATCCGATTATTTTAGAGGGAAAAGTACATCCAATTAAACCTAAAAAGGTTCTTCCATTATAACCTAAGTATGAATTAATTTTCTGAGTCAAAAGTGGTATATTACTAGCTTAGTACAGCTAAAAACTCAATTGGAAAGAGTTTATCATTGTATTGACTTGATTTTGCACAAAATCAGTATCACTGGGCATTAGACAGCTGATACAAGACATTGGGTACTCCAGAATATATATTTTAGAAAAGTTGACCTTCACATTGAAAATAACAGTTTGGAAGGCTTTCCAATTTGATAATAGTTTGGCATCCTACAGAAATGAGAAGGACAGAAAATAATAATTGTGTCAATACACATTAATCTGCTCAATATAAGTAAGATACATGAAAGCGTTCCAACACTCATCAAGTTCACAATTATCTCAAGAAAAAAACAGAAATACAAAATTAAGTTCAATGGGAAATCATACTCCAAAAAAGAAGTTCAATGGAAAATCCTTAATAATCACAGACGAAACATAGAAAGAATCAGTGTGTAACCTTGTAATGACTTTTTATCTCAGAAATAGAGAATTCCATTTCTAGACTGTCTTTAATGCTTGCAGATACCTAAAATAAACAAACTTATTAGTTACTTTCAGGAATTGCTTAAGTAAAACTCTAATAGAAAAATTAGAGTAAGCAATTCCAAAACTTGGACTCATAAACATAAGCAATAAGATATGTAAATATAATCTCACTTTTGACTTCTTCATGCAGGAGCCATCTGATTGGTTGGCATTATCACGATCTCTCTATACAACATAGAAAACATGGGTTAGATTGTAGAAAATCAGTGTCAAACTATAATTTTACATTTATCACCAAAAAGGATAAAACTTGAATCAGCCAATCTATGGAAAGGAAATACCTTTAAATTAAGTTTTCAACTACAGGGATAATTCTAATGACGCTGAAAGGGAAAGGGGGATTGGTACAATGTAGAATGGAACAAAAAAGCAATTTAAAACTTAAATTCAGAAACATAAACAATAAGATATGGAAATATAAGGACCTCCAAAACCCTACTCCAGAGATAGAAAACCGGATGGAGGAAATGGAGCACAGGAGACTACTGGCAGGAGTGGACATAAGAGGTACACCATTGGGGGGAGGATCCCCTGTTTGGACACGCTCTGATCACTGATAGTATAATTGTTGAAGATGAGTGATGATGTTTTGGTTAAGTTTTTTGAAGGAATTTAGGCTATTTTGATTGGTACTTGTAGGTTTGGTCTGTTTTGATACTTTTGTCTAAAAATTGTAACTTTTTCAAACTGGGTGTTTTGCTGTAAGCTAGGATAGCATGCTTAGCTTGTTCTAGATGATAAATAGGTTATTTCTGCATCTATCTGGCTGTAATAGGTAGTTTCATTTCTGATACATTGCAACTTTTGTATAACTATTATATCAACTTTTGATATATAGGTATTTAGGGCTTATTGTACTCAGGTATCTGTTTCGATGAAACAGGAGGGTATCCCCCGCTTTTAGTAAAAAAAAAGATATGGAAATATAATCTCTCTTTTGGCCTCTTCTTGCAGGAGCCATCTGATTGTTTGGAATCATCACGGCCTCTCTATGCAACACAAAAAAATTACCTTACAATTATCACCGGAAGGATAAAACTGAATGAATCAGGCAATCTATGAAAAGATTTGCTTTTATTTCAACTACAGGTAACTCTAATGTCACAGAAGGGTTTTTACATGTGATTAGCTAGCTCATTGTATGGAACTATGAATCCATTATTTGAGCTAGTTTTTTTACTACCGAGGGAGTACTGTGATAAATAAATACAACCAAAATTCTAGAGATAATCAAAGAGAAAAAAAGAAACCTTTTTATTTTCACTAGAAGATGCACCAGCTACCAGGGTCCCTAAAGCCTCCTTATCTGCTTTCTAGACAAGCAACCCATAAATCCATATAACTTAAACCTCACCACAAATCACCACAAAAAGAAAATAAATAAACAACACACACCTTTAGCGAAGCAACACCTTCTATATCCTCCACTGAACCAATCGGGTTCGACTTGACCGGAAAACAATCCAAATGGTACCATCTCTTCGTATCGAACCCTCGCGGATCCTTGAAAAAAGATCCGATCCGAAGCGAACCCGGATCGATACCCTTGCCACATCCTTTGCACGAGGATCGACCCGATTTGGCGTACTCCGCCACAACCTTTGTCGGCGCCATTGGAAGGCAAGCGACCAAAAATAGAGAGATTTCTGGGGGGTTTCGGGAGAATTGAAAGCGACACTAGCATGGAAAGAAGGAAAAGATCAAAACGTATAGACGTGCGTGTAGTGGGATGTCTTGACTTTTTGTAGTTTCTCTTTTTTTTACTGAAGGGTTTTAGGGAAGGCGGGAAGACGAAATAATGCGAACGCCATTGTATTAGACTCTTAGTAGGAGAGGAGAGGAGAGATGAGATGTCGTTTCAGTGATGATGGGCCTTGTAACCTATTTAGGCCTTGTATAATGTTATACTAATAATGGGTTTTTTTATTGTTCTTTCTTAATAAGCCTGTTTACCTAAACTTAAGAACCAAAATGATTCAATTGTGTTTAACTGTTTATGATTACTGGGACTTTAATTTTGATCTTTGTTTGAAGAGGAGTAGAGGACATAAAAGTAGGGGTGTAAGAAATATTCGTAGTTCGTGGTGCGTTTTTGTTCGACTCGTTAAAAACAACTCGTTCGTTATCAGCTCGAGCTGTTAACGATACGAGTTGGTCAGCTCGTTAAGTTAACAAGCCGATCTTGAACTCTGTCCGGCTTGACTCATTAACGAAACACACATGTTATATAATAGTTAATTGATAGAAATTAATATCTTACTTCAATAGTTGAAGAACAATCCAAATTTAATACTACAAAAGTGTAATTTTTGAGCTGTTTTTATAAAATATTTAAAAAATAGAAAGAAACCTCTAAAAATCACGAAATTTGATTTCCTACAAGATTTTGATATGAAGAATTTATTGAGAAATTTAAATCTCAATTTATTGGACAAATTGAACATGCATAGTCGCATAGTACGAAAGATGGTGTACTATGCATATTATTTTAGCCTTGCTATATATATATAGAAAGAGAGGAGGAATCCGTAGCCACCATCCATTTCGTAGCTACTCGCAACCGCTCCATCATATCAAGTGTAAATACTCGATCCAGACTGTTGATGTCGAGCGCAGTGGATTGAACTGAAGGCCCAACTCGCCTTGGGTACCAAACAATGGCCCAATGAATACCAAAAGGTATCTGGATCTGGCTTATTTGGGGAAAAGTTGCCTCACCTCAGCAACCGGATTGGGTTTTGTAGATTGAAAATTCAATAAAATCTGGTAGGTGAAACGTCATTGACCTAGGTTTTCACTCCCCACCGCCTACTTTTCGAGCCGTACACTACCAAACTTCAAGAAACAAAATCCTCTAGAGGGGAAATTTTCTCATCAGAAAGGAGAACTTTTAATCTGAATCGTCATATTAAAAATCAACGGTCTCGATTAATAATAACAAAATCCACTTGAATCATATCATAAACAATTGAGCGTTGATTTTTAATCCGACGATTCATATTAGCTCTCCCCTCGAGAGAGAAAAAATTTCTCTCCCGAGGGTACGGTTCCCAAACTTCAGGGAAATCCGAATAAAGTTATTATCTCTAAAGCAACTCACTATTCTCTTCACTGCTCCGGACTAGGTATCCGTGTTAGGAACAAACATACACTTCTTACCAAGTTATAAGAAAATTATTAGAGATGCCACCGTCATATTCATGACGCTTTCTCGCGACTCCCTGTAGCCAATTTTTCTTCCGGCTAACGCCCTCTCTTATTAATGGCCCCGTTCGAACATTTCCTATGTTTAGGATTTGAGATGGAATTTGAATTGAAAAATACTGTTTGAATGAGAAAACAAGAAAAATACTGTTTGAATGGGAAAACAACAATTTGCTCTGAGCAAATCAACAATTTCCCACCTGTGTGGGAAATGACCGAACAGGCCTTAAAAGAATCAAAAGCCTACCCGTGTGACCGCTGCGCGCCTACTACTTTGACTACTTGTCCTTATTCTACAATGGCATTTTTCTAATTATGATTAGTCTATTACTCTCCACTACATAAGTACCTTGATCAAGAAAAAAAAATGAATTTCACATTTTTTGCCCACAACAAAATTAAAAATTAAAAGGGAAAAGAACACACTACAATTCTACAACAACTCTTCAAACTCAGCTTCCAGAGAAAGGCATAAAGCTATCTATTAACCATGATTTGTTCATTATGCCATGCTAGAACCTTCTCATAAGAGAGGTCACCTCCAAATATGTCGAGAGCGCTACCAACTGTGACATCAACTCGGCCCATGCCAGCTATTTTTATTCTCTCAAGGTCTTCCATTGTTGATACCCCTCCTGCATAGGTTACTGCAATCTACAAAGCCAGTGACAAAATTAGATGGAAATGGAATCCAAATGAGCCGCACCTTTGTTTTATATGCAAACAATACACATCATTTCTCATAACAAAAGCCGACATTGTTTTACATGATTGTAGGGTCGTATCCATTATATGCAGACAAGATTTCTTTTTTATGTAAGCACAAAATAACCAGAATGTACCAGGTAAAAAACAAACCTTACAGGAAAGTCCGAACCATTGTTGATCTTAACAGTGCTAAATAGCTAAATTATTTCAACAAAATCTGTAACAAGGTGCCAGCAATCATGACTAGTGCTGAATGTGTTAGTATATGCAGGAAAGCACAAATATAACTTGCAAGGAAACCAGATATCAGATTTTAATAACTTTCTTGAAAGTTCTCATGGTCTAACTTATCTGAAAAACCCAACATTTTCCTTCTAAACTTTAAATACGATAATGAGAAAAAAATTCAAGGATTAAAAATAGGTGAACAGAGGGGTGTTACATACAGGTGAAAGAGATCCAAGCAGAGTGACGAGCTCCTCATCTATACCTAGTCTGTTGGTGTCATCAGAAAACAACATAAATGGAAGTCAACAAAATAGACAGCATAACTTCTATAACATTTATTATACTACAGTACAAAACCTATTTAAGGTACCAGAATAAACCACAAGTTCTATTGTATATCATACCATTTACAATGCCAAAAAAAAAAAGAACAATCATATATGACAAGGTCAGAATGCTTTCCACCTTTTGCCCTCTACATCAACTCCATGCACCAAAAACTCATCAGCATATGAAGCCAACAGTTCCAAACTTTGAGCATTTAGAAATACATTACTGAACTTCTGCCATCTGTCCGTCACAATGGCATATTTTCCATCCTGCATAACAAATATGAATTGTTATGAACTATGGAAATCCAAAATAAGAATAATCCTAACTCAAATCCAACTTTGACTTTAAATCCTAAAAATAACAGTATATTTTCATCCTTCATAACAAAAAAAGGATCTAATTACTTTGAAGAACCAAAACCAAGCCCAAATCGAATTCAAATTAAATAATTAAGCTTCACTATGGACTAATTTGGGAACTAAAAAACCTCATGTGCTAATTTAAGGCAATCTGCCCCAATGACATGTCTGACCATACTACAATAGAAATGAAATATTTAATTGGAAAAATAAGTGGTTGATGTTGTCAGCTTACACAGGTTTCAAACAAGCAGTGGGAGAGCTCATGGAACAAGGTGTTTCCATTCTTTCTACTTTGCAAATCAGAAATTTGACCAAGACTCAAGTCAGTTTAAGTTGTACAATTAAGCTCCAATTAAACCCACCTTTGTAACAACTGTTGGCAGTGCAATTGTGCCTCCATTGAGAACTAACTAGCACATAATGTCCTTAAACATCATTTAGGCAACTGACTAGATATGCTAGTCCAGTGTAGGTTAAGAAAAAGTCAATACGAACTGATTTCTACTGTGCATTCAAGTATGCCTCAATGAAGCCTTGATTTAAGCTAAACGCTGATGTACCTTTTTTCGGCAACTAAGATCCAAGACAAGCCTTTTCTTCCCTATCAAATCCACAAGGCCTCGGAGCCGCTCCATGTTCATCTTTCCATCACTGAAGACGTACTAAAAAAAGGGGGAAACGAGCAGGTAAAGAAATTTGGACAAAATATCCCAATAACTAGAGCTAATAAGCCTGACCTTGTACATGCTAAGTTTAATACTTGCATTATTTTACTTTACTTTCCATAGTGCAACACAATCAGAATTAAACCAATAATAACACTATAATCACATCCTTCACCACTATTAGCATATCAGCATTGAAAGTATTATTTCTTTTAATACAAAGTAAAAAACAAAAACTAAAACAAAAACAAACACAAACACATTAAATCTTCATAAAGCCCCAACTCACCAAAATAACCCCAATAAATGCACAATCAATAGTACCTTAACAGATACCTCACTATCCTAAGATAATAATTGAAGCCTTGAAGGTACATTAGTCTTTTAATTTTTATTAATTTTTGCAAATAATAACAACTTATCATACTTTCATATAACACCTGAGGGGTCATCAGGAGAGAGGGAGTAACATACTGAGGTAACTATAACATGAGATGCACCTTCATCAAGGTAATTCACGGCATTCTCTGAGTTTATTCCACCTCCAACTTGCAAACCACCTAATCAGAAAAATAAACAGAAGTCATTCCTTTTCAAACTTCCAACATTGGAAACAAATTCAAAATGCATAAAATGTAAAGTGTGCAATGAGGTAACTTATCCACCCACAATTGAAAGTTGAAACATTCATGATCCTCTCACCATCAACCAACTAATTAAAAAAAAAGTAGAAGAATAATATATAATTTCTAACCAGTATAAGCATGTAATGCTTCTAAAGCTGAAACCTGGCTTAAGGGATCAGCACCAAGCATTATAGCATGGCCGCCAGTGAGACCGTCTCTTTGGTACATATGTGCATAGTATGCAGCTGACTTGTCAGATTCAAAGTTGGTCACAAGAGAAGTGCTTCCATTTTCTGGTGAATCTCTTAGAGTTGACCCAACAATTTGTTTGACCTTCCCCTATGAGAAATTAATAAAAGTTCAATCAAGCCCAAACTTAAGTTTAATTGAGGGTTAACATAACAATACAGCAAAGATCGTTTAGTAACGAAATCACATCCTAGTATCAGTACGCTACAGGTTAACGAAATCACATCCTAGTATCAGTATGGCTACAGGTCCAATGATAGATAGTCCAATAAAATTTGCATAGGAGGGTTTAGAGTAAATAAAAAAAGATATGGTATAGCAAACAACAAAACCAGAAAAACTAAAAGAGCACAAAAGAGCAAACCAAAGTATTGCTTTAAACCAAAAAATTAGTAAAGGTACAGACACACTAGTCGTACAGAAATTTCACAAAATATTTGATTTCTGTGCAAAGTCACCTTGTGTATATCAATGCAAGGTCGAAAACGTGTCACACATTGTACAACATGTCGAGTTCCTATAGAAGTTAAATGAAAAGGTCAAGTTAAAATCTTTTGGAGGGTCCGTCTAGAAGAACCAAAGAATAGAAGAAATATTGCTAGATAGGGGAAGAGAAAAGCATTACTAGAAGGGGTGCACCTTGTAGGAGGTACCAAAACTGGTATCTTCCTCGACTTGTTGATATATTTCAGTTGACAGGTACCAATCAGTTTATCATGAATCAAGCTTTCCATCTTTAGTTGATTGCGTCAGTTCATGTGAATTCTATTCATTCGAAGAGCACCAATTAGAATAGATGTATGTACCATGAAGCTCAGAATTAGAAGAAATATAAAATGCTTAAAAGAACAAAACAAAAAAGTGCAACTGAAACTATCAGTTCACACAATGAAGCCTCACACAGGCCTTATCTAACAATGGATTGATCTCCTCCAAAACTGAAACAATTCCTTTCATTGTAACAGAACTCGGGACACCAATCTTCGGTATGAATTGAAACAAAAGATTCTGGAGCCAGTAATTAGTCAATGCTGAACCACAGTTTGATCGATTAGGGGGGAGAGTAAACCCTAGCCCCTAGGTCGGAAAAGAGATTTACCTATTTCGTCGATTTAAAAAGGAATTTGAAAGCTAGGTTCGGACAGAGAAGGCGAGGAGACAATGGCAGGGTATAAGCTCACTCAAGTACAGGTATAAGTCGGAAGTGAGGGTTGTGGGAAAGCGGAACCATTTAATGCTCAGATTTTCCTCTTTTTTTTTTGGTTGTGACGTTCGGGTTGTCAACCAACCAGTGGTTGGAAATTCTAAGAGGGTGGCTCGGCGGCGGAGTTTAGCTCTGGTCCTCTGTCATGCAAATATTATTTTTTTTTTTTGAAGAAAAGCAGGAATACCATTGAAACAGCAAAGCTTTACAAAAAATTTCTAATATATCTATAAGTTTTCGCAAGAAGCAAAAACAAGTAGTGATCTAAAGTACTGAATATCTATTCTATTACATCAAATTGCCAACTATGAATCATAGCATCAGTTTTCATCTTCTTTCAAAAAATAGCTGTACTTGTTTCAAGTCCAACAGAGACCATAACAAAATGAAACAAAGTTTCAACCAAAACCTATCCAAAGACATAACAAATAACCAACATATTCAGAAAATTAAGTTCCTTCAAGTAGACCTAAGCCAGACAAAGGCTCCTCCATGATTCTGAGGTCTGAAGCTATCGGACCCGTCACCATCAGGCTTTCTCTGCCTATGGTAGGTTCTTTCAAATCATGTACATCCTGTGGTAAAATTAGATTAAGTTTTAGAAAGGAAGAATCATAATTGTGCTTACACCAGTATTTCAGAATGCTGATTATTTGGGATGCAACACTAACAACGCTTCTCGGTTTTTTGTCAGTAAAACATCTTTTGTTCCTTTCTAACCAAACAGTCCATATAACTACACCACATATCAATTCTGTCATGCAAATATATTGTTTATGTTGCTTTTAAGAGCGTAAGTGATTTTCTCTTACATCTTACGTTATGTTTAATTAACATAATAATTTTTTTGCATTGATCGTTGCATTTATTTAAACATAAGAAATGTTCAAAACGTGCAATTATTTTTGAATGTTCATAACTACTAACAGTGCACAACAGAGCCAAACAAATTATGAAAATACCCTGAAAATTAGAAAAATCCTGAAAACCCACATCGACAATAAATCAAAACATAAGTACATAACATTAAAATTAATTGTTTTCATCACATTAAACATTAAATGTTATCCATCACAAACAAAAACATCTTGTAAATCCTATACAAAAAAAAGAGGAGTTAGAAACCCTATACAAACTTAAATAAGTTCTTTCTGTTGGTTCAAACTTTCCTAAGTTTGTTGATTTGCAAAATCAAATTGAATTTAACCATTTCTTGTGTATTAAGTTTAATTGCAGGGCATTTAAGCAAAAGAACAAAAAAACACAAGGAATGATCAAGGATGACCCAAGAGCATGTTTAGAAGATCAAGATGAAGATTTGCTTAGGTTAATTAGATCTTAGTTTTATTTAAATTTGAGTACAAAAGAGCAAGAAAATCCAATCCAAACAGTGTATAGCGTTATAACGCTAGATGTTCAAAATGGTAATTTCTGGCCAAAACTCTACATCGAAACAAGATAGCGTTACAACGCTAGATATAGCGTTATAACGCCAGCATGCTGAAATGTTCAAGAATGAATTTTAAAATAGAAAATGAACAAATAAAATTTCAAAACATCAAGAATATGTCTTAGATATAATTTAAGTTTAGAAATATAAACTTTTTTTATCTAAAACATTATTTGAATTAGTAGCAAAATTATTTACACAAATTTCCAGAGAGTTGGCGTTATAACGCCAGATTTGTCGTTATAACGCCAGATTTGTCGTTATAACGCCAGATTTGTCGTTATAACGCTAAGGTAAGTTCAAGTGCAAAAAAATGGCTAAATACTGAAAATTTCTGAAGGAATTTGGTATAGCGTTATAACGCCAGATTTGTCTTTATAACGCTAAGGTGAGTTCAAGTGCAAAAAATTGGCTAAATACTGAAAATTTCTGAAGGAATTTGTTATAGCGTTATAACGCCAGACAAATCCCAACGGTCAAATTTCTTGTCCTGGCACTAGATAGCGTTATAACATTATATTTTGTATATAGCTTAGCGTTATAACGCCACCAGGAACTTGACTCCAATGGTCAGAATTTTTGTCCATATCCAAGATAGCGTTATAACGCTATTTTTTTTATAGAAAATAACGTTATAACGTTATCTGGTGCAAAACTGCTTTTGATCAGAATTGAGCCCTATATAAATTTTTTTCCCTCAACAATTGATCTAGCTGTTCCATAAACTCAACAAATAGGATTTGTCTCGCATTGAAGCATCACTACTCTTGCCAGTGGAGAGAATGTCTTTCCCCCTCTCGGCATTGTGCAGTACTAAGATGAAGATTTTATTTTGTATAGAGACGGTGACAGAGGGTCAGGCAGAAGAGAGAGAAGTTTAAAGAGAGAGAGAACCGCACTAGAAAATACTCAGAAAAATACTATTTAATACTTTGTCTGCTCCAGGTATTTTGAATAGTTTTGGTTGCAACAATATCAAGTTTTTCTCAAAAAAAAAAAAAAAAAAAAAATCAAGTTTACAACCGTCAGTGGTTGATAACAGAATAAACAAGGAAAAAGAGAGAAACCCAGTTTACCCATTTATCAATTAGCCCATAAGTTTTTGCCAGAAAGCCCATCTAAGCCCGAAATTGCCTCTGTAGAGCATTATGATAATATGATTTCTGAAGCCCAATAATATAATTAACAAAGCTTGAAGAACTACACATGAATGATTTGTGAAGCCCAGTTATATAATTAACAAAACTTAAGAACTACTGAGCTACACATGAATGAGAAATTGAGAAGTACAGTGTAGATAGCTTTTCAGTGGAGAACCACTTGTGTTTCCCAATGCTCTCTCTCCACTGTCCATGGCGCATCGCCTCTCTTTCTCCTCTCTTCCAACCCAAACCCCAAAATAAAAAAAGAGGAACTTTCTTTTCAGCCATACACAATAGGAGAGATAGATCTTCAACCAATAATATAATAACACGTGCGTTTTTACCAGTGGATCCATGGGCACCCACCATAGACTCGCAAAGCATTGCTTCGCAACTCTTCGCTGTGTCACTGTTCCCATACCTGGGTTTCTTGTATTTCATCACTAAATCTAAGACTGCGCCAAAACTCACCCTTTTTGGGTTTTATTTCCTCCTTGCTTTTGTGGGAGCCACGAGTATGTCATTAATTGTTTATTTTATTTTATTAGCTATGGCTGTTGGCATGTTGCAGTGATTCGCACAATTTTACCTGTAAATTAAAATGTTCTTTTATAGCGTATTACTTCAAGATCTTTCAGGGAATTGAATTGGGTTTTGGTATCATATGATAGATAACCATTATAATTAGTTTCATTGCAGACCAGGCATTACCAATTTAATCTGTACGAATACTGTACCAAGCTGGTGTGGCTCTGTCACAAGATCTCTGATGTTTTCCAGCCTAGAAAGTAATATCTAAGCCTCAATGTATGAAAGTTGAGATTTGGTCATTATGTTTTTCCCTAATTGCTAAACAGTATAAACATTTCTGTATATTACATATTTATGTGGGAAAATTAACCTGGAAGTGAACTTCCATATGCATGAACTCTTCTGCATTTTATATCTGTTTGTGGATATAATTTCTTTTGATTGACTTCTTATTTTCTTTTCATTTTGCTTGTTCATGGCTTCCTTTTCTGTGCAAAGTTCCGGCGGGTATATATGGTAAGGCTCTCTTGGAATCTCTACTTTGTTTAGACTGAATTAAATTTCAGATTTCTGTACCACTTTAGAATGTGTCAGTACGTACCTGTATGAACCAACACAAGCGCACCTATGCACAGAACATAAATTGGCTTAAATTTCTGCGAATTGAGGCCCAATTTGTGCAACCTGTATCTGTTAGGGTTGAATTAAGCCTCAACTGCACAACTAAGGGATACTTGATAATGCTTAATTGCAAGAATCATGGTCAAATTCTTCCACTTGGATGGAGCCAGGCAAACTATAATAATAGATACCTTTTATTGTTGGACACCTGACAGTTCATCTGTTAAATCTAATCTTATAAATTCTTGATTATGGCAGCTAAGTTACACTATGGGACCTCATTATCTAATGTGGATTGGCTGCATGGTGGTGCTGAATCATTACTGACACTGACAAACATTTTTATTGTGCTTGGTCTGAGAGAGGCCTTGAGAAAATCGAATGATGATTCAAAGAAAAATACTTCTGATCAAATTACATCAGATGCTAAAGACAAGAGTCTGTCTAGGTAGTTGTAATTAGTCTAGCATTTTAGTATATTGTAGTTACTGTTATAATGTTTAGAATTCTCTATCAACTTCTTTGAACAACTGTATGGGTAAAAAAGTGAGGTTATTGATAAAAATCCAGAATTGTATAATGTTTTTTTTTTCTTTCTCATTTCTGAAAGAAGTCAAGAGCTAAACATAGTTTGAGCCCATAATTTAAGTTCAGTTAGTCAGTGGTGTGGGTCTATGAGGATATTTTGGTTATTTTTTTTGTGAAATAGTTGATGACAAAATAAGATTAATGGAGAGATGAAGTTTAGTTGTGATTGTCTCAACCATAATTGAAGCTGGAAAGATACTGATTGCCAAAATTGAAGTATAGAACTGATGGTCTCAAGAAAAAGTTTCAAGAGGTACAATAGAGTATCCTACAATTAGCCGCCTGTTACCAAAATTATCATTGCAAGTACAATAGACAGAATGAAAACTATCAGAACTCCATCAAAATCTCAAAGTTAAGTTCAGACTAAAATATTAGCTTCCAAATCCAGCAGGCAATAAGAAGCAGCAGCAAATTGAAGCACCAAACTGAGGTCACTTGTTACCTGTACTCAGTCAAACTCAAGCCCAGACAGCAGTGTACTTGGGCTGGCTTTCAATCTTCAGTGAAGAAACCAAGTACCAGTACACTAACTCCACAAGGACATACTACTGAGAAATGCCACTATTTGTGATACACTAATTATTAGGCATCAGCCCTCACAAGTTATGCAATAAAACAGATTTATCTCTGACATTCTGCAAGTTTTAGCACATGGACACTTCTCTTTTCTCAAATATAAGAAACTGAAACTGGTCAAATTTCACTGGCAAAACTCAAAAAGGGACTGAAGATGTAAAGCAATGTGTGTATCATGTTTGGTATAATCAGCATAAAAAAATTTCAATTGCTTCTAGTAGTGCACTAGATAAAAAATAATGAGCCCCATATCCCCTAAAGGGTGTCATTGAACTCTTCTGGAAACATTTTTGTATTTTTTTCAAATTCAGAATTGAAGTCCAAGCACAGAAACTCCATCTTAAATGTGACATATGAAATATTTGAACGACTAAATATAATATCAGTGTTTTAAAATTGGAGTCGCTATCCAATTGGCACCCATGAGGCCATGACATGAGAAATGGTCAATCAATGTGTTATCTAACTATTTTTTTCCCGCGTGAACCAACACAAGCAACCGTACTTGTGACAACTCAGACACTGATTTAATAGAGGCAAATATAAAACAATATTTCAGTATCTTTCAATAAAAGAATGTTGTACGAACTGTAAACAAACCCAATCAGCAGTTTGACTTCATGCATTCCATCCTGTTCGAATTTCAAGGAGTTTAATAGTGTAATTTGTTAGCAGCAGAACTGTAACCAAGATCAGTAATTGACTTTACTGATGAGATGCTTATTCAAGTCAATGGGTCAAAAACAAGTACCAGTATTTCCTGAGGGAGGTTACTTTGGAGTTTGGAATTCATATGCGTTAAATCAAGACACTGTTTGGGTATTGTCAAGAAAATACCGTGTTTTTTTTGCACAGTAAGGAGGCAACAAAAATTTGTTCAAAGCACATGGTGAATGATTGGAGAAGACTCCAGCTTCTTTATTCCCGTTGAAGAAATTATTTTGATGTATTATTTATATGTAACAAGTTGGCAACAGAAGAAACTAGTATTTTTTTTTTTATTCATTGTTCGTAGATTCACAACATACAACACAATCAAATCAGAAAATAAACTCGAAATTTTTTTTCTAAAATAATCTCGTCGGAGTTTGAACTCCAGACTTTTCCATAGAAGTTTTGTACCTTATCGCTACACTAGATAGAGCAAAGAAACTAATACTTAAACTAATTTCACTATTTAGTTTGGTAGCTTGTGGGGCTTTATGATTTGTAACCTATTGAGGGGCCATGACATAGAAGTGCTATTAGCGTTCTGAGGAGAACAAGTTGGTTTTTTTTTAAAAGAAGTGGGTCTTTGTCACAAGTTTCAAAATTTAGAACTAAAGTTTTTCACAAATATTTTTACTTGATTCGAATATACGATCTTTTTTGAAAGAGCATTGTTATTAGACGCTAGACCAAGAGGATGAAATTTTTTTGTCTGATCTTAAAAAAATAAGAATCAAGTTCATGATCTTGATTAGAAAATTTTGACAGTCATGATTCTATTCTTATGGGTTCAGCGTTCAGACTAAACGCATGTGTTCACGCTGAAAAAACAAACGACAAAATAATTAAGTATGGCGCAAATTTTAAAATTTGCGTTCACGTCTGAACGCTGCGTCTAAACAGTACATTCAAAGAACGTTGTCAACGTTACGTCTGGACACACGTTCAGACGTCGCGTTCAGACGTGAGCGCATATTTCAAAGTACTTGGTATTTTTTGCTTTATCAACTCGAGTGACCTCAATACCTGAACGTGTGCGTCTAACACATATGAACGCTAAACGCAGAAAAATAGAGTCACGACTGTCAACTTTTTGAAACTAGGACCAATATAATTTTTATTTTTTTCAGGTTCAGATAGAAAAAAAATCGAGAGGAGACAATGTTATGGAGCAATTAAATGTTTTCCCTGAAAGAATTAAAGACAGTTAAGTGCATGCCTACAATAATTGGTGGAATGATTATTTCTTATTTTTTTAGTGGAATTTACAAGTCCATGTGTACATTGGGTTTCCCTGGATGATATTTTGATTAGTTCAGTTGGCAACTACTTAATATATATAATTGTATTAGGCCGCACATGCTTTCAGCAACAATTTAAATTTTTTAGAATAACTGGAGTCTTTATTTCAAGTCTGATTCAAATTTCAACTTAAAATCTTTCAGAACTAAATTTCGAAAGTACAACTTTTCTTTGAAAGAGCATTACTTTTAATCACTAGATCAAGAACTGATTCTTAACAATTTAATTTAGTAGAGTATGTTTTTATTATGGATGTAAAATGCATCTTTATATTGACCTGCTATGTTTGTATGTATCATTCTTCGGCATTAGAAATACATGTTACCTACCACTTGACCCCTGCAGTAACTATTCTAATTTAAGAATGATATTTTTTAAGTGACTTGGTCTTTCCATTGAATGATGAGGTACAAATTCAATATCAATTCAGATAATCATGGAAATTCAACAATTGTCTATGTACTTTCGCATTTATAATTATGTACCAACTGAATATACATGACATACCAACTGTTATATGTAAATAACTAAATGAACAGTTTCAATTTGTAACTTTAATATACTAAATTTGACCGTTAAAATGGCTAGATTGATTCGTATGAAGTTTATATATTTGTTATCAATTTATTTTGGAAGACAAGGAAGAGGTCAACACCAAGTTATTTATGTACAGTTGCTTTCTAAATTAATGCCACTAGACGAGGAAGAACAGAGGATCTTACGCGATAAGGTCGCTAGCAGTTTTTACCAAATTAATAGGGTAGGGATTTGTTGACAATAAACCAGTGTTTTAAAATGTTAATTTTCTCATTCATTTAGAAGAGCACTGCATATATATTTTATGCTTATTTAATGTGAATATGTGGTTTAATTTTATAAATTTTAATTTACTGGTGAATTTAAGGTAAATTTATAAAAGAAAATAGTTTGTACCAATTGAAAATGATAATATGGTCAATTTTTGCTAGTGCAAATTTAAATTATGGTTAGCATAATAAATTTTCATAATTTACTATAATTGAATGACCGCATATACGAATTGTACCGTATCAGCATGAGAATATATGCAGTCGAAATGATGAATTTGCATGGTCAAATATGCGGTCTACGTGATCAGACATGCATATATGCAGTGGCGGACCACAAGGGCGGATTCAAGATTTTCATCAGAAAATGAGCAAGATCCATAATTTTTTCCGGAGATGCAAAATGAGACACATTTTCAAATTATAAGCACATTTTTCAAAAAAGATTGCCGAATTATACAAATATACAAGGTAATTTTTGCAAAAAGAAATTTTAGGGGAGGGGGCTGCCCCCCTAGCGGATTAAAGTGGGTCAGCTGATTCATTCTGAAAAAAATTCAAAATTTACCATGTAATTAAAAAAAAATATGAGAAAATATGCTTATAATTTGAATTTTTTTTTGAGAAATATATCAGTGGTCTTTGCCCTCAAATATTATTCAAAGTGATCTAGAGTCCCCCAGTGACCTTTGACTTTCACTGGATTTCGAACTCGGGATCTCCACTTGGAGTCCGTTGCTATTTTGCCACTAGGCTAAGAGCAGTTCTCATATTTAACTTATAATTTGAATTTTAAATATGCATCATTTTTGAACCATTCTGGATAAAAGCCTAAATTTCGAACTGGCCTTATAAAAATTATGTATCCGCTACTGCATATGTAGTCACATTTAAAACACTGCAATACATGATGATTGATTTTTACAAACATATCTAAAGAAAATTGATATCAGATAAACTAAAATTCTTAATTGAATAAAAGTAGAATGGTTTTGATCGTTTGTAAATTTCTTTCAATTTTCATTCACCATATGTTTTTTTCTTTTTTTTCTCAGAAAAACAGAAGAAAAAAGATCAATCTGTGATGGACAAAATCTGAAAGAAACTTTTCATACTATAGTTAGCGAGTTCGAAATAAAACATAATTAAATGATCTATTGAATTGAACTGGAACTGTAAAACATCTGCATTTATAATGTATTTAACTGAATTTATTGTTTTTGGCATTCATGCATCAAGTCATGTAAAAAATATACATTTATAACGTACTTGGGAGTTGGGAAGCAACCCTGATATTTAATATTTTAATATAAACTGTTATAATGTATCCAAAATTTAATAAGCTAAGAAATTTCAGAAACTTCTATGTAGAAGACATCAAACTCAATGGAATGGAGAGTTCCAGTGAAGGACAAAATGGATGCTTGCGATTGCTTAATTCAAAGGAAGCAGCTGGTGCTCAAATACAATTAGTTACAGAGAATGAATCTCAGCCGTCCGATGTAACTCACAATGAAAATACCGTTAGATCTATCTGACTGAGTCGAGTTTGTTAATTCAATTCTGTTAGAGTAGAGCTGTAAATGTACTGGAACAAACTAGATGATTGTATAGATATAAATATAGGATCAATTGTAATAGTTCAGTTTGAGTTGAATAAAAATCAAGATTTTCAGTTTCAATAGTTCAGTTTTCTTTATGGTATCAGAGCCTAGACTCTTCTTCCTTTTCAAGAAACCTTGAAATCGCCAACAATGGCGGCTCCTCAAAATCAACCTATCCAATTCACGCATCAGATCAAAATGATCTTAGATGCTGATAACTTTCTACTCTGGAAATCCCAGATTCTAGCCATTTTGCGAGGTCACGGCCTCATCCACTTCATTGATGGTTCACGAGAGCCTCCCGCTTCCACCCTTCCTTCAAACAACACTACTACGAAAAATCCTGAGCTTACACTCTGGCATCAGCAAGATCAGCTGACCATGGCATGGATCTTTACCTCCTTGTCTCAACCAATCCTGGCTTAGATGATCAACTGTGAGACCTCTCGACAGCTCTGGATAGAGATCAACCAATTGCACAATTCTCAGTCCATGGCGAGAATTCTTGAACTCAAATTGAAGCTTCAGACTGCAAAGAAGGGAAATGCAACTTGTTCTCAATACATTCAACAGATTCAGAGCATTGCAGATCAACTTCGAAGTATAGGATCTGATCTCTCAGATCATGATCTTGTGCTTTACACCTTGCAAGGCTTAGGGACAGACTTTGAGAATTTCGTGACAGCCCTTTCTCTTCGAGCTGGTTCAGTCAACATGCAAGAACTGAGGAGTCTACTCTTCTCACATGAAGCCAGACAACAGGCAAATCTTGCTTCTCTTACCTCATCAATGGCTAATCTGACTGTCCAGCAGTCTAACAATAATCATACAAGGTCAGATCTCTCCTCTCCTTCAGTCTGTTATGCTGATAATAACAAGACTTCCTCCTTTAACCCTCATCAGTCCCAGTCTTCTAGCAATTCTCACAACAATAATTATAGAGGCAGGGGTAGAGGAGGATATAGAGGACGAGGCAGAGGCAGGTCTCAGTCATCTCCCTCTGACAATACTCAATGTCAGATCTGCTACAAGTGGGGCCATACAGCTCATAAGTGCTATCACAGGTTTGATATATCTTACATTAGTGATACACAGCCTCAATTTCAAGGCCAGATACAACGTCAAGCACCACAACAGGCCTTACTTGCTGAGCCCACTGGAGCACCCTCTCAAGAATGGTTTTTAGACTCAGGGGCTTCAACTCATGTCACAAATGACATAAATAACCTTACCTCCCACATGATCTATTCAGGACCAGACATGGTGCATATGGGCAATGGTTCGGGACCAGACATGGTGCATAACACACACTGGTTCTTCTACTATTACAGTTTCAAATCACAAAATTAAACTCAATAACATGCTGTGTGTGCCTTCTATCACAAAGAATCTTTTGAGTGTCTCTCAACTACTCAAAGATAACAGTGTGAATATTGAATTCACTGGTTTGAACTGTTTTGTGAAGGATCAAGTCAGTCAACAGGTTCTACTTCATGGAACCCTCAGTAAAGGACTCTACCTTCTTCATCTTCCGCAACAATCTCATCATGTTTTTCAAGCTGAGGTCTCCTCTCTAGATGACTGGCATAAGAGGCTGTTTCATTGTTCATCTGGTGTTCTCTCTTCTCTCTCTCAACACCACAATATTGATGCTGCTTCCAAAACTACTTCCTTCTGCACACATTGCTCTTTAGCAAAAGCTCACAAGCTCCCCTTTCTTTATTCTACAAATAAAGCAAAGTCCCCTTTGGAGATAGTTCACACAGATGTCTGGGGGCCTGCACCTATAGCATCTAGTATTGGAAATCGATATTATGTACACTTTATAGATCAATTTTCACGATTTGGTTGGTTATATTGTTGTACTAATAAGTCAGATGTTCCTAAAATTTTTGCATTGTTCAAATCCAAAGTTGAGAATCAGTTAGCTTGTAAAATAAAAACACTTCAATCTGATGGTGGGACTGAATTTAATCTAATTAGATCTCAATTTCCAGAAATCAATTTTCAAATTTCCTGCTCATATACCCCTGAGCAAAACGGGTTAGCAGAGAGAAAACACAGACACATTGTGGAGCTCAGCCTTGCCACAATGTATCATGCTGTTATACCACTGACATATTGGGACATGGTTTTTGAAAGCTCGTTATTTGTGATAAACAGGTTACCTTCTGGACCAACAGGCACTATTTCACCATTTGAATTGTTGTTTCAAAGATCTCCAGATTACAAATTCTTCAAAATACTTGGCTGTGAGTGCTTTCCTCTTCTAAGGTCCTATACTTCTCACAAATTGGAACCTAGATCTCTGTCATGTGTCTTTATGGGATATTCCTCCTTACACAAAGGGTATAAGTGTCTCCATTTACCAACAAACAAACTGTATATTTCTAGACATGTACAGTTTAATGAGAAGAGTTACCCTTTTACTACATCAAAAACTGTCACAGAGGATCCATCAGATTTCATCACACCTCCACCCCACACACTTCTACCTATCTCCTCAAATTCATCAGTTCCTGCTACTTCTCCATCAATAGCTGATCCCCATGTACCTGAACTCACTGTTTCTCCCACTCCTACAACTTCATCTCACCAGATGATCACCAGACAGAAAACTGCAAGTCTCAAACCAAGACAGTTTCCTGGTCATCATCTTTATCATATGGAGACTACTACTGATACAACCACCCTTGATACTGAGCCCACTTTCTACTCCAAAGCAGTCAAATCTGCTGTCTGGCGCCAGGCAATGGCACAAGAGCTTGATGCATTAGCTCAGAATCAGACTTGGTCCCTAGTTCCACTGCCTCCAAATGCAATCATTGTTGGCTCCAAATGGATCTTCAAAATTAAAAGAAATGCTGATGGTACTATTTCTAGATACAAGGCTCGATTGGTTGCAAAAGGCTACACCCAAGAGGAGGGCATCGATTATTTTGAAACCTTCTCTCCTGTTGTGAAACCACCAACCATCGGAATTATTCTCACACTTGCTCTCTCCAAGCACTGGCCCTTGCATCAATTGGATGTTAATAATGCTTTTCTTCATGGAGAATTGAAAGAAAGGATATACATGCAACAACCATCAGGTTTCATTGACCCTCAGTTTCTAGACCATGTATGCTTGTTGCACAAAGCTCTCTATGGCTTAAAACAGGCTCCCAGAGCCTGGTTCAACAAACTCAGAACATTTCTTCAAGCTCAAGGCTTTAAATGTTCTCAAACTGATCCCTCTTTATTCATTCTTCAAAAATCAAGTGAGGTACTCTATCTCTTGGTTTATGTTGATGATATTGTTATCACAGGAAGCAGTTCACCCTTGATCCAAGATTTGTTAACCAAATTGAAGATGAATTTTTCCATAAAGGACCTTGGACAGCTAAAACACTTCTTAGGTCTTGAAGTTAATTACACTGACTCTGGCCTGATTCTCACACAGACTCAGTATCTCAAATCCATTCTTGTCAAGACAAACATGTACAAAGCCAAATCATGTCAGACTCCAGTACCCTCTGGCAACAGCTGTCTAAAACAGAAGGTACCCCCTTGAGTGATGCTACTCAGTACAAGTCTACAGTTGGTGCATTACAGTATGCAACCATTACCAGACCTGATTTGTCCTATGTTGTCAACAAGGTTTCTCAGTTTATGGCACACCCAACTGATACTCACTGGCAAGCAGTCAAAAGGATCCTGAGATACATCAATGGTACACTTGATTATGGTCTGTCTCTAAAATCTTCTCCTCATCTGTCACTCAATGCATATAGTGACTCTGATTGGGCTGGCTGTCCAGATGACAGAAAGTCCACCTCAGGATATGCAATTTTTCTAGGACCTAACCTCATTTCTTGGTCCTCCAAGAAGCAGTCTACTGTTGCCAGATCCTCCACTGAAGCTGAGTATAGAGGTCTTGCTCTTACAACCTCTGAACTTGTTTGGCTTCAATCCCTTCTTAGTGAGTTAGGTCAACTACCTCACCAAAAACCAGTACTTTGGTGTGATAATTTGGGTGCTACTTTCATGGCAGCCAATCCAATTTCTAATGCAAGATCTAAGCATATAGAATTGGATTTTCATTTCATAAGAGAGAAGGTAGAGAACAAACAGCTATGCATTCAATTTCTTTGCTCAGGCGATCAAATTGCAGATGTCTTCACCAAGGGACTGCCTAAAGTTCACTTTCAGATACTCAGAGACAAGCTCACCATTTTGAGCAAACCGTTGAGCTTGAGGGGGGCTGTAGAAGAAATCAAACTCAATGGAATGGAGAGTTCCAGTGAAGGACAAAATGGATGCTTGCGACTGCTTAATTCAAAGGAAGCAGCTGGCGCTCAAACACAATTAGTTACAGAGAATGAATCTCAGCCGTCCGATGTAACTCACAATGAAAATACCGTTAGATCTATCTGACTGAGTTGAGTTTGTTAATTCAATTCTGTTAGAGTACAGCTGTAAATGTACTGGAACAAACTAGATGATTGTATAGATATAAATATAAGATCAATTGTAATAGTTCAGTTTGAGTTGAATAAAAATCAAGATTTCCGGTTTCAATAGTTCAATTTTCTTTATTCTAATAAGTCAGCTACATCCATCCTTACCAACCCTTTCTATTCAGTACTACATCAGACTCTTAATAAAAGACATTTGTGCCTTTATTGAAGCTGGAAATAATAAAATTAAACCCACTTGAACCTTATCTAGCTAATTAATCAATAATTAAGTAACTAATTGTCTATCATATACAAACAAAATTCCCTTTAGCTTTTGTTGATTGTAGATTCAAAAGGAAGAAAGTTACATAACCAGCATCCCCTTCTTTCCAAATCACACCATCTATCTCTGAGCAATCCTAATAGTGCCTTATCATGCGAAGTAGCAAGAAGCATCAATGGTGAAATTCTGGTCCAGTTCAAGTCCATCGATCCCGAAATCCATGTCAGGCGCGGGCGAATTAGTACCTGAACTAGCCATGGGAATCCATTCACTAAAATCATATTCACTGGCATCAGAAAGTGAAAAGAAGTTTGTTTCACTGAAACCATCGAGGAAAGATTGAACCGGAAGCTGCATTAAAGCAGAGTCGAATCCTTCCTCATTCTCAAATTTGATCTCGGGTTGAAATGGTTTAGCGGAGGCTTGGTCATCGATTTGATCTGTCCCTTTCTTCGCAATCAGCATGTTCGAGTTAGGTTTAGTATTCTTTTGTTGACATGTGTGGTTCCCGTGGTATGTTACATCAAACACCATGGAGTTTTCATCGGTTCGCTGTACTTGCTTAGTTGCGAGGCATCCTTGTGCGTTTCGGTGTGTGCATCTGTAGTAGCCCCTGAAAATTTTCAAATATTTTTCTAGTTTAGATTATTTGATATTTTTGGCATATATAAAAGTAAATTTACAATTTCGAATAGCTAGGAATATTAAACATGCGTCTCACCTTGGATATTTGGCACCAAGTATATCTTTCTGACCATATTTTCTCCAGCTATATCCATCCTCTAGGGGACCAACAACACCGCAATTCATGTGCACTGTCACTTGATTTCTCCATTTGGGCATTGTTTTTCTATACATCAAAGGAATAGTTTGTCAACGATGTTGTCTCCAGAATTTAAGTATGTAATTGATTGATTAGCATAAGCTCTCAATCATGAAGTTCATCATCATTTGTTGAAATGAAATTACCTCTTCTTGGATATTTCTTTTCCATCTTGGTTCTTGTAAGCTCGACCAAAACTGTCACTTGCAGGACTACCGCTAGCCGAAAGAGGCGACTCTGATCCGGACACTCGCGCCTCAATCGGGCCAATAGTCTTGGCTAAGTTTAAGGATTTCTCAATTGACAAATGCATTTTCAATGCTAAGTCCTTGCATGGTTCGATCGACGCTGAAGGTTGCTCCAAGTATGCCTCAAATTGCTTCAATAATTCCTTCATTTGATTGAGCTCTGTGACCAGAAAGCGAGACTCCATCTTTTAGATTAATTCAGACGCTTATCTATGTTAGAAACAAGTAGAACTTGGATGCATGAAAGGGGGCAAATGTTGAGTATGTATGTATGAATTAGTGATATTAAAGGTAAGCAGATGAGAATGGTTGTTAGGATAGCTATGAAATGGATGGGGAAATAAACAAGCGAGAGGGGTTCTTATAAAGGAATTGGGAAATGCATGTCCAAGTGGAGCGCGTCTGGGGCTAAAAAATGGTGTAACGAGGGGATTTTATATCCGCTGTTATTCGAGGAAATAACATAGCTCTGTTATTCAAAATCTGACCGTTCATTTTCAATCTAACAAATAACATATATAAACAGCGGACTTCGTGCAGTCCATCTGTGCCGTCCGTATAGATCGGACGGTCATCTGATGAATAACATGGCCATGTTATTCTCTCAGAATAACAGCAGATGTGGACTCGTAACGAGGGACCCTTAGACCGCGGCGGAGACATTTAGAGCAGGGGCAGCTAAACAACTCCCGAAAAAACTTCCAAAAGTTACCATACAACTTAAAAAAATTCTGAAAAAAAATACTTATACTTATAATTTATTTTTTGTTTTAAATGTAAATTTTTTGAACCATTTTGAAAAAAAATATTAAATCTTAAATAACTTTGAAAATATGCTCGAGTTTGACTAGCGTTCTTCTTCGTTGGTAAATACATATCCAAAGCGTTTAATTGTGAGTGGTATAGTTTTAAAACAGGGAATAATTATATGATAAAAGATAGTGTTGTACAGTATATTTCAACCAGAAGTTGTGCGCTTAATTGTGACTTGTGAGTGGTAATTTCCGATATTAATTCCTTGAGCCTTTGGCAGTTTGACTAGTTTAGTAATAGTTTAGGTGCCTTTTAGTAATAGTTTAGGGGTAATTCTAACTTAATTTAACTTTGTGGTATATTAATTTAATATGGTATTTTTTAGAAATATTATTTAAATAAAAAATAAATTATAAAAGTACTTCTACTTCATTTAGTTAGAACATGTATTAAATATTAATCTATTTGGTATTTCATAGTAAATCCACTAAAATTTCATGGTAATTTTTTTAATTGTTTGATGAAAGGGTAAATATTTTTCAAATGAACTGACATTTGATGTAAGTCTAATCTAAATATTAGAAATATGTTAACAATTTAATTTTCTAATTTGAATAATCTTTACAAAAAAAATGTACAATACGAATTTAATATACCACAAAAGTTGAATGTATGTTCGAAATATCCTTTAGTTTAATCAAAATTATTGTGGTTATCATATTTGAAAACTACAGTTTTATGTCTAAGACTTGCCTGTTAGATTTAAAATAGAAAAAAATATCATGATCTATGATAGCTGCATGCCTTAAAGTGCACTCGCTTACACGTGCTTGCATAACTTTGGAGTACTTATATTTGATGAAAAAAGTGCCTATATATATTTCTAATGTTATTAGAATTCAAAATTTGAGAAGTTTTTTTTTTTTCATAAATGACTTTAACCATATTTTCTTTTGATTCACAAAAATCTTTTAAAGCTTGTGATCATATCTTAAAGTAAATTATCTATGAGAGAAGATAAATGAAAATTCGAGATTTATTATGAGTAGCTAACTAAATCTAGTACAAGTGAGAGATGCATTTTAGAGTAGATGAGAGGTATATATATATTATATTCTCTGATAGCAGGTCAATAAAGACAACAATGAAATACATGATTACAGTATTAACTATCATATCTGATCGTTGTCTTGGGATGTAGCTGGCACTGATATTTCAAAGATTCTACAATTACCATCCTGAAAAGCCATTTAATGCAACGCAACAGGATTAATTAATGTTTCGAGGTCACTAATGCTCGAAGGTCGTGGTGGCAAAATCGAGGAAGCGAGTTTTATTATGGGCCACAAACTCTTTCGGGTCGAAGGCTGAAGGCCCACGAAGTGGAGCCTTACCAGCTTGTATATTATGTCTAAACACTTTTAACTTCAAATATAAGTAATTTTTTTATTACATAAACATTTTCATGATGCAAATTATGAATTATATTTAGGAAAAAAGCTTGGGTACTTCAAAAGATGGGTACACTGAGTAGTCCGACTCATCTAGACCATTCAATTCAACAAGATTGGTGAAAATGAATTTTTGAAAAACACAATAAAAATTAAAGTGAATCATTTTTCATCAATCTCAATGAATTGAACGATTTAGATGAGCTGAGTATACAATATATCCATTTTTTGGAGTATCCAAATTTTTGTCTTATATGTATTAAATGTCGTTGTTCAGACAATTGCATTAATTAAAATATGTTTGCTACAAGTGGTAGAATACAATTAAAAATTCCTTGTTGTCAGATTCCAATGATAATAATTCTAGTTCCTTAAAGAAATTAAACTTCATTTATGGCACACAAATTTAACATGCGGCCTGATAGTTAACAACGTAACATCAAAAATTCAAAATAAGCAATCTGGTCTAACAAACTGGTATTGGCAATATCTCTTCTTTTTTCAAAATTTAGACTGGTGTATGGTCTCTTGATAAGTGACAACAGTAGAAAACAAAAGAACAGTGACAGGAGATAAAAGGAGATGAAAAAATGCTGAATTGCTGACCAATTCGTAGCCTACGCGTCATGGGATAATAAGACTTATAAATCTCTTTTTCTTAATAGAATTTTTGTTAGATAACAAAGGAAGTGGGAAATAAATAGTCTGTTTAGTGGTGAAGAACTGAAGATGCTCTGAAACTGACACCCCTCCCCTCCCCTGGAATCTTCAAAGCAACTTAGTCGTCACGCGCTTGAGAGAGAGAAGGGGGGTAATCACCGTCTAATTAGAACTATGTAATTACTGGCATTTATTCAAAAGGGGAATTGAATTTCCTGCACGTCAGGAGGCAGGAAAATCCTGGCTATCAATAGGGATGCAACAAATATTCGTAGTTTGTGACTCGCTCGTGTTTGACTCGTCAAAAATTCATTATGAACTCGTTCGTTATTTGTTCGAGTTGTTAACGATACGAACTGGTCAGCTCGTTAAGTTAACGAGCCGATCTTGAACTATGTCCAGCTCGACTCGTTAACGAAGCACACATGTTATATAATAATTAATTGATAGATATTAATATCTAACTTCAATAGTTGAGTACAAGTTGCACAATATTAATTAACATATAGTCTAGAAATGCCAAAAATATTCGTAGCTCGTCCATGTTCGACTCGTAAAAAACTCGTTATGAACTCGTTCGTTATCAGCTCGTTATGAACTCGTTCATTATCATCTCGTTCGTTAAGTTAACGAGCCGATTTTGAACTTGGCTCAGCTTGTTCGTGTTCGACTCATCTCCACCCTTACCTACCAATAGGGCTGTCAATGAAACCCTTTTGGCTGTTTACCAGATCTGTATCGTACCTGCTAAAGCGAATATGTGTAAGATTTTTTTTCTTTTAGTTTATCGAACATGGGTATGAGTAAGAATTTTTTTTCTTAACTTGTCATTAAGGATATGGGTAAGAGCTACATCGTATCCATTACTAATTGGATAAATTATATAAATATATATATTATAATTTATTTCACAGCTTGAAAATAATTAACTAAATTAAAATTAGATAAATCTGCATTTCTAAAAAAAAATCTATGCATTATTGAAATATGGACGTCTTGTTTTAGTATTAAATAGTGCATCATGTATATTGATAAAAAATTGATTTGCATTATATTTCTTTGATAATGTTTTACTAAGTAGTATATATATTTTTAGTGACAAGCAACATGAGAAGAAATTTTGTGATTTTGTAATATCTAGAATGTTATTTATTGTTGTATTAATTTGTCAAAGTCATATATTTTTTTAATTAAATTTTATCTTTTTTTATCCATTATCTATCGTTATCATTTTCGTTACCCGAAATTTTTGAAGGATATGGATAAAGAAAATTTTAATGGATATGAATTGAATATGGATAAATTTTTTTTAATGAGTATGAGTATGAAAATACATATCCAACTCTGTCCATTGCCAGCCCTACTTACCATTCTTTTTCAATTTAATAAATAAGTGTTATCTCTATTTATCTTTAAATCTCAACTTTCCAACAAAATTTAAAGTTAATTGATTGCTCTATTAAATTACAATTACTCTCTTCTACTACTTTCCTTCAATATAATTGATGAAAGAAAAACAAACATAAACATTGACATATATCATTTTTCTTTTTAAGGAAGATATATATATATATATATATATATATTATTCTTGTAGACGAATTTAGTTCCTCTCTACAATTAATTCATTGTAATAAGTAATCTCACTTAATGAAAAGATATGAATCATTTTAATATCCCACAATCGAGAATAAATAACACATCTCACATCATTTATAAACTTGAAGAGGTATGACATGTGTCCATCACTGATTAGCTCAACTTTGTGGTGTGCAGAAAAATCCTTCCCCTTGAGCCTCGTAGGCACGAGATCAGAGCTGTTCAAAGGGAATGTCTGTGGATTTTGGAACCTCATCATCTACTGAATTGTGATTGGGGTTGTGATTTAAACCGGCGATTTTTTACATGTTTTATATTACGTGACTTGGAGAGTTTATTTGCAAATTTGGTTCATTTTAAATTTGGCAAACTTATCACGCTCCATGATTTTGCTTCCTCCAATGTTTCTATCACTTATGAAGTTGTGATAACAGATTTTTCTATAGTCAAGATTTTGTGGAATTCGATCGGTCTAGATAGTAAAGACATTGAATGAGAAAAACTAAAGCGTTCTTTAAATCTAAGGAAAATATACAATGTTTCTTACTTTGTCTCCCTTCATGGCCCCACTCTTTACATTGATGTGTCTCATATGAGCACCTTGGTCATAGGTGGAGAGGCATTTTAGGGGGCAAATTACAGGATTTATAGCAAAGAAACGTCGATTAATACTTCATATGCAGGCTGCTATTTTTTAAGTGAGATTTCTCTAAAACAAATGTATCAGAAGGGAGAGAAGCACCATTCGTCTGGGCTGGATTTTTTCTAGATTTTATGCAACAGATATTATTTTAACAGTTCATAATTTAAATAATTCAAATTATAGGAATTATCAAAACTTGTAATTGGAATTAAAACATTCAGAATTATGCACAATAACAACATTTACCAATTTATGCAACAAATAGAAGCACCATTCGTCTGGGCTGGACTTTTTCTAGATTTTATGCAACATATAGAATTTTAACAGTCCATAATTTAAATAATTTAAATTATAGGAATTATTAAGACCTGTAATTGAATTAAAATATTCAGAATCATGCACAAATAACATCATTTACCAATTTATGCAAAATATAGAAGCACCATTCGTCCGGGCTGGACTTTTTCTAGATTTTATGCAACAGATAGAATTTTAATAGTCCATAATTTAAATAATTCAAATTATAGGAATTATTAAGACCTGTAATTGAATTAAAATATTCAGAATTAAGCACAAATAACAACATTTACCAATTTTTGGGGATGTCAGGCACCACCAGCATCCCCCTCCCTTCACCCTTGCTAGAGAAAAAAGATGTTCTAGGTTCATCCTTCCTAAGAAAATTTCTATAATAGGCCTAACTATGGGCTAGATTAAAAGTAATAACTTAAGATCTTTAAAAAAAATTACAAACAATCAGGAGTGCTTTTAACAATAGTGTTCCTAAATTTCATCTAATATTTTATTATTTTTTTCATTTTTTCTTTGCATGAAGTCCAGCTCGGTGCAGAAAATAGGGACGATATTGTTAGGCGCGTCTCTAAGAAGTTGAAATAATTTTGAAAGTTTCAGTGAAGTCCCAGTTTAATGAACTAAAATATAATGGAGTGAGCACTGTAGCAAAGCTGTAGCAATTACTGTGCGAGCAGGTCAAAAAGGTTGTAACAACATTGAGAATCAGGAGGCGATCAACTATTGTAATTCCAGGAAATACAAATTCCATGCGTCATACCTTCAATGTCGAGTGCTTACATTCTCTTGCTCTTTAACTTCGTTCTATTTATTTTTTAACAGCAAAAAAAAGAAATCACTTGTCTCAATATTGAAGAAATAATTTAGTCAATTCTCATTTAACAAGATGTTCATAATGAACTAAAATATACAAGAGGATAAAAGAAAAAAAATTATATTTTAATAGAAAATTAACTATTTTTATGGGTGTGCTGATAATTAATCTTTTATTTTTTTTAAGTTCAATCATTAGGTTTCTGTTAATTGATAAAGAAAATATGCCCTTCAAAAAAATAACTATTGGTACAGGATGTTATTTGATGTATTCATAGACGGGTTTAATAAAGCTAATTAAATGGGGTTAATATGCTTCATTTTTTTTTGTAATTATATGTCTTTTTGTGTAATTTGACTATTATATATGTATATTTATACAAATATATTACTGAACTTCGTAAAAGTATCACGTAAAAGTATCAAACTTATTTTATTAATGACCTCCGTAATAATAATCTAACAACTTTACATAAATATTGTATTGATGTATCACTCTCTCAAATGTTACTTTTGAGCTTTCTTTTGTCATAGATGATAGAGACGTTGAAGAGGATAAATTTCCCAACGTGATATATTTTTTTCATCTCGAAATTAATGACGCATCGTTGATAATTGCCTACTGTTTGCATCGATATTTCATGAGCTTGGTCACATTTATTTTAGTTTATGGAAAATTCCTGCGGATATTCAAGCAAAGGAGTATGTCCAGTTTCAATTGGAAAACGTTAAACTGGAGATGATCTACCTCCTGAGGTGAAGGGAATTTTTCATAAATGGCCGAAATAATAGGATCATTAACACATAGTCAGCCATTCTCTATACATCTGTCAAACATGCGAAACGATTACGAAAGATGGTAGTTTTGTTAATCGTTGGTTTAGTGAACGATTAAGAAATCTTATTTTATTAACTGTTTCGTTAAAAAAATGATCGCCACGAATCAAAACGATCGAACTCATTCCCTTTGCTCTTCAACCATCACCTCTCTTATCACACTAAAGCAAAATATGAACCGGTGATGAACGATTCTAACTATATATAAGAGTAAATCATTCATCTTCTCATTCGAGCAATTCTTCATCTCATCTCGCGTTACCTTCTTTCAGAATAGTCCTTTAACTCTAGAATCAAAATAATTATAACAATACATATTTACGTACAAACGAAACTACAAAACAAAAGATCACAAAAAATATATTTTTGTTAATTGTTTCGTTATTTAAATGAAAAAAATTCTTTGATCGTAATCATTTCATTCGTCACGAAACAAAACAAAAAACAATTAAATAGACAGTCATTCATTGACAACTCTAATCCTCTAGAAGTTCCACCAATGATTAAGGGCTCAAGTAATAATTGAGCCTCTAAACTTTTACATCTTTTAGACTTTCATATATATATATTTTTGAAAATTTCAGAACAAATGTTATATTAAAAAACTTAGAAACGCAAGTAATACTTGCGTCTTTGATCATTGGTGTAATTTTTGGAGAGTATTTGACTCTATATGTTAATGGATCAATTCTTTTGACTATTTATGAAAACTTCCGAGATGAAGTGAGAAAAGTTAGTCTCATATTTTATTTTATTTTTTTTGAGTAAAAGTTAGTCTCATATGATTGCAACGAGACTTCATTACGCGGTTTCTCTAAATACACGTGTTTTACTTTAGCTTCACTTTTTTTTGTCTTTTCATTAAGACTTTTACTAAATTACTAGTAATAGAACTAAATTAATGTTGATTCTTTGTTAATGTCTCTATCCAAGTGTTGTTATTTTAATCGCAAATAATGAAGGCGCTAGAACAATGCTATTATGCTTATATATATATATATATATATATTGATTACCAGCGTTTTATAGTATATATTTATAATCCGAATTTTTATTTGTTCCTTCTAATTATGCAGATTATATATATTTTAAATTTAGAATAAGAGATTTGTATAGGAATAAAAAAGCCTAGAAAACAAGCTCATAACACAGTGTTGACAGGCTTCAATTCTTTTCCAGAAATAAATACTTAAATCTCCCATGAAATTTCTAAGATATGCATAAATGTTGGATTTATATAAGTATTATTAAAGAAAAATTATATAGTACAAGAGAAGCACATTTTGCTTTCAAACCATCTAAATTCTTAGAAAATCATACATCTATATATATTTTTTTTGGCATGCGATGAAGCAAAATGTTTTAATTGCCACAAAAATGAGGAGGGTTATCTTGACAATGAAATTTTAAATAGATTGATAAAAAATAGGAAAAAAGTTATTGGCACATTTATTAATTAACTATGTTTTAAAATTGATGGAATTTGAGTGTAATTTCATACCTGATCATTGACCATTAATTATTAACCGTTAAAAATTATACGAAACTTGAGGATCTTTGATGGAGCATAAAATAACACTCAAATCCTGTCAAATTTAAAATACAACTAATCTATAAATTCAAATGTATTTATAAACTTTTTTCAGTTTTTAATTTTTTATCAAGGATGCATTTGGTACTGTTGTCGTTTTTTTTTCCATTTTTTTAATTCTCAGAAACGAAAATTAGGTTTCCGTTTTTCTTGTATTCGATTGTTAAATATTCGATTTTCTGTTTCCAAAGTTAATGTCGGATATTAATTAAACAAAATGGGGATCATGCTCCCAAATTTTATTGATCAAGGGATTTTATCTGATTACAAGCTGTTACATACTTACATGTAAATCATAAGGATGAATGTAGGAAATTATACAACTAATACGGTTAGGTATATATATTCCTATATTGGGAAGAAAATGAAGAAATGTATTAATGCCTCTGTAATTTTTTTTCCTTTTGTGACACAGTGTTATCCGCTGCCAAATTCAACACTGCTACAGCGTTTTTGATCTGTCCGCACAGTAATTGTTACGCATTGCTACAGTGTCCATTCAGTAAAACTGTCCATTCTCTCCTGAAAATTTCTGACCATTTCAGAAAATACGGATTCTTGCCTGTTGGGGTCTCTCTGTTTTTTGCTGGTATATTTCATCATTGATTTACTGTCTTGCGCAGCTCTCTTGGTTTCACTTACATGGACTATGCTGTCACCTTGAAACTAACTAGGCGTACGACTCGCGCTCCGCGCGAAAAAGTTAAATTTTATATTTTCATATTACAATAATAAATCGTTTAGATAATAAAAAAATGAAAAAAAACAATGGCAAAAAATTAACAAAAAACTACAGTGATTTTATAAGGACAGCATTATAAGAGAAATGAAATGGAAAAATGGAAACTATATCAAATGCATTCCAAGCTATTTAAAATTCTGTTGTCAGCAGTGTTTTTAAAATCGAACCGGAAGTCAAATTGGAAAACCTTCGGGTCACCAGTTCAATGGTCGAACCATCGAATCAACCGGTTCAATTGTCGATTTTCATATATGATGTGGTTTAATCCTAAATTTCTAATGCATATGAACTTGTTTTCTTGTACTTCTGACCATGACTCTTATGGTCGTTTACAATAACCCTACAGAGACATGCCTTAGAGTGATTAAAAAGATCTTTGTTATCTGTATCGATGCCAGTACCACTGTACCAGCACTGTTACAGTTTAGGTACATGGTCAGGTGTACATCTAGTAGTTGTTTCAGTTGGAAAAGATTCTGAATCGATAAATTGCATGGTAAAAATGTCAATTTCATTCAAGTATATACTTTGACAGTACCACTCAGTTTCAATTAATGGTAATCAAATATTTACTTTACTGGCACGATTAGGAACTTCAACTTGCAACTAATTAAAAATCTTTGATTAGTTTAAATGATACTCCTTTTTAAATTGTACCATCAGCCCTAAGTATATACTATTTGTGCAAGTTAAGAAACTAATAATATATCAAGTTAAGAAAAGTAAAAACACAAGTTACAACAATCTAAATTATCCAACAAATACATTGAAATGACATTCGAAATGATTAGAAAAAAATAACACTTATTTCTAAACTGAAAATGCTAAGTATCACACATCAAAAGTCAAAGTACACAAGCAAATGAAAACAATAAAATATGTAACTTTGTTGAAAATTGGGGAACCCAACACACTGATACTAACTTTCATCGGAACGGAATCAGGTAGGCACCGCGCTGCACGCGAAGAAGATCGTCGTTTATTCGTTTTTTACTCGTTTTTTCACCGCGTCGCTTATAGAAACAATCTTTCAATTGAACCGAACCGCAAAGTTGTTCGGGTCTGATTTTTTTCCAATTAAATCACTGATTAAGTCCGATTTTAAAAACACTGATTGTCATACAATAATTCATTATCAAGTGATTTCTTCTCTGTAAAAAGAATGAGTCAAATGCAAACGACTTATGTGAGTAAAAAAATGTATATAAATATATCATCGTGTCAGTAAATGGGGCAGGTAAATTTTATTATGGTGCTTATGCATTTGATTTATTTTTCAAAAACGTAGAAAGAATAAATAAATTTGCATCCAACAAATATGTAGATAAACAATCAAGATTTTACTTCCCGAAAAAAACGACGTGCACATAACACGTCAATGTGGTGAGTAGTGAGTAGTGACAAGGGAGAATTTATTGGAGGCTCCACCATCTGTATTTGTGAAAGGATAAAGATTCCATGTCTCTTGTCCTGCCTTGAAATGTCCCAAAAAAATATGACTTCCTAAAGTTAATTTTTATGGGTCCCACATAAGTGAAAGCAGAAGAAATGAGATTCAGAATAAAAATAATGTGTGAGCGTTTTTTGTGAAGTTCTTGTGAGATAGTCTTGAGAACTTATATTTACAATAGTCTTTATGATGATGGCTATTCGAATTCGTATTTGTTTATCATTTAATTCGTATTCGTATTCAAATTATTCGAATTCGTATTTGTATTCGTTTTCGTATCATCCGGTTAAAACAGGACCGGAACCAAGTGCATGCATGGCTCCTGGAGTGAGCAGTTGCCGTTCAAAAAAAATTCTTATAATTGGTTTATACAAGTATGTTTTTGAAAATTTATATAAAACTATGTCTAGAATTGAAAACATGTATAAAATTTTGTTTCACTCTGAAATTTCGCACCATTCTACCGAGTATCCACTCCGCTCTAGTTGTTAAATGAAATACACTATAAAATATATATGGCTACTGTCAATGTTTTTTCTGTATAAAAATACAGTTTCGTCATTATTTATATTTTTTCTGTAAAAAAAATTCTGAAAAAAATTTCAAAAAAAAATGAACAGTGAAAATATTGTTCACTTGAACATCATAAACACTATTCCTTCGCACTGTAGATTCTACAGTGCCAAGACATCGAACAATGATATATTATTATTATAGATATAAAATTTAGGTATCATCTAATGAGTCGCCTCTTGTCAGATGTTACCTCAACTAAAATTTGAGTTAGGGATGCTATTTGAGTTATTACGTACTTTGAATCGATAGGGGATGATATCTAAGATTTTAATATAGGGATCTGATATGTAGATATCAATATTGATACTAACTATCGATATCGATTTTATTATGTGCATTTAGTTGAGTTATTATGTATATTATTTGAATTATTATGCATGTTATTTTTTGTACTGAAATGATTTTAGATGTTAGTTTTTATATTGAAATAGTTATGCATGCTATTTGAGTTATTATGCACATTATTTTGTTAACATGCATAATAATTTTTTCATTACAAAATAACATGAAATAACATGCATAATAACTCAAATAATGTGAATAGTACCTCAACTAAATGTGCATAATAACATCAATATCGATAATCGGTATCAAATATGATATTTACGAAATATTATCCTTCAATATAAACATTTTATTAAACATGATAAATTATAATTTAGAAATAATTAAATATATTTTTTTAAAAGCACAGGAGATTTACTCACTATTATTTTCCAACACTACATATAAAAGTACTTTGGTCTTTCAGAATCATTTACACTCCACATGCACTTTGATTCCCTTTAATTTTACTTCTCTTGCCAAACAGAACCTTAATAATAGTGAAAAATACGCCAAGAATTCGATTTTCTTTTTTAAAAAGATCTTTGCATCGATTATGAAATAACCAAATTAATAAATTATGTGAGTATCTATACTTGATACTTAGCTAAGAGCCTGAGAGTAGTGATTTGACAATGGATCGGGTCGGTTCAAATTCGCTCGGTCCAACGAGTTGGCCGGGTCGGATTTCGACGAGTTCAAATTTTGTCGGCCGGCCGCAATCCGTCTTAAGCTCATGGGTCGGCGGATCGTCAGGTTTGATGCGGGTTCGGGGCGGGCCGGGGTGAGTCCATCCGGGTTGTTTCGACGAGTTGGATGGGGTTTTCTTAATTTTTTAAATTTAATGGATTATTCCCGAGTTGAGACGTATTTTGCACGAGTTTAGACGGATTTCGACGAGTTTTGCACGGGTTGACAGGTCGGGCCGGTCCAATCCCAGACGAGATTTGAGTCGGATTTTTCCAAACAAGTTTGACAGCAACCCGTCTTTGGCCCCCGGTTTTTTTTGAACGGGTCTGCACGAGTTGAGCCTCGGGTCAGACCGGGCCGGGTCACGGCCTCGGGTTTCCCGGACCGGGTTGGACCCGGTCGGATTTTGTCAAATCCCAACCTAAGAGTCAGGGGTGGACCTATGCATGGGCAAGATCAGGCCTGTGCCGCTGCTTGATTTTGAAATGAAGCTTTACAGTACTAAATTTTCAATTGTATACAAAAAATTATAACCTAAATTTAGAAGTACGACGCTGCTTAATTTTAATCCGGATCCGCCCAACTAAAAGAAATGTCTAAATCAATGTTACCGTACAGTTTGGATTTATTGCATTTTGGCCTTTTTCATGTTTTAAACTTTACAAAAGTGAAGCGTGTAGACCGAGTGCCCAAATATGAAGTCAATAAGGGTGGCATTAAATGATTGACACTTTGCCAAAATGCATGATCCAATAACCTAATGAAAAGCCATTTGCATTCTAGATAGGCAAATATGTATTTACGGTGTATTTTCCCTTGTCAATATTATACTTATTTCTCAACTTTTAGTGAAAGATTTTGGGTTCATATATTTTTTTCCCCTACAAAAAAGAATGGACTTATATTTTTGCCTTTTTTGGATTTGTTTTAGTTCAGACAGTGCTTGCATTGGTCCTTTTTTATCCATTTTTCATTTAATAAAAAAAATCAAGTAGGCAAGTTCAACTTCAAAAAAGTAAAAAAGTAATAAAAAATAGTCTACGCTTTTTTCATTTTAATTGGAATACCTAGAGGTGAAAACGTATAGGGTTGGTCGAGTTTGTGTAGATTTTCATTCATTAGATGCTACTCGGATTGTAGTATTTTTTATTCGTAACCAATCAATCAAAAATAAAAATAATTGAATTCATATTTATTTAGGTTGTCGTATTTTGTGATTGTAGCTGATTTTAGCGGATTTTACAAATTTCATTATTTAACATAAAATCTTTGTATGATAACAAAATTAATAAGTATAACTTAGAAAATATTTAAATAACATATTAGCATCAATAGTACTAAAATCTAAAATTCAAAATATTTACATAAAATAGCATATAAGTGTTGTACCTTACAAAATTAAATGAAAAACTTTATTACTAGAACTATAATAGTCTAATAAAATTTAAAAGGTCGGGTCGAATTTTATCCATATTTTATTTCACAATTCATACCCACTATTAGATACCATATTTGGCAAACTACAAACCGTAACCAACCACAAAAAATCTAAATCAGAAGATGTGTGAGGTCGATCGAGTCGGTCGATTAGTCGGATTGAACTTACACCTCTAGAAATACAAGTTGAGGTTTGATTTCCAACTCGTACTCTTTTAGAAGGCAGTGGTTGAAAACATAATAGATACATAACGGATAATGCTAAAATTATATTCATATTCACAATTCGTCAAGAGGATAAAGATACAGATACATATGTTAAACATGTGTTAATATTCAAAATTAAATCCACATCAAATGAATACAAATACGAAGGTTGATACATATATGAAATCAAATTAAACATTTATTATGAATAAATATACACATATATATTACAAGTATGTATTTAAATAATAATAAATTTATATTTATAATATCAAATTAAACTAAAATATGTGAATATATTAACAGTTGTTCGTAATATATTTTAAGGTGCATAAATAAAATTATTAACAATTTAACTTTATTTACAAATGAAATTATTATATCACATGTTATTATTTCAAATTTAGCTAGTTACTAAAACCAAACCCATATCCATAGGCATAGCAACGCCATTTTTTAAAATGAGAAACAAATACGAGTACTTATATTTAAATTTATGAATAGAAATAGTATATTTGGGGCTAATATTCGGATACGGAATGGGCACATACCGGAAAATATTCATACCATTTTACACCCCTACAGAATTCCCAATCTTATAAAGATTATATATATACAGTTTTACAAATCACAACTTCATTGGTATTTCACACCAGTATAGGGGCGGATTCAGAGCACAATTAAGTTCGGACATAACTAAGTTTGAGCACTGAGGTTGAGATCAAGCCCGGACACAAATCCACTAAAAGCACACAAAAATATCATTAAAAGTTCATTTTTCACAATTTTTTTTAAAAAAATATACTAAATTTTGCGTTTTTTGAAAATCAAGCTCGAACACTTGTTCGAACTTGAGCGTGAATGAATCCGCTCCTGCACCACTATATCTAGTTTTAAAGTTTAAATGTCTGATTAAAGAAGTTGAACACGATCTCCAATGTACAGATTGAAATCACTTTAGAAATCAAATTCAACATTTTATAAAAAAAAAATATGCGTATTGAATTGTCCAGAAAAAAAATATAAAAACCAATTTTAGACTATTAGTGTTGGTACTGATTTTGATGAAGACTGTTTTTACATTTGATAATTATTTTAGATTCTTAAACAAAATTTTCAAATTTTCATCAAGTATAGTTGATTGTGTTTTCACAGAAAAGAGCCAATTATTTATCGAATTTAAATAGAGCATGACTACGGTACTTTACAAAGTACCAAAAGAGCGGTCCTTCGCCTCCGTATCTTCAATTTTAAGGTCCAAACGATTGATCCAAACCGTAGAACTTGATCTTCATATTAAAATCTCAGTGGAGACCGAATTTTATATTTTTTAGAATTTATTTACTATTTTTAAGAGGACGAAAAGTCGATTAATCTAACGATTTTTGGAACATTCGATATGAAAGGTTTTTCGCCTCTTTAAAAAATAAAAAAAAAAAATATAAAAAATCAGTCTTTAATGAGATTTTAATATTTAATGATATTTAATATGAAGATCAAGTTCGACGATTTGAATTGATCATTTGAACTTTAAAATTTAAGATACGAAGACGAAGTAAGACTTGCTTGGTGTTTTGTAAAATACCTTAGCCATGCTCTTATAATTAAGCGATTTTTGTGAGTGATAGTTAACTATTTTTTATATTAAAATATAAAATTGATTTTTTAAGATCACATTCCCCGAAAAATAAGCATAATGGTACCCTTTTATTAAATTATTTTATTTTAATTTTCGTTTTCAGTTTGCCTTGATAAGTGCGTTTCTTTCTCCATTTGTGAGAACAGAATTGGAACATAACTAGGCGTGCAAACGCGTTCCGCGCATATACATGCGACATGAAAAATCATTACCACGCGTCGAGTAGCGGAGGGAGCAGAAAGAATCAATGAAAAAAATGGCACTATTGCGAATGAGAAATGTATACTGGAAGACGAAATACGAGGACATGCGTCAACCATCTGAACAAACACATAGCGATAGGTAGAAGAAATCAGCAAAGAAAATTTCGTAGTGTTGTGAACATATAGTACAAATACCAAACAGTGCTCAACAAGTGGCGGGAGGAAAAAAAGAAGAGTAATGTTCATTCGCATGTTGCGCAATGATATACAAAAAAATAAAAATAAAGTAATTTAAGTGGTGATTGAATCTTGCCTTGAATCAAAATCAAATCTAGGATTGTGACCAAGTCATAGATCCTATTTAAAGTAAGGACAAATGATTTCTTACTTCAAATATCGATAAGATGTGACCCATTCAAAGGAAGATTTAATTATTTCAAGTGGTACCACCGTTACGGTACCAAACAACTATTCTACGCAGAAATATTTGGAGAGTAGTTCTGTCTCATTCCTTATTGCACTTGCCTAATGCCTTCCATCAATTTTATGTACTTGAAAGGAAACATGATTGACAAAGCATGCCAGAGAAATTTTCAGATCACTATCAAATTGATAGGTTATAATATGTTGTTATTATAGTTGAAACTTGAAACTATATAACATTATTGTGTCATAGTCTTTAGACAGTCAAATTTAATTTGTACGGTCCGAATTTAACAATAGAGAACTATTTTTTTATTCTTTGTTTTGTTTGGGTCCCATTGTCATACACACAAAAATTATGACACAAATATGTCATAGAAATATGTATGTGAAAATATGCAGAAGCAAATTGACAAAAATTATTCGAAAATTATTCGGCAGTGTGATTCGAATACAATATAATTATACAATATCATTCGAAAATATTTGTTTCAATATAATGCATGTACTTATTTCAACCTTTTGAAGTATTAATTAAAATATCAAATTATGTGAATAATTCGCAAGTTATTTACAAAATACAAAAAATGTTCGTCTAATTCGTCTATTCATCTAGACAGGCTCGAAAAATATTAGTTCATTAATAATCTACGAATTATTCATGAATCTTGTTACTATGACTACAACAGTAGATTGAAAACAAAAAGATGTATTTATAAAGAAATGTGTTTTTTTTGTAATAAACAAGAATCTTAATTTTTGAATATTTCAAAATTGATCTAAAGTTTTTCAGTGATATTTTTGCTTTTACTAGATTCGAACCCGCAACCTCTCATATAGATGACATTGCTCTTATACTTTATACAAAAATATTATCAGATCATATGTAGTGCACATTACATATTGTACAAGCCATATTTTTCTTCTTTCTTTCCTATAATAGAATTTGATTTAATCCAAGATCTTCTAGAGAACTTCTAATCTGAAAATTAAAATACCTTGGTCCATAACTTTTGATCTTCTGGAGAGACATAACCACCGTTGATCACCGGAAGCCTTTAGTCTCCGCTCCGAGTATCCCTCTTAAATCCGATGAAGAGAGCGAGAGAGGCGACAACGACAACGTCTTCTGCGCAAAGAGAAATATCTGAATTACAAGTTATGTATTGAAATTCTTTTTGTCACTTAATTCTCTCTCCCACATACAGACACATAAAGAATAAAAATGACCTTTTGTCCTTTTAATATGTGTATTAAACTTGAAGAGAGAGAGACAGATAACATCCTTTATAATGACGCCTGGCCAAATATATATTCCAAAAGGGTGCATGAAATAATTTGCTATATGTCCATGTAGTTCGTACATCGAATCAAAACAAAAATGACCATATTCAATGTATTACTATACAGATGCTTTTGTACAACATGTCAACATGCGCCTCTGTATTCACCGAATCAAAAGATTCAAATGCGCCACTGTAATTAATTGATTAATTAATTAATTAATTAATCATTTTCTTAATGGATATAGAATTATTTTTTTATTGGATCTTTAATGGGTCTAAATCAGAACTTGTTTATATCGGATATTTCTTTATTTGCAGAATATTGTCGTATTAAATTGTATTCTCTGAAAACCAATAACATAATTGTATTATTCAGATAACTTTATATAATTTAAACTATCACTAAATCATAAAGTTATTAATATGCTAACTACACATTAAATGCTCCACTTCTCATGACACATATTGAACCCGTAAATAATACTTAATTTGATCACTTCGTAACGGATCTAATTTTATAATTGACAGTCCATTATTTAATATATATTTATATCACATATAAATTCATATATTATTGTAATTAATTAAATTAATTCCAACATCCTATCATTTTCTTCTCGTCTGCAAACTTTTTACTTGGTTAATTGAAAATTAAAATAGCGATTTTGTCCTACTTTTAAAAAGCACATTACTTCCGTTTTAAAATCTAAGATTGGGCTTGACAAAAATATACACCTTAAAGACCCAATTTAATTATAATTTGTATGCAGATGCCCCGCAATCCGCAAGGGTAAGCCGGAAGCAATTCTTCTGCCGCCCCGCGCATCAGAGATGAGCGGTTCAAATTTTTTACGCTGTAGACTATGAACGATTCGGATTTGATTCAGGAGAGTCTGATATTATAAAATTTAGCTCGCACAAATCTCGATGCAAATCAAATGTGAAATTTGCTACGCAACACGCACATTATTTTTGCTGCACGGTAGAAGATCTCATTCCAGAATAAGCCCCCTACACTCTCACAATTCAACAATGCTCCAACACAGTTCACAACAAAAAAACCATGTCCTTTGAGAATCCCGAAAGGCTGACCCTTTCGAGGATATCGATTCGGCAGTAAAAGTGGGCTGCTTTAGTGAAGCCTATTAATTTTTGCCTGTACCTTGACTGAAAATCCAAATCTCTTAATTCAAAATTTTCTTGGGAGCTATTTCTCTTCCAGCAGGAAGGATAAGTTCCAGCCAATTGGTTTGGCATTGGCATTGATAGAAAGCCCTTCACAAACTCACAATTGCTAGTAGAAACAGTGAATACAAATTTTACTCGTTATAAAAACAGAAATATGGCAAAATTTACTGACTGTACAATCCTGTGTCCTTTCTTGATACTTTCAGTAGTACCATAAAAGTATGGAAATACTGGAAGTATATCTACATAGTGAATAATAGCATCAGGAGAAGAATGTATTCCATTGGCAACATTGTGGACAATTTAATACATGCATAGAAGTAAAATCGGTAATATGTAGGAAGCAGTTAAAAATGTAAACTGCATCTTCCAGACTAAATTATTTGTTTCTGATAAGCGTACACTGCAACATAGTACAACCAGAATAATACATCAAAGAAAGAAAAAAAAAAAAGAAAACTAGTTCAAAATTGCTTTGACACATTGTATTGCCTCTTTAATCAGATAAGTAATACGGAATAATTGAATTGTGTCATCCCAATGTGAGTCTTCTAAAAGACCATGATATTTAGTTGGCACTATTTTGTTCTCTGCAAGAGTAATCCAGTCTCTGCAAGGGAATAAAGAAGCAAAAGGCATCATCAGTTCAATAACAAACATGTTATCATGTTCTTTACTTGCATTTTTAACATTTAGATGTTGGAATGAAGAATACACCTATTATTCCTATTCACTATTCCCCTGATTTCTGGTATTATTTCTTCCAGACATAAATCTCTTCCACTATTTACAAACAAAACCATGTTTTCGTATTAGTATTGCTAGTTTTACATACAATAGATGAAATATAGGAAAATAAGAAATTAAGTACAGAAATCAATATAATTTAGAGGAGCAATTTGTTTTACCAGTATTCATATAGGGTTTATGGTATGTTAGAAATAACAATGTTAGGATAAGTCGGTCCATTTATTTTTCCGTGTTACATGTAGGTCACATAATTTAGGGTATTTTTTGTAAATAGTAACATTAACAAATGAATTTGATTAGCAATGAAGGAATGAAGGAAAATTTGATATGTTGGTCCTGAAACTCTTGCCAAAAAACTAAGTCGGTCCTTGAATTTGATTAGCAAATGAAGGTTAGGGACTTGGTCTATTAAGAAAAGTTCAAGGACTACTTTCGATCTTTTGTAAAAGTTTAAGAATAAATTAGTGCAAGTGAAAGTTTTAAGGACTAATTTTTTTTTTCTTTTTTGCAGAAGTTTGAGCACCAAAAAGTGAATTCTCCTCAATAAATAATTTAATTGGTACATACTGGCATCATGACAACTGGAATAAGCAGTAATTGTTAATGCAAACAAATTATTTACCGTAAATTATGCAAAGCTGCTACTATTCAGCTCAACTAATATTTGCACAAATTTCCTGGCTCAACCCTAAAACTTGCAACCGGCCAATTGATATCTACAACTGCTAAATGCCAGTTCCAATTGGTTGGGACCTAATTAAACGATCACTGCCAAAATAAAATAATTCAGAACTCACATGTGTGTAAGAGGAAGCAATCTTCAAGAAACTTCACTTACTCGCATCTCTCATCACCACCGTTCTCTTGGCCTCCCATCAGGAAACACAGGTTCCCGGTTTTTGTTGTCTGAACTTAGCTTCTTAGAATTTCTCATTTTTCCCTCATCAAAATTTATAGTTCTACCCTCTTCTTCAAACTCGTCCTCATCACTCCAACCGTCATTCTCGTCTCCCTCTAATTCTACATCAGATCCATCACCTTCTGAAAAGATCTCTATATCTGAAAATTCATCCTCCTCCTCCTCGTTGTTTACATCTTGAGCATCAGCAACTCCATTTACCTGAAGTCCATTTATTGGGCGGGCCCTACGATACCCAAAACGAGGTACTTCCACCAGAGCCCGCATCTTCTCCTTCAACACCAATAACTTATTCTTTTCCACAAGCTGAGAATTTTTATATGCCTCTCTGAGGAAAACCGAGTCTCGGTCCCCTTTAAATGAAACATAGAACATATCAGGATGCCTAATTAGCATACCTCGGAGCTGTTGTGAGAACCTAAACTCCTCCCTGAAATGGGTCAGATGATCAACAAGCAATTTCTTTTCGAGGGTTAGGCTGAGGATTTCATGTACCACTCCACATGCGTGCCTTTCCTTCTCAATTGTACCTGGTCTAATTTCTGACCAATCTGCATAAGGTGATATGTAGGGGAGTTGATTGAAAAAAGTCAACCGCCTGATTTCCCCTTTAGAGAGGCTGAGCCCCTTTGGGAGTGTAACTCTATTGAATTTAGGTGGCCGGTCTATTATCAAATTTCTCTCTTCGATTTCTCTAAGTCGTTTTTCCTCAGCTGCTACCTCAGCAGCTGAAACAGCCAGTGCCGGGTCCCAATGGGTCAATTCCAAGGCCGGCCCACGGTCGGTTTGAACCACTTTAAAATATTGGGGATACCGCTTACAAACCGTGTCTTTAAATTCTATTGGGAGCCCCAAATCATGTTTTAGGTGCGCAATTTTCTCTATAAGGATTCTCTTGTGAAGAGACATCATGAGAAGCTTTCTGAGATTGTTAACAACAGAATTCTCCATTTCATTCTTTACCCGTAATTCTTCTAGATAAATCCTCTCCGCTTCCTCAGTAAGTTTAAATTTCAAAGAATACACCCCTTCTTCCATAATTTCGAAAACAGCTGGAAATTTCTTCAATAAGGCAATAAACCTACGCTTCCTCGTCAGACCGAGGTGTTTTCTGAACTTGCCAAGCTCTCTAACACTCATAATTCGATCAGGTTGGCTTACTAATATACTCCTAATTTTCATTACGAGTTTCAATTTCTTATCTTTCTGGATTACCTTGTCGAAAGTATGCTCCTTTCTTCGTTTTGGCGGAGCTGCCATGATTGGGAAGAAGGTCTTCTTCTTTCTTTGGAGGTAAGGTTGCCTCTGCTGTATAGAAAGGGTCTCTCCGAAAAAGGAAGGTATTTTGGGAACTGTGAGATGGGTTTTTGAGAAGAGATGGCAGGAAGGAGTAGAAGAGATGAGGAGAGGGAAGGGACAAGCTCCGGAGGATGAAAAGAGGAGTCTTGAATCCATGGCGAATGGTTGAATTTGTAGATATTAGCACAGGTGTAGAAGATTGTAATGAAGAACTATCGATGCGCTTATAGTTTAGATAGGGAAAGAGAGAAGCATGTCGTGAAGTGGGAAGATGGATCGAGTACAGTGGTGAGGATTTGGCCGTTTGCTGTGGATAGTGGAGGGTTTTGGGATGACAAATCTTCTTCGATTAGTTATTCGATTCTAGAAACTCATCCGATCCTATCTGAATTCGATTCGATCCGATATTTTGATAAAGTCAAATTATCTGAACCCGATCCGATCCGAACCGAGACGACCCGTAACCCGAGATGGCGCGACATATAAGGACCCAAGCCCGACCCGACCCGACACGAGACGATTCATAACTCGAGACAGAGCGACACATGATGACCCAAACCCGACCCGACTTGAGCTGATACAACCTGTAAATTGATCTAATTCTATCTTGTCAACATCATAATCTAATTTTACTAACAAATTAACATCAGAGAAAGTCAAATTTTACTTGTACAATTCAATAACGCGACCTGATCTTGTCAGATTGAACTTAAAAAAAATAATACTCGAAAGTTATCGGTGCAACTCGACCCGACCCAAGACCCGAAAGTTGTCGATGCAGCCCGACCCGACCCGACCCGACTCGTCACCCGAAAAAGATCGACGCAACCCAACCCGACCCGACCCATGACTCGAAAGTTGTCGACATATGACGACCCGAAACCCGACCCGACCTCACCCGACCCGATCTCAACCCTACTATTGTAAACGGTCAAACTAACCTAACCCGACCCGGTCAGACCCGAACCCGCCCGACCGACCCGACTTGCCACCTCTAATAGTGTGGGAAAAATACATTTCATTTTTATATAATTATTTTTATATAATGTCCCTCTTAATCGCCTCTCTTACGTACTTTTTATTAAAAAAGAAAAATAATTAATACTATGTTCTGTCCGTTCTGTCCATTTCGTTTGTTTCACTACATATTTTTATATTTAAATTTAAAGTCTTTATATTTAAGTTCACAACAAAACTGCTACAAAATTTTTAATATAAAGACATGCAACATAATTGTTGCAAGTTTTTATATTAGAACAATATAGTCTATATATTATTATCTGCAAGTATTTATATTTAAATTTGTTGAAAAACTACTGTAAAATTTTCTAATATAAAGTCATACAACAAAAAATTGAGACTTGCAGTAATATAAAAACTTCAGTCCTAAATATAAAGAGATGTAGGAAAGTGGACATAACAGACATAGCAAACAGAACATAACGAAATTGGAGCGGATGCAAAATTGCAAGTCTTTATATTTAACTATAAAATCTATATATTGTTGCATGCAAGTGTTTATATTTTAAATTTGCTGAAAAATAACTACAAACTTTCTAATATAAAAACTTGCAGAAAAAATAAAGACTTACAGTAATATAAAGACTTGCAAGCGATAGATTGAACATAACACTTATTGCAAATTTAAATATAAAAACTTCATACCTAAATATAATGACATGTAGGAGAACATACAGAGCAGAGCGGACAAAGCAGCGCATTAATTGATTCTAGTGAGGGACGCGAGAGGACAACGGTTAAAGATGTTGTTAGCATCACCCCAATTCTGAATCAAAATTAATGTAAATTGCATTATTATTGATAGCAACAACAACGGAAATTGCTTATAATAATATCTTTTATAAAATTATAACTCATAAAAAAGCTACTCTCGATGTATTGTTGAATAGGGTATTTTAAGTACCTTTTTAACAAAAAATATCCTCTTACAGTCCGATCATTATAATTGTTTATTAGAAAAATATATTCCACTATACATCAATACCAATATTATTATATATAAATCTTGCTCTGTAAATTAATGATGTTTGAACTTTTTAAGGGTTTACATAAGAAATATTTTCAAGGATGTTTCTGTAATTTGCTAGTCTAAATTAATTGTTTTCTGACATCCCGCAGCTGCTCGATCAATTGCCTGTTTCCATCTCTCCATGCATGTTAGACACGTACTCTGCATATTATTCCTCCACTAGCCGCTTAATCACTGTAAACTTTTTTAAAACCCTCAAATTTCATAAAATGGTCAAGCTTGCCTTTCTCTTACCTTTCTCTCACTAAAATGGTGAAGCTTGCCACAGCTAGAGAGAGCCGCCTGTACGGACCGCGCAATGATCGCAATCAATGGGAATACTTCAACTCAGGCATCTATGTATTAGCAGTTTTCCTCCTAGTTGTCGGGTTCGCTGCCGAATTGCCCGGTGAAAACAAAGGCGGCTTGGTCGTGGTGCTGATTGGCCTGGTTCTCGTCGCGGCAGTAAATCTACACGACCTATTTGCGCATATGGCCGGTATAGGTTACCGGATTGGGATGGTGCAGTTTGATATACAGCTTGCACTTGTCGAGCTTCTCGTGCCAGTGGTTCAATTTGTCGGCTCAGTTGTGACTTTTATTGGAGTGGTGCTGCTTCACTCTAAGGTATAGTATAACAAGTAATCAAAGGCTGTTAGATTGTTCACAGAATTTTTGTTGTATATTCGTTTCTTGTCAGGATATTGTTATATTTGTCATTGGTAATGTTGCTATTGTGAAAAAGGGGTTCTTAGATTAATTAATGGAATGTTCCTAGATTGAAAAGGGGTTCGTCCGAAATGTTCTCAATTGATAAATTAACGGAGTACTTTTAACTTCAAATGAAAACAATGATAAGGTTCATTGTGATGTAGTAAATTTACAACATATTAATAATAACTTGTAGAGAAATAAATGAACAATTAAGGAAATTGTCAAATACACAAATTTAATTCTTTTTTGCTTGATTATTGAGGTAACTAACGACCTTAATAGATTAAGGTCCGAAGTATGACCCGGTACCATGACCCTGTTAACTTCCCGGAATTTGACTTTGTTAGCAGGGTATGTCCAAGTTTAAGCCAAATGAAGTGCTTGAGACTAATTTAATAACATGCAGGCAAAAAATATATGTATAAGGGTCCCCATACTAACATTTATTACTTTTCAAATGCCATTGCATGATGCAAATCTTTGTGCTCATCGAGGTTTGAACCCATGACCTCATAGAAGTCATTCTACCACTTGAGATGTTAGGCCATTTGCACATGCAGAGAAATTAATGTTAGAATTTTGTACTAGAGACTAATTTTTAGGATAATCTTTTAAATTTTATAGATATAGCTCGAGTAAACCATAACAAATTTCAGGTAGACAGAACATATAATGGCAAAGTGAGGATGCATGCTACCAATTGCCTTATTGTAGGCCCTCTTATATGGGTTATTGGTTCTATTCATAATGGATGCCAAATTTACGAGCGAGCTGACAGCCAGACTCAAATCCTACAAACAAGTGTGCATGTGCCATTCCTCATGGGCAGTCTTCTCTTCTTTGTCGGTGGTTTCTTCAATCGAAGGCATGCGTATAAGGATGTTGACCCTTGGGGCTCGAGAATAGTGGTGAGTATTAAATATATGAGTTGATCAAGGAATGAGTGCTTTAACGAGATAAGCTTATTAATCCTGTTTTAGCTTGTATAATTGCCAAATAGCCACAACATGATCATGCATTTCAATTTGAATTTGGTGAATATGACATATTAGAGCTAAATGTACGCAATTTAAATTGACCAATTAAACATTAAAACTTCTTTCTGCCAAACTGTAGGCTATGGTATTCATTTATATCATAAGCACCAAAATAGTAATGTGTAGAATACTACAACAATCATGTCCCTGGCAAATCTAGGCTATATGTTTCATATCAGAAGATCGGCATGGTAATATATGCCAACTGTCTCTAGATATATGCTGCCAGTTCTTCATCTGTTCAATCCGATATAACATCCATGCTTTAGTTAGTACATTAATGTACAGGGGATACGAATCAACAAATATTGTATGGTTACAAGTTGATTACTTTGTTGTGCATGTATTGGGATGGTAATTTTGAGAGCTTCTATTTCTAACCTAGTTTTACCAGAACCAGAGCAAAGGAAAATATCAAGTCTCACGGATGTAAATACTTTGTTACAAGGAGAAGAAATTAAATACTTGTCGAACTTATAATTTTTTTTTTTTGAAATAAGTGGGCTTAAAATCCCACCACTTCCATTTTCATAGAAAAAAAAAGTTACAAAAGAACCAAAAAAGAAAACACACAAACACAATTTATCTTCTCGTGCACCACATCTAAATCCTACTTGCAATAATCTCTAAGTAAATTTTTCAAAACAAAGGAGTAACCTCTGGTTCCTAAACTCCATCTTCACACCCTACATATTATTCACCAATATATCAGCCCCTATGTTGTACATCCTATCCTTGTAAGCCTTGTTATGCTGACTATATCTACTCGAATGTCACCCTTTTTTATGCTGCACTGGTACACCATATATGTCACCCTTGTATTCTTATCAGTCTACCAATTTCAGCTGACCAGTCTCAGCACTCCAGTACCAGCAGTTTGCATTCTGTACCAGAAAAACTCAGTATGTGGCAGCAGAACTTGTACCAGCAAATCGTACCAGTCACCCTTTTGCTGCTGCAGCCCGTCTCCCAGCACTGCACATCCACCTCAGTTTGCTGGTATCATCGTTTCCCCACTCATTTATTTATATCATCGTTCTAGCTTCCCCTTTTGATTTTGTTCAATCGTCAAATCAGTGTAAGCCATCTCAAATCCCTCTTTGTCAGCTCAATCAACAGCTCAGTCTAATCCCTTTCATATGCAGTTCCTTATCAATGTCTTCACCTAATTCAACTATCTGATGCTGTCTGAACCTACTCAATGCCTTGACAGAACAATTCGCCATGTACTCTCCCTTCTGCCTTAACCCTTATCATAGTCTCACCCTAGCCTCAACCATGGCTATTCTCGGATTCTCACCTTCTTCTAACCTACATCTGAGAGATTTGTCCCCTAGACTTTCGAGATCACTGCCATAATCGTCGGCAGGATCCGAACTCACCTCAGCTGCAAATCGGAGAGCCAGTGATGATCCGAGCCAGTCTCGATCTTGGATAGGGGTTGATATCTGGCTCAGGTCACATTTCGACTGTCTACATCACCTCTGATCACCCGATCTGCCTTGGTCTCAGTTCGATGGCCTACATCCCTTCTGTTCACCCGATCTGCCTTACACTCATCCCTCAGTTGATTTCGTCTAACTCTTCCTTCATCAGTCTCGTCTCTTAACCTCGATCTAGACTAATCTCTGAATCTCGCCGTCGCCTAACCTGTGTTGAGAGTTTCATCCCCCTAGATGTTCGAATCTCTGCCTTGATCGTCGGACAGGATTCGGCTCGTCTCAGTCACAGATCGGGGGTCCAGGTTCGATCCAAAGCTAGTTTGGCTCTTAGCCAGAGCCAAGATCTGACTCAGGTCGGATTGACGTCCTTCGCTCTATCACCGCTTAAACACCACCACGACACCCACGGAACCAGGGGGGAGAAGAGAAAAGAGAGGGGGGGAGGAGGGAGGAGAGGGGCGGCGGGATGAGGTCGGAGGTGACCTCCCCCACCGGAGGTGGTCGCTCTCTTTCGCTTTTTCTCTCTTTCGCTCTTTCTGACAAGCCTTCTCGAACTTATAATTGCAAAACTGATTTTAGCTAGACTATTATATTCATTCAAGTGAATAGGTCTTTAGAACTACATCAGGTCTTTACTAGTCTTTTAACCTTTGTCTTATAAAATGGTTAGTCTGTTCTGTGTTGATTTTGATCAACACTCAATTTCCTATAATCAGAAATCAGAAATAGGCTAATTACATAGCGCCTTGCTAATTTCATCTGGATACATGTCATCCTTTCTAACATAACTTGACGTTGGAAAGATTGATTTCAACCATTTATTTTCTAAGATATTATACATAGCTCTGATAAAGTAGTCAGAATCACGTTTGAAATGGTACAAAAGCAATACATAATTATCTGTTTAAAAGCGACTATGAGTTCCAACAAACCTCAAATAATCCTCGGTTTTGTAACAAGATCTTGCATTCCAGTCAATTAACCCTTATTTGATTGTTCCTGTAAAGACCATGTTTGATAGACTGGATTTAAACTCGTTAACCCTTAATTAAACAAAAGCCCAATTCCACCTAGTTAACGTCAATTCAGGAAAACTTTCATTTGCCTCTTAAGATAGAATTGATTGGGAAATGGTTGTATGAGTCAAATTGGGAGCAGAACAATTCTCTGGACAAAGGTACCGATACAAGAATCCCTCATAAAATACCAAATTATGTTTTTATCTCTTTTTCTAACTAATTCCGTGAAATATACTGCTGAAACTAAGGTACCAGTACCTCCAATACAAAATCTCAGCAACTTTAATCCTCTGTTTCACTTTCGACTGATACCTTATTAATCAAGCTTAACAGCAGAAATTTCATGTAGGCAAAGAGCTGGGTATGGCTATGCATGTTTGGATGTCTCCTATTCTTAATAGGAGGTTTGTTCAACGTGCTAAAGGTTTACAAGATGCAACAAGGAAATGGTCTTAGGTTGGAAAAGCTTCGAGGTGGGGCCCAAGAGAGACTGAATCATATCAGAGGCGGCCGAGATTTTCCGACTACTGAGGAAAGTTCAGCAATAAGGGTACCTACTGTAGGTCTTAAGCCGGCAGCAGTTCCCGTGCCAGTATATGTACCACCGGTGCATTCACCATGAATTGCTTACGCGAGCCATAGTGGAACAAAAGGTTATCAGGGTTGTTTACCAGTACGAGCCAGTTGGATTATGTAAATATGCTTTGTTGTTAACCTTTTCGTTTTTTACTTTTCTTTTCTTTATTTTTCTTTTCTCTGAATTTCTTGTAGAAAATGTATGAACTGGACCACTTAGTATGGACTATGAATCTGTGATAGTTCTTGTATGTAGAAGTTTAATTAATGGCACTTGAAAATTTAATTATCAGTGTATCATTGATTGGTGTAATAGCAATAATAATACATTGATAGAAAGTACTCTGCTAAAGTGATGAAGTTACTATAATATAACTCGTTTGGCTTGCAAATCCCTCAAAAAGGTTACATCAAAGAAAGGTACACAGTAATATACCCCACCTACTTGCTCACGTAAAAGCTTTTAATTCAAGGCTTTACGTACATGACTAAGATCAGAATATATCCCTATCTCTTATTTAATCATTCACTCTCTTTTTTCCAGTTATGCACTAGATCTTATCACAAGTGTACTTCTAGAGATCTAATTAATTATTACTCAAAACCATTCCTATATCAACTCCGGATCAAATGAAGGCATGTGCTCAAGCGAGTATCCATCGTTCATGATCTCCAGCGAGAATCAGTGATTCATGATCTCGACACAACCTCCTGCCACATCACTCCCAAAATTTGAACAACCAGCCAATGATGTGTCAGACGACCGTGAAACTTCCACCCGTCTTTTTTTATTGGCCATCTCCTTCTTCGCCTTATTTTTTCCACGCCTTTGCCGTGCCAGGCGCTGACATATTGTCTGTATCTTAGAATCCACAGCCAATCAGGCTTGGAGGGGCCCGGGACGCTCAGGTCCATCTGCCAGACCAGGAAAATTATCGCTCAATCGCCACGTAGCTTATATGCGGTGCGGTCGTATGCAAAAGCGGCTGCCTCAGGTGAATCGTATGTCCCAAGCCAAACACGGATCCAATTTTGTGGCAAGCGAATCTCGGCTACCCACTTGCCCCAGTGCCTTTGCCTCATACCATTGTACAATTTGGTCGTGCTACTACCAGTACCAGAAATGGTACCATAACTGCTAGTAATGCTGTTGCTGCTGGTAGAGGGAAGGTAGTGATACAGTTGCCTGTTGGAAAATTTGGAGGCGGTACCAGTGAAGCGATGAAGAAGTTCGGTGTGACGGAGATACACCGAGGAGCCAAGTGTTGCCTCGGAAGGGTGTGGTGGTACGGCCGGCTGTGCATGAAAAAAAATCGTGTTGATAGCATTTGAACCAGAAAAGAGGAGGTCTGACACGGCGAAGGCTATGCCGTCAGGCAGAGAAGGTGCTGGAAGAGGTAGTGAAGGATCTAAGATTATGTTACCAAACATTTCTATATCAAGTTGAGTGAAGCACTGAGAATTTGAGATTTCCCTGAGGAAGGAAATAAAATATTACTGGTTTTGAGCTTCTCTCGCTTTGGTTTGGGCTATGGAATTACAGGGATTAAGTTGGGATTAATGCAAGATAGTTTGGCAGTTTGATTTTGTATGTGTACTATTATACCCTTAAAAGTGGGTTGGATTTGTAGTGTGTTTGTGAAAATTTAAGAGTATTTTTTGGAGTTTTTGATTGGGTTGGATTAATGACAAGCAGGACATGTGATCCACGAACCTACAAAAACGTTATCCACACTAAAATCTACTTAGGAACAAAAAAAAATATTTTTTACTATTTTATCGGATGTTTGAAATTTTTTATTAATTCAACGATTTACATGCCTCTAAAATTTAATGAAACTTTTACCCACCTGATAAAATAGTTCAAAAATTTTAAAAAAATGAAAATTTTAGTTCATGAGTAGATTTTAGTATGAACAATATTTTCAATATTCGAATCAGTCATTTGCATTTTGAATTCGAGATATGAATTGTAAGTGCGAAAGAGTTCCGTGCTTACGCAAGTACCATAGCCTAACTCAATTAAATGCTCTTGTTAGCCTTCAACATATGGCTGTGACCTCAAGATGTGTATCTGTGTGGTTAAGTTCAACAATTTGTGACATAATTGCAATATTTTAGTGATAGACTGAAATAGTGAATGTTATGTACAGTTAGTTAGATAGGAACTTAGGATAGTCCTAATGCTAGTTGGATCCTGAATTGGTCAAACAAGAGCAATGTTTTATGATGATTATTACAAAATATATATTATAATTAGCATGAAAAAAAATAATGAATATTTTAATAGTAATCAACATGATATTTAGTTGTCTAGTGACTCCATCCAAAAGCTTCTCTTTGATTCCTCACATAAAAGATTTATGTTTTTTACCTTGACTATGTTAGTTTGATTCTGTTTTTTATGCAGTTGTATATTTGTAGTTGTTGTGGTCACCTACTTCATAACTGCTTTTCCTTCACTAAAAATAATTGAATGCATTACCACAATTTTTAACACAAATAACAATATATTGATTGCTATTGATATATGCGACCTTTCAGTGTTTATTTCTGCTTTTAGGACATTTAAACTTTTATCAGACACAATCTCTTTGTTTCACTTTTTGCGTTTCAATTAGGTCTGTTTGGCACATCCAATTTAGTGGAATATAGTGCTATTATATTACACGTAAGTGTCAAACAACATTTTAAGTTTTCGAAATAGTGTAAAATTTTGCTATTCCACTAAACCAACCAGTAAGTAGTTCAGCGATTTAGTAATTGTGAAATAGCAATTAGTATTTAATTGTGTTGTATTATATTTAGTAATTAATAATATTTTATTATATATCACCCTGTTTATTATTACTGAATATAACACATATTATTATGTTATTATGTTATTATTATTATGTTATTATTTATTATTATTATTCTTTTATTGTATTTTAATATTTCATCATTACTATTATTATTATTATTAATATTATTATTGTTATTATTATTTATTAAAGTATTATAATATTTCATCATTATTATTATTTTATTATTATTATATATTTTATTATTATTCTTATTTATTATTATTATTATTTTATTCATTATTATTTATTATTCATTATTATTGTTATTATTATTTATTATTAGTATTATAATATTTCATCATTATTATTATTTTATTATTATTTATGATAATAATTATTATATTATTATTATATATTTTATTATTATTCTTATTTATTATTATTATTATTATTTTATTAGTATATAATATTTCATCATTACTATTATTATTATTATTATTATTATTTATTACTTATTATTTATTATTATTGTTATTATTATTTATTATTAGTATTATAATATTTCATCATTATTATTATTTTATTATTATTTATGATAATAATTATTATATTATTATTATTAATTATTTTTATTATTATTCTTATTTATTATTAGTATTAGTATTATTATTTTATTAGTATTATAATATTTCATCATCATTATTATTTATCATTATTTGTTATTTATTATTATTTTTATTAGAATTATAATATTTCATCATTATTATTTTATTATTATTATTTTATTATTATTATCGTCAATTTTATTATTTTTATTTATTCTGAAAAATAATGCATATTATTGTGAATTTATTATTTTATTTAGTTTATTATTGTTATCATTACTATATTATATCAAAATCATTATTATTATCATAATTATCAATATATCTACTATTCCAATTAACACTTGGCAAACGACAATTTTGCTCTTCGAAATAGTCAAGAATACCACTCTTCCAAAATTACACTATTTTAAAAATTATTCTACTTTTACCACTATTCTAGTGCTATTCATTGATTTGCCAAACGGACCCTTAATTCTTTCATTTGCATCAAAAAATTCAAAATGACGTACGGAAAAAGTCGGCACAGATAGCATTTAATCGCTTAATGAGTTATGATTCGATCGGTGGCCTTCTTATAACCTACAATCAAAATTGCCGCAAAGGATCTTAACTACAAACAAATCAGGTATTAAAGGCAAGAGCAAACTTTTGGAGTTTAATGGGTAGCTGGGATGACAGCGTCGTGTCTTGCAGGAGCGAATTCAGGATTCTCGTCAGGGAGGTTCAAGATTTACGAATTTTTTTCAGGAGTTCGAAATGATGGTTATTCTTAAAAAAAATTATCTTATATGTTCATTTGTATAAAAAAAATTATCTTATATGGTCATTGTACAAAAAATTTCAAATATATGATCATTTTTGAAAAAACGTAATATATATGATCATTTTTGAAAAAGAATCCAAGGAGTTCAGCTGCACCCCTTTGGTGCATGTGGCTCCGCCACTGGTGTCTTGCCACGTTTCTCACTGAAGGATAAATTTCATAAAGGATCTGATAGAGGGCGTAATTAAATGTAATAGTCTATTTAAAACAATTTACAAATTGGCGGAGGCATTATTGTTAATAGCGTTGTAATTTTTTTTTCATTATTTCCGTCTGTTTTTTCTTCTTTTTTTTAGTGTGTAGAAAATAGAGGCGTGATTAATAATAGCGCTCCTAGATAAATTTCAACTGGTATTTCTTTGAGAGTTCTAAAATCAATTCAACTTCTTAGGGACGCGAAAAACAATAATGCTCTTATTTTCTATCATGAATTGGCCACCAAACTAAAAAACAAATGAAACATATTAAAATAATGAAGAAAATTTATGAATGCTATTAACAATAGCGTCACCAACCATTTATAAAAAAATTAGAGGCGCTAGACCATTACATATAATCTGATCTATTATTAGATCCTTTATGAAATTTTTCCTCATTGCAAGTGCTTTTGACTTATGTTCTCTCCATTCCTATTAAAAACAAACATTTCAGTGCCTTCTGCGAGCTAGTGTAATTTTTATAGTAATATAATTACTATAGAGAGCTTTGTATGGTCCATATTTTCTATAGTAGTTTTGAGATTAACTAGACACAAATCTCGAAGAAACAGATCATGTTCAATCTTTTCTAAAGTTACTATACTATAGAGGATCCCGACCCGACAACTCTGGCATCAAGATTTTAAAAGTAAGGATTCCTTTAAAATGGTGAATCTGTATCTCCTGAAATGGTCAACCTGTAATAGTTGATAAATGAGCATCTCCCAATGCTATAAAATAATAGGTGTTGTAGCAATTACTGTGCGGACAACTCTCACCATTGTAGCAACGTTGGACTGCAGGGGGCCTCTGTGCTGTCCATTCCAGGTAATACTGATTCTAAAATGGTTACCTTGGACAGTTTTTTACAATCTATTATTAAATTAACTAAAAAATAAAAATATAATTATAATTATGTTGAATAAAGTTAGGGTGTTCTTAAGCTCACCAAAGAAACTTAACTAAAAAAATATTCAAATCGAATTCAAATGATAAATCTAAACTATTGAAATCGATCCACATAATGAGTGATGCATTTTTATATTTTATGAAAACACTCCATAAACCTTCAATATTTTTTACTGTTTGACTTTTATTAAACTGTCACACCCCAGAAATAAGAAGCATGTCGGAGGCGATTAATCTCGCCACGTGTGAGCACGAGAGCACACACACAAAAGGCTCAATAAATAATGAATAAATGAATAATTATGAAGAAATATAAAGAAGTCACTCATACAACACATAACATAACTATGCAAATCAAGGTGATCACATTACTCCACAACTACATGTATCAATAATATCAGAGTTATGAAAACAGATAAAATAAACAAAGGTAATTACGGCCCCGCTGATAGACCGACTAGCATAATCCCATATATCTTACCATTTAAACTGGAAATCAAGGATAAAAGAAAAATATCAAACGAAAGGATCAGAATAACAAGTCTTCAAGCTGTGGTCTTATGTGATCATCTCCTATCGCTCTCAGCTTGTACACATGTGCTCCTCACATGGACCCCACAACCAGCGTGGAACGTGAGTAATTCATAAAAATTACTCACTGTGGATTAAGATTCAACCTTTGAGTTTATATCCGATTCAAGGTTTGGACCAAATCACACTTAGTAATTAATCTAAAGTTAAGATCCTAAGTTCAAACTTTTATTTACAACTTTTAACCATTTAAATTAAGTGTTGAAAAAGATGTAACTAACGCTACGAGGAACCCAAAAAAAATATATGAAAGAAGGAGAGATATAGGATTATATGTATATATATATATGTATATATATAGCATGGCTAAAATAATATGCATAGTACACCACATAACGTACTATGGGGTCATTTGTATTTAATTTGGTCATTAAATTGATATTTAAGTTGCTCAATAAATTCTTCATATCAAAATCTTGTAGGAAATAAAATTTCATGATTTTTAGAGCTCTCTTGCTATTTTTTAAATATTTTTTAAAAACAGCCCAGAAATGGCACTTTTGTAGTATTAAATCTGGACTGTTTTTAAAAAATATTTAAAAAATAGCAAGAAAGCTCTAAAAATCACGAAATATTTTTTTCCAACAATATTTTCATATGAAGAATTTATTGAGAAACTTAAATCTCAATTTATTGACCTATATCTATATGCATAGTACGTTATATGGTGTACTATGCATATTATTTTAGCCATGCTCATATATATATATGTGAAGGGATCAAATGACAACTATTTTGGTGACACCAACTATGACAACAATCATTTTTTTCATTTTCAAAGTTCAAATTGTTGATCCAAACTGTTGAATATGATCTCCATAATAAAATACTCTTGCAGATCAAAATTTATAATTTCTTGAAATTTTTTACTATTTATTAAGATGGGTGTAAAATTCAACGATTCAGGTAGTTGTAACTTTGGCATATTTTTGCACCCGTCTTAATAAATAGTAAAAAAATTCAAAAAAATGTAAAATTTGATCTACAAGCGTATTTTATTATAGAGATCATATTCAACGGTTTGGATCAACAATTTGGACTTTGAAAATGAAAAAAATGGTTGTTGTTATGTTGGTGTCACCATAGTTGTTGTCATTTGATCCCTCCTCTATATATATATATATGAGCATGGCTAAAATAATATGAATAATACACTCATTTCGTACTATGCGTTCATTTATATTTAATTTGATCATTAAATTGATATTTAAGTTGCTCCATAAATTCTTCATATCAAAATATTGTAGGATATAAAATTTTGTAATTTTTAGACCTTTCTTGTTATTTTTAAATATTTTTTAAAAACAGTCCAGAAATGGCACTTTTGTAGTATTAAATCTGGATTGTTTTTAAAAAATATTTAAAAAATAGCAAGAAAGCTCTAAAAATCACGAAATTTGATTTTCTATAATATTTTCATATGAAAAATTTATTGAGCAACTTAAATCTCAATTTATTGACCTATATATATATGCATAGTACGAAATGGGGTGTACTATGCATATTATTTTAGCCATGCTCATATATATATATATATATATAGAGTTGTGCTAAAATACTTTATAAAGCACCAACATGCATATACTTTAGACTCGTATCTCTAGATATAAAGTGCAAATAACTGATCAAGACCGTTGAAAATGTTCACCATACTAACAAAAATTTGGAGACCAAATTTTACATTTTTTTAAATTTTTTTACTATTTTATCGGATGGGTGCAAAGTTGGTTAAATCGAAGGTCTGTAAATTATTAGATTAATTAATTTTTCACATATCCGATAAAATAGTAAAAAAATTCCAAAAAATATGAAATTTGGTCTCCAAATAGATGTTAATATAAAGAACATTTTCAATGGTCTTGATCGACTATTTGCACTTTATATCTCGAGATACGAGCCTAAAGTATATGCATGTTGGTGCTTTATAAAGTATTTTAGCACAACTATATATATATATATATATATATATATATGAGCATGGCTAAAATAATATGCATAGTACACCCCATTTCGTACTATGCGTTCATTTATATTTAATTTGATCATTAAATTGATATTTAAGTTGCTCAATAAATTCTTCATATCAAAATATTGTAGGATATAAAATTTTGTAATTTTTAGAGCTTTCTTGTTATTTTTTAAATATTTTTTAAAAACAGTCCATAAATGGCACTTTTGTAGTATTAAATCTGGACTGTTTTTAAAAAATATTTCAAAAATAGAAAGAAAGCTTTAAAAATCATGAAATTTGATTTTCTATAATATTTTCATATGAAGAATTTATTGAGCAACTTAAATCTCAATTTATTGACCTATATATATATATATGCATAGTACGAAATGGGGGTGTACTATGCATATTATTTTAGCCATGCTCATATATATATATATATATATATATATATATATATATATATATAGTTGTGCTAAAATACTTTATAAAGCACCAACATGCATATACTTTAGACTCGTATCTCTAGATATAAAGTGCAAATAACCGATCAAGACCGTTGAAAATGTTCACCATACTAACAAAAATTTGGAGACCAAATTTTACATTTTTTAAAATTTTTTTACTATTTTATCGGATGGGTGCAAAGTTGGTTAAATCGAAGGTCTGTAAATCGTTAGATTAATGAATTTTTCACATATCCGATAAAATAGTAAAAAAAATCTAAAAAATATGAAATTTGGTCTCCAAATAGATGTTAATATAAAGAACATTTTCAACGGTCTTGATCGACCGTTTGCACTTTATATCACGAGATACGATCCTAAAGTATATGCATGTTGGTGCTTTATAAAGTATTTTAGCACAACTATATATATATATATATATGAGCATGGCTAAAATAATATGCATAGTACACCCATTTCGTACTATGCGTTCATTTATATTTAATTTGATCATTAAATTGATATTTAAGTTGCTCAATAAATTCTTCGTATCCAAATATTGTAGGATATAAAATTTTGTAATTTTTAGAGCTTTCTTGTTATTTTTTAAATATTTTTTAAAAACAGTCCAGAAATGACACTTTTGTAGTATTAAATCTGGACTGTTTTTAAAAAATATTTAAAAAATAGCAAGAAAGCTTTAAAAATCACGAAATTTGATTTTCTATAATATTTTCATATGAAGAATTTATTGAGCAACTTAAATCTCAATTTATTGACCTATATATATATATGCAAAGTACGAAACGGGGTGTACTATGCATATTATTTTAGCCATGCTCATATATATATATATATATATATAGTTGTGCTAAAATAATTTATAAAGCACCAACATGCATATACTTTAGACTCGTATCTCTAGATATAAAGTGCAAATAACCGATCAAGACCGTTGAAAATGTTCACCATACTAACAAAAATTTGGAGACCAAATTTTACATTTTTTAATTTTTTTTACTATTTTATCGGATGGGTGCAAAGTTGGTTAAATTGAAGGTCTGTAAATCGTTAGATTAATCAATTTTTCACATATCCGATAAAATAGTAAAAAAATTCCAAAAAATATGAAATTTGGTCTCCAAATAGATGTTAATATAAAGAACATTTTCAACGGTCTTGATCGACCGTTTGCACTTTATATCTCGAGATACGAGCCTAAAGTATATGCATGTTGGTGCTTTATAAAGTATTTTAGCACAACTATATATATATATATATATGAGCATGGCTAAAATAATATTCATAGTACACTCATTTCGTACTATGCGTTCATTTATATTTAATTTGATCATTAAATTGATATTTAAGTTGCTCAATAAATTCTTCATATCAAAATATTGTAGGATATAAAATTTTGTAATTTTTAGAGCTTTCTTGTTATTTTTTAAATATTTTTTAAAAACAGTCCAGAAATGGCACTTTTGTAGTATTAAATTTGGATTGTTTTTAAAAAATATTTAAAAAATAGCAAGAAAGCTCTAAAAATCACGAAATTTGATTTTCTATAATATTCTCATATGAAGAATTTATTGAGCAACTTAAATCTCAATTTATTGACCTATATATATATATATATATATGTATAGTACGAAATGGGGTGTACTATGCATATTATTTTAGCCATGCTCTATATATATAAATATAGAGGGGGGATCCATTGGCCTCCTTTTTCGTAGCCTCCTCTAGCCTCCTCGTCAAAATCAATGAAAATGGTCGATCCGGACCGTTGAAAACATTCTTCATACTAATATAGACTTAGAGACCAAATTTTAGATTTTTTTGATTTTTTTTACTATTTTATCGGACGGGTTGAAAATTGGATTTATCTAACGACTTATAGACATCCAATTTTCAACCGGTCCGATAAAATAGTAAAAAAATTCAAAAAAAATCTAAAATTTAGTCTCCAAGTCTATATTAGTATGAGTAATATTTTGAATGGTCCGGATCGGCCATATTCATTGATTTTGGTGGAAAATAGAGCTGGAGGCTACGGAGTGGAGGCCACGAGGAGGAGGCCATGGATCCCCCCTCATATATATATATATATATATAATAGATACAGAAGTTTCAAACTCCCAAGCTAAAAGATCTACTCGTAGGATGCAGGGATTCGCCCTCAAGCGGGCGCACGATAAACGGGCGGCCCAACTTACAAACTTGACTAAAATAAAAATTCGGAGTTCTAGAGCAGAACACTCTAATATAACTTGAGCGGCTACGAAAAGCACACACTCGGTCAAAAACCTTGCGCCTACCTCACCAAATACAAAAAAGAGAAATAAAAATTATGGCCTCAGTTGCCATACAAAAATAAGGAACTGACTACCCGTTTGAAAAAATAATAATAATGGAAACTCCCTGTACCAATCAGGGGCCAAAGGAGAGCCCTAGACTTTCTCTGTACCAATCATGGGTCAAAGAAAAAAGCCCTTCAAATATTTGAGATCTCATAATACCGGCTAAATATAAGAATATAATAATAAAATGGAATAGCTCCAATAAGTCACATATGGCACATACTCTAAACTGAGATATCCAACCTAAATCACTTAATTGAGTAAAATATACTAATATAATAATAGTAATAAGGATATTGAAAAGTAAAACTCTATTGACACTTTGAGCCATCAAGTGATGCACTCAGTGAATGAGCGCAGCCGACAAACATAATCCTTCTGGCACGATGCCCTCACGCTATTTTTGGCTAACAGTCACTCGGTCCGTACTCTCAGCACTCCCGACGATTACATATAATATTTAAATACATATCTACCTATTATATAACTATAATCTATACGATTTGTATATCAGATCTTACGTGCAAATATGAATGCAATGACATAGATGCAAGTTGGTCTCATTAATTGGCACAATTTACCGTATGCAAAATGACAGGTTAATCCCTATGGTCCTTTAGTCATTTCAGAGATGGTTTGGTGTCGTAGTTCAGTTAAAAGAAAATAATGGTAGGTCTGGTATAGTCCTAATCGACGAAAGAAATATAAAACTCAGAAACCACATCTAGAATCGTCGAAGGAGTCGTATCATCAACAACTGCTTCAAGGCAATATCGTAGCGCCCACTCCAATGCCAGTGTGGGTGAAATCCTGATGAACATTCTGCTTAGTAGCGGCATAGGCGTCGATGTATTTATCTGCTAAATCGAGAGTCGTGTTTGAGTAACTTTATTCAAGTAATTCAAGTTGAGTATTGAAAGCTCTGTAACTTTAATTAAGTTGGGTTCGTTAGGATTATGCATTTAATTATTTATAGTTTCTTAATTATGATGTTGGTTGATATAGATCAATCGTAAAATGAGATTAATGCAAATTACTAGGAGGAGTTAGCGATAAGAATTCATAAGGTCGTGCGGTCATGTTTACCAATAGAGAAATTGAATAATACGTAAGTCATGGGTGTATGATTATTATTATTTTAGTATTATTATTATTAGTATTATTTTTTCAACAATAAAGAACTAGTTTAATTAAAGAATATCGTAATTAGTATCATTAGAATTGCACCTGAGCATTAACCTCAACAATATTGTGGCTTTTGTCTCTTTCGTCTCTCTCTCAAGAGGCGAAACCCTAGGCGATTTCAAATCTAGGCGAGGGAGGTCGCCTCTGGCCTCCCCTCGCCAACCTCCTCCCCCTTTTCTCTCTCCCCTCTCTCTTCTCCTCTCCCCCTCCTCCTCCCCTGATTTCGAGACTGAGGTAGCCAAGGTCAAGATATATCGTTTTCTGGGATAGTGAAAAATTCTGAGATGTCTGAGAGTTGGCTAAGAGTCTGATATCGAGAAGGCTTGCCTTGCAAGGTTGTCTGAGATCAAGACGATCCTAGATTGAATCTTGGACTCAAAGCTGCTAAGATGAAACCGAGCCTTGGTCCCGACGATTAAGGGCGAGGCATCATGAGTCAGGGTGACCAAAGTCTTAGATCAAACGATGAGGCGAATGTGTAGATTGGGAGAGTCGAGATGGAGGCCAAGTCCAGGGTGAAACCATAGGCGATTCAGATCTTGCCAGAGGGTTTGGTGTCGAGGTGCCTGAGATCGACTTGAGTCTGATTGAGCTTGTCATCGGATCGATCCTGGATCTCAGATTTGATCGAGGAGATGATTATTCGTGCCTTGCTCATGATAAAGGCAAGGCAACGACATGTACGACAAAGCTCTAAGGTCAGAGATGAGACAAGGGAGAGATTGCGAGAACAGTTTGGTGAGACCAGCTCGATATCAGGTGCTGGGGTGTCAGATCGGGCGAGGGCTGCCATATCAACCAGTGAGCCCGATCTAGTGAGGAACTATGAGCTCGGATCAGAACAACGAGATAGCTGTCGGTTGATGCAGCGATAGTGAACAGCGAGGGTGAACAAATGTCTGAGGGATGATCTGTTGCAGAATAGTGAAGTAAACAGCTGTCTGAGGGATGATCGGGAACAGTGTGCAGCTATCGATTGAAGCAGCAACGATGATGGTGTAGATTTGAGCTCGTGCTGTGAAGAGATTTTCTGAATGTGCTGGTACCAATTTTTTGAATGTGATAAGGCACTGATTTTCTGATGTTCTAGTACAAGATAGTTGGGGTCAGATCGAGTGATACAGGGGTATAGCTGATGCAACAGGTATAGTAAAAAGGTGCAACAGATACAATGGTATTGGGACATAGCTGGTACAGGGACATTGAAACTGAGTGCTTATACAATGGTGCATATAGTTGGTACCAACCGGTACATTGATGGGTTAGAGGGTATCAGCTGTCTATTTGATAAATGTGAGATGTACCGATGCTTATATGTTGCAAGGGAGTAAAAGGAAAGATATAAGGGACCAGGGGGGATTATTCTTCATTGTTGGATTTAGATTTGCTTACAGGGTGGTGTGTTGATTAGTAGAGATATTTCGCTTTTGTCATGGATCTTAGATAGTTAGGGTATAGATAGAGATAGTGAGAATGGGTTGCTAATTTTGTGTAATTGAGTTTGTATACTTCGTTTTTGTTAAGAAAATGAAGTGGTGGACGCTCCCCACTTATTTCAAAAAAAAATATCATTAGAATTTCAATATAATGAAGTACTCGGATCAGAAACACTACTCGTAGGATAAGATACTTTGTGGTTCTTTCTTGAATGGTTATCACCCATAAATGAAGTACTAGACATGAAGCACTTAGAGTGCTATTTTATGCTTCTTCGTGGTATTTTAGCAAAAGATTACAACCCTTAAATGAAGTACTTGAAGAAGAAACACTTCTTGTAGTATGTTATGATGCTTTGTGAAGTTTTCATTCATAATGGAGTATTCGGATCAGAAATACTTCTCGTAGTAGGAGAATATACTTTGTAGTTTTTTTCTTAAATGGTTACCACTCATAAATGAAGTACTGGGACATGGAGCACTTAGAGTGGTATTATATGCTTCTTCGTGGTGTTTTAATGAAAGGTTACCATCCTTAAATGATGTACTAAAAAAAGAAACACTTCTCATAGTAGGCTACGATGCTTTGTGGAGTTTTCTGGAAATGTTACCACCCATAATGAAGTACTCAGATCAGAAACACTTCTCGTGATAGATAAGTTACTTTATGGTGTTTTCATGAATGGTTACCACCCATAAATGAACTACTCGGACATGAAACACATAGAGCGATATTCTATGCTTCTTCGTGGTGTTTCATGAAAGGTTACCACCCTTAAATGAAGTACTCGGATCAAAAACACTTCTCGTAGTAGGATAAGATACTTTGTGGGTTTTTCTTAAAAGGTTACCACTCATAAATGATGTAATTGAAACAAAAACGCTTCTCGTAGTAGGATAAGATACTTTATGATTTTTTCTTGAATGTTTAACAACCATAAATGAAGTACTGGGACATGAGACACATAGAGTGGTATTTTGTGATTCTTCGTGGTGGTTTAGTGAAAGGTTACCACCCTGGAATGAAGTACTCGAAGAAGAAAGATTTCTCGTAGTAGGTTACGATGCTTTGTGGAGTTTTCTTGAAAGGTTACCACCCATAATGAAGTACTCGAATTAGAAACACTTCTCATAGTAGGATAAGATACTTTGTGGAGTTTTCTTGAATGGTTAACAATCATAAATGAAGTAATCAGACATGAGACACTTAGAATGGTATTATGTTTTTCTTCATGGTGTTTTAGTGAAAGCTTACCACACTGGAATAAAGTACTCGAAGAATAAACACATCTCAGTAGGTTATGATGCTTTGTGTAGTTCTCTTGAAAGGTTGCCACCCATAACTAAAGTACTGAGTTTAGTAACACTTCTCGTAGTAGGATAAGATACTTTGTAGTATTTCTTGAATGGTTACCCTCATAAATGAAGTACCCGTGCATGAATCACTTAGAATGGTATTCTATGCTTCTTCGTGGTGTTTTCATGAATGGTTACCACTCTTAAATGTACTCGAAAAAGAAACACTTGTCGTAGTATGCTATGGTGCTTTATGGAGTTTTCTTGAATGGTTAGCACCCATAATGAAGTACACGGATCAGAAACACTTTTCTTATTAGAATAAGATACTTTGTGGAGTTTTATTAAATGGTTACCACCCATAAATGAAGTACTCGAACATGAGAAACTTAGAGTGGTATTATGTGTTTCTTCGTGGAATTTTAGTGAATGGTTACCATCCTGAAATGAAGTACTCGAAGAAGAAACACATCTCGTAGTAGGCTACGATGCTTTGTCGAGTTCTCTTGAAAGTTGCCACCCATAACAGAAGTACTCAGATCAGTAACACTTTCCGTCATAGGATAAATATTTTGTGGTATTTTCTTTAATGGTTACCACCTGTAAATGAAGTACTCGGACATGAAGAACATATAGTGGTATTGTATGTTTTTTTCGTCGTGTTTTAGTGAAATGTTATCATCCTTAAATGAAGTACTCGAGGAGGAAACACCTATAATAGGCTTTGATTCTTTGTGAAGCATTCTTGAAAATTTGCCACCCATAAATAAACTAATTGAATTAGAAACGCTTCTCTTAGTATGATAAGATGATTATTATTGTTTTCTTGAATAGTTACTACTCATAAATGAAGTACTCAGACATCAAACACTTAGAGTGGTATTCTATGCTTCTTCGGAGTATTTCATGTAAGGTTACCATCCTTAAATGAAGTACTAGAAAAAGAAACACTTCTCTTAGTAGGTTATGATGCATCGTTCTGTTTTCTTGAATGGTTACCACCTATAATGAAGTACTCGGACTTGAAGTACTTAGAGTGATATTTTATGTTTATTTGTGGTGTTTTAGGCAAAAGGTTATCACCTTTAATGAAGTACTCGAAGAAGAAACACTGCTCGTAGTAGACTATGGTGCTTTGTGGAGTTTTCATGAAAGGTTGCCACTCATAACTGAGTACTCATATCAGTAACACTTTTCGTAGTAGGATAAGATGATTTGTGGTGTTTTATTGAATAGTTACCACCCATAAATGAATTACTCGAACATGAAGTGTGGTATTCTATGCTTCTTCGTGGTGTTTTATTGAAAAATTACTATCCTTTAATGAAGTAATAGCCTTTGATTCTTTGTGAAGTATTCTTGAAAGGTTACCACCCATAAATGAACTAATCGAATCAGAAACACTTCTCCTAGTAGGAAAAGATGATTATTGGTTTTCTTGAATGGTTACCACCCATAATCGAAGTACTCAGACATCAAGCACTTAGAGTGTTATTCTATACTTCTTCGGGGTATTTCATGAAAGGTTAACATCCTTAAATGAAGTACTCGAAAAAACACATCTCGTAGTAGGCTATGATGCTTTGTGGAGTTTTCTTGAAAGATTACCATCCATAATGAAGTACTCGAGGAGGAATCGAATTAGTAGGATAAGATGATTATTGTTGTTTTCTTGAATAGTTACCATCCATAAATAAAGTACTCAGACATCAAGCACTTAGAGTGGTATTCTATGCTTCTTCAGAAGGTTACCACCCTTAAATGAAGTACTCAAAGAAGAAACACTTCTCTTAGTAGGCTATGATGCTTTGTAGAGTTACAATAAAAGGTTACCACCCATAACTGAAGTACTCAGATCAGTAACACTTCTCGTAGTAGGATAAGATGCTTTGTGGTGTTTTATTGAATGGTTACCACCCATAAATGAATTACTCGTACAAGAAGTGTGTATTTTATGCTTCATCGTGATGTTTTAGTGAAATGTTACCACTCTGATGTGAAATACTCGAGGAGGAAACACCCGTAATAGGCTTTGATTCTTTGTGGAGTATTCTTGAAAGGTTATCATCCATAAATGAAGTAACCGAATCAGAAACACTTCTCATAGTAGGATAAGTTGATTTGTGGTGTTTTCTTGAATGGTTACCACACTTAAATGATGTACATGGACATGAAACACTTAAAGTGCTATTTTATGCTTCTTCGAGGTGTTTTCATGTAATGTTACCATCCTTAAATGAAGTACTCGAAAAAGAAACACTTGTCGTAGTAGGCTATGATGATTTATTGTGTTTCTTGAAAGGTTAGCACCCATAATGATGTACTCGGATCAGAAACACTTCTTTTAATAGGATAAGATACTTTGTGGATTTTTCTTGAATGGTTACCACCCATATATGAAGTACTCGGACATGAAACACTTAAGAGTTTTATTCTGTGTTTCTCCGTGGCGTTTTAGTGAAAGGTTACCACCATGAAATTAAGTACTCGAAGAAGAAACACATCTCATAGTAGACTATGTTGCTTTGTGGAGTTCTCTTGAAAGTTGCCACCCATAACTGAAGTACTCAGATCAATAAGACTTCTCGTAGTAGGGTAAGATGCTTTGTGGTATTTTCTTTAATGGTTACCCCTATAAATAAAGTACTCGAACTTGAAGTACATAGAGTGGTATTCTATGCTTCTTCGTGGTTTTTTCATGAAAGATTACTACCCTTAAATGATGTACTCGAAAAAGAAACACTTGTCGTAGTAGGCTATGATGCTTTGTGGAGTTTTATTGAATGGTTAGCACCCATAATGAAGTTCACGGATCAGAAACACTTCTCATATTAGGATAAGATAGTTTGTGGAGTTTTATTGAATGGTTACCACCCATAAATGAAATACTCGGACATGAGAAACTTAGAGTGGTATTCTATGTTTCTTCGTGGCTTTTTAGTGAAAGGTTACCACCCTGAAATGAAGTATTCGAAGAAGAAACACATCTCGTAGTAGGCTATGATGCTTTGTGGAGTTCTCTTGAAAGTTACCACCCATAACAGAAGTACTCAGATCAGTAACACTTCTTCTAGTAGGATAAGATGCTTTGTGGTATGATTACCACCCATAAATGAAGTACTCGAACATGAATAACATAGAGTGGTATTCTATGCTTTTTTCGTGGTGTTTTAGTAAAATGTTACCATCCTTAAATGAAATACTCGAGGAGAAAACATACGTAATAGGCTTTGATTCTTTGTGAAGTATCTTGAAAGGTTACCACCCATAAATGAACTATTTGAATCAGAAACGCTTCTCCTAGTAGGATATGATGATTATTGATGTTTTCTTGAATAGTTACCACCCATAAATGAAGTACTCAGACATCAAGCACTTAGAGTGGTATTCTATGCTTCTTCGGGGTGTTTCATGAAAGGTTATCATCCTTAAATTAAGTACTCGAAAAAGAAGTGAAATGTTACCATCCTTAAATGAAGTGCTCGAGGAGGAAACACATGTAATAGGCTTTGATTCTTTATGAAGTATTCTTGAGGCTACCACCCATAAATGAACTAATTAAATCAGAAACGCTTCTCGTTGTAGTATAAGATGATTATTGTTGTTTTCTTGAATGTTTACCACCCATAAATGAAGTACTCAGACATCAAGTACTTAGAGTGGTATTCTATGCTTCTTCGGGGTGTTTCATGAAAGGTTACCGTCCTTAAATGAAGTACTCAAAAAAGAAACACTTCTCATAGTAGGCTATGATGCTTTGTGGAGTTTTCCTGAATGGTTACCACCCTACCTATAATAGTATTCGGATCTGAAGCACTTAGAGTGCTATTTTATGTTCTTCGTTGTGTTTTAGCAAAAGGTTACTACCTTTAAATGAAGTACTCAAAGAATTAACACTTCTCGTAGTAGGTTATGGGGCTTTGTGGAGTTTCCATGAAAGGTAACCACCTATAACTGAAGTACTCAAGATCAGTAACACTTTTCGTAGTAGGATAAGATTGATTTGTGGTGTTTTATTGAATGGTTACCACCCATAAATAAATTACTCATACATGAAGTGTGGTATTCTATGCTTCTTCGTGGTGTTTTAGTGAAATGTTACCATCCTTAAATGAAGTACTTGAGGAGAAAACACCCGTAATAGGCTTTGATTCTTTGTGAAATATTCTTGAAAGGTTACCACCCATAAATGAAATACTCAGACATCAAGCACGTAGAGTTGTATTCTATGTTTTTTCAATGTGTTTCATGAAAGCTTACCATCATTAAATGAAGTACTCGAAAAAGAAACACATCTCATAATAGGATATGATGCGTTGTGGAGTTTTCTTGAAAGATTACCACCCATAATGAAGTACTCCACGAGGAATCAAATCAATAGGATAAGATGATTATGATGTTTTCTTGAATGATTACCACACATAAATGAAGTACTTAGACATCGAGCATTTAGAGTGGTATTCTATGCTTCTTCGGGGTATTTCATGAAAGGTTACCATCCTTAAATGAAGTACTAGGAAAAGAAACACTTCTCGTAGTAGGTTATGATGCTTTGTGGAGTTTTATTGATTGATTACCACCCATAAATTAAGTACTCGAAAATTAAACACTTAGAGTTGTATTATGTGTTTCTTCGTGGCGTTTTAGTGAAAGGTTACCACCCTGAAATGAAGTACTCGATGAAGAAACACATCTCGTAGTAGGCTATGATGCTTGTGGAGTTCTCTGGAAAGTTGCCACCCATAACTGAAGTACACAGATCAGTAACACTGCTCTTAGTAGGATAAGATGCTGCTTTGTGGTGTTTTGTTGAATGTTTACCACCCATAAATGATGTAATAGTCATGAAGCGCTTAGAGTAGTATTCTACATTTCTTCGTGGTGGTTTCCTGAAAGGTTTCGAGTTTTCTAGAAAAGGTTACCACACATAAATGAAATACTCGGATCAGACACACTTCTAGTAGCAGGATAAGATGTTTTTCAGTGTTTTCTTGAATGTTTACCACCCATAAATGAAGTAATAGTCATGAAGCGCTTAGAGTGGTATTCTACATTTCTCCGTGGTGGTTTTCCGGAAGGTTTTGAGTTTTCTTGAAAGGTTACCACCCATAAATGAAGCACTCGAATCAGAAACACTTCTCGTAGCAGGATAATATACTTTGCGTTGTTTTCTTGAATGTTTACCACCCATAAATGATGTAATAGTCATGAAGCGCTTAGAGTGGTATTCTACATTTTTTTCGTGTTGGTTTCCAGAAAGGTTTGGAGTTTTCTTAAAAGGTTACCACCCATAAATGAAGTATTCGGATCAGAAACACTTCTCGTAGCAGGATAAGATCCTTTCCGGTGTTTTCTTGATTGTTTACCACCCATAAATGAAGTAATCAGACATGAAGCACTTAGAATGACATTCTATGCTTCTTCGTGGTGAATTCATGAAAGGTTTAGAATTTTCATGGAAGGTTACCACTCATAAATGAAGTACTCATATCAGAACACTTCTGGTAGTAGGATAGGTTGTTATGTGGTTTTTTACTTGAATGGTTACCACCCATAAATGAAGTACTCGGATCAGAAACACTTCTCGTAGAAGGATAAAATGCTTCGTGGTGTTTTGTTGAATGTATACAACCCATAAATGAAGTAATAGTCATGAAGCGCTTAAAGTGGTATTCTATATTTCTTCGTGGTGGTTTCCTGAAGGGTTTGGAGTCTTCTTGAAAGGTTACCATCCATAAATAAAGTACTCGGATCAGAAACACTTCTCATAGCAGTGTAAGATGCTTTGCAGTGTTTTCTTGAATGTTTACCACCCAAAAATGAAGTAATAAGACATGAAGCTCTTAGAATGGTATTTTATGCTTCTTCGTGGTGTTTCATGAAAGGTTTAGAGTTTTCTTGGAAGGTTACCACTCATAAATGATGTAATCACATCAGGAACACTTCTGGTAGTAAGATAGGATGCTTTGTGGTGTTTTCTTGAATGGTTATCACCCATAAATGTACTCGGATCAGAAACACTTCTCGTAACATGATAAGATGCTTTGCGGTGTTTTCTTGAATTTTACCACCCATAAATAAAGTAATAGTCATGAAGCGCTTAGAGTGGTATTCTACATTTTTTCGTGGTGGTTCTACATTTCTTCGTGGTAGTTTCCTTAAAGTTTTGGGGCATTCTTGAAAGGTTACCACCCATAAATGAAGTACTCGGATCAGAAACACTTCTCGTAGCAGGATAAGATGCTTTGCGGTGTTTTCTAGAATGTTTACCACCCATAAATGAAGTAATCAAACATGAAACGCTTAGAGTAGTATTATACATTTCTTCGTGGTGGTTTCCTAAAAGGTTTGGAGTTTTCTAGAAAGGTTACCACCCATAAATGAAGTACTCGGATCAGAAACACTTCTCGTAGCAGGATAAGATGCTTTGCGGTGTTTTCTAGAATGTTTACCACCTATAAATGAAGTAATCAGACATGAAACGCTTAGAGTGGTATTATACATTTCTTCGTGGTGGTTTCCTGAAAGGTTTGGAGTTTTCTTGAAAGGTTACCACCCATAAATGAAGTACTCGGATCAGAAACACTTCTCGTAGCAGGATAAGATGCTTTGCGGTGTTTTCTAGAATGTTTACCACCCATAAATGAAGTAATCAGATATGAAACGCTTAGAGTAGTATTATACATTTCTTCGTGGTGGTTTCCTAAAAGGTTTGGAGTTTTCTAGAAAGGTTACCACCCATAAATGAAGTACTCGGATCAGAAACACTTCTCGTAGCAGGATAAGATGCTTTGCGGTGTTTTCTAGAATGTTTACCACCTATAAATGAAGTCATCAGACATGAAACCTTAGAGTGGTATTATACATTTCTTCGTGGTGGTTTCCTGAAAGATTTGGAGTTTTCTTGAAAGGTTACCACCCATAAATGAAGTACTCGGATCAGAAACACTTCTCGTAGCAGGATAAGATGCTTTGCAGTGTTTTCTTGAATGTTTACCACCCATAAATGAAGTAATCAGCATTGAAGCAGTTAGAATCCTATTATATGCGTCTTCATGGTGGTTTCATGAAAGGTTTAGAGTTTTCTTAAAGGGTACAACTCATAAATGAAGTAATCATATCAGGAACACTTTTCGTAGTATTATAGGATGCTTTGTGGTGTTTTCTTGAATGGTTACCACCCATAAATGAATTACCCGAATCAGAAACACTTCTCGTAGCAGGATAAAATTCTTTGTGGTGTTTTGTTGAACGTTTCCACCCGTAAATGAAGTAATCGTAATAAAGCTCTTGGAGTGTATTCTAAATTTGTCCGTGGGGGTTTCCGGAAACGTTTGGAGTTTTCTTGAAAGGTTACCACCCATAAATGAAGTACTCGGATCAGAAACACTTCTCATAGCAGGATATGATGCTTTGCAGTGTTTTCTTGAATGTTTACCACCCATAAATGGTGTAATAGTCGTGAAGTGCTTAGAGTAGTATTCTACATTTATTCGTGGTGGTTTACTGAAAGGTTTGGAGTTTTCTTGAAAGGTTACCACCATTAAATGAAGTACTCGGATCAGAAACAATTCTCGTAGCAGGATAAGAAGCTTTGCGGTGTTATCATGAATGTTTACCACCCATAAATGAAGTAACTAGACATGAAGCTCTAAGAATGGTATTATATGCTTCTTCGTGGTGGTTTCATGAAAGGTTTAGAGTTTCTTGGAAGGTTACCACTCGAAAATGATGTAATATAACAAGAACACTTCTGGTAGTAAGATATGATGCTTTGTGGTGTTTTCTTGAATGGTTATCACCCATAAATGAAGTACTATGATCAGAAACACTTCTAGTAGCAGGATAAGATGCTTTGCGGTGTTTTCTTGAAAGTTACCACCCATAAATGTTGTAATAGTCATGAAGCGCTCAGAGTAGTATTCTACATTTCTTCGTGGTGGTTTTCTGAAAGGTTTGGAGTTTTCTTTAAAGGTTCCCACCCATAAATGAAGTACTCGGATCAGAAACACTTCTCGTAGCAGGATAAGATGCTTTGAGGTGTTTTCTTGAATGTTTACCACTCTTAAATAAAGTAATCAGACATGAAGAAGTTAGAATGCAATTCTATGCATCTTCATGGTGGTTTCATGAAAGGTTTAGAGTTTGCTTGGAAGGTTACAACTCATAAATGAAGTAATCATATCAGGAACACTTTTGGTTGTAGTATAGGATGCTTTGTGGTGTTTTCTTGAATGGTTACCACCCATAAATGAATTACCCGAATCAGAAACACTTCTCGTAGCACGATAAAATGCTTTGTGGTGTTTTGTTGAACGTTTTACCACCCATAAATGAAGTAATCATCATGAAGCGCTTGGAGTGCTATTCTACATTTGTTCGTGGTGGTTTCCTGAAAGTTTGGAGTTTTCTTGAAAGGTTACCACCCATAAATGAGGTACTCTGATCAGAAACCGTTCTCTTAGCAGGATAAGATGTTTTGCGGTGTTTTCTTGAATGTTTACCACCCATAAATGAAGTAATAGTCATGAAGCGCTTAGAGAAGTATTCTTCATTTCTCCGTGGTGGTTTCCCGAAAGGTTTTGAGTTTTCTTGAAAGGTTACCACCCATAAATGAAGCACTCGGATCAGAAACACTTCTCGTAGCAGGATAAGATACTTTGCGTTGTTTTCTTGATTGTTTACCACCCATAAATTATGTAATAGTCTTGAACCGATTAGAGTGGTATTCTACATTTCTTCGTGTTGGTTTCCTGAAAGGTTTGGAGTTTTCTTGAAAGGTTACCACCTATAAATGAAGTATTCAAATCAGAAACACTTCTCGTAGCAGGTTAACTTGATTTGCGGTGTTTTATTGAATATTTATCACCCATAAATGAAGTAATATGACATGGAGCACATAGAATGGTATTCTATGCTTCTTCGTTGTGATTTAATGAAAGGTTTAGAATTTTCATCGAAGGTTACCACTCATAAATGAAGTACTAATATCAGGAACACTTCTAATAGTAGGATATGTTGCTTTACTTTGTGGTGTTTTCATGAATGGTTATCACCTATCAATGAAGTACTCGGATCAGAAACACTTCTCGTAGAAGGATAAAATGCTTCGTGGTGTTTTGTTGAATGTATACAACCCATAAATGATGTATAGTCATGAAGCGCTTAGAGTGGTATTCTAAGGGTTTGGAGTTTTCTTGAAAGGTTTCCACCCATAAATAAAGTACTCGGATCTGAAACACTTTTCATAGCAGGATAACATGCTTTGCGGTGTTATCTTAAATGTTTACAAATGAAGTAATCAAACATGAAGCAGTTAGAATGCTATCTATGCGTCTTCATGGTGGTTTCATGAAAGGTTTAGAGTTTTCTTGGAAGGTTACAACTCATAAATGAAGTAATCATATCAGGAACACTTTTCGTAGTAGTATAGGATGTTTTGTGGTGTTTTCTTGAATGATTACCACCCGTAAATGAATTACCCGAATCAGAAACACTTCTCGTAACAGGATAAAATACTTTGTGGTGTTTTGTTGAACGTTTACCACCCATAAATGAAGTAATCGTTATGAAGCACTAGGAGTGCTATTCTACATTTATCCGTAGTGGTTTCCTGAATCGTTTGGAGTTTTCTTGAAAAGGTTACCACCCATAAATGAAGTACTCGGATCAGAAACACTTCTCGTAGCAGGATAAGATGCTTTGCGGTGTTTTGTTGAATGTTTACCACCCATAAATGATGTAATAGTCATGAAGCGCTTAGAGTAGTATTCTGCATTTCTTTGTGGTGGTTTCCTGAAAGATTTGGAGTTTTCTTGAAATGTTCCACCCATAAATGAAGTACTCGGATCAGAAACACTTCTCGTAGCAGCATAAGATGCTTTGCGGTGTTTTTTTGAATGTTTACCTCCCATAAATGAAGTAATCTGACATGAAGCAGTAAGAATGCTATTTTATGCGTCTTCATGGTGGTTTCATGAAAGGTTTAGAGTTTTCTTGGAAGGTTACAACTCATAAATGAAGTAATCATATCAGGAACACTTTTTCGTAGTAGTATAGGATGCTTTGTGGTGTTTTCTTGAATGGTTACCACCCATAAATGAATTATCCGAATCAAAAACACTTCACGTAGCAAGATAAAATGCTTGGTGGTGTTTTGTTGAACGTTTACCACCCATAAATGTAGTAATCGTTATGAAGCGCTTGGAGTGTTGTTCTATATTTCTCCGTGGTGGTTTCCAGAAACGTTTGGAGTTTTCTTGATAGGTTACCACCCATAAATGAAGTACTCGGATCAGAAACACTTCTAATAGCAGGATAAGATATTTTGCAGTGTTTTCTTGAATGTTTACCACCCATAAATGATGTAATAGTCATGAAGCGGTTAGAGTAGTATTCTACATATCTTCGTGCTGGTTTCCTGAAAAGTTTGGAGTTTTCTTGAAAGGTTACCACCCATAAATGAAGCACTCGGATCAGAAACACTTCTCGTTGCAGGATAAGATGCTTTCCGATATTTTCTTGAATGTTTACCACCCATAAATGTAGTAATCAGACATAAAGAACTTAGAATGGTATTTTATGCTTCTTCATGATGATTTCATGAACGGTTTAGAATTGTCATGGAAGGTTACCACTCATAAATAATGTACTCATATCAGGAACACTTCTGGTAGTAGGATAGGTTGTTTGTGGTGTTTTCTTGAATGGTTATCACCCAAAAAGGAAGTACTCGGATCAGGAACACTTCTCGTAGAAGGATAAAATGCTTTGTGGTGTTTTGTTTGACTGTATACAACCCATAAATGAAGTACTAGTCATGAAGCGCTTAGAGTGGTATTCTACATTTCTTCGTGGTGATTTCCTGAAGGGTTTGGAGTTTTCTTGAAATGTTATCAACCATAAATTAAGTACTCGGATCAGAAACACTTCTCATAACAGTACAAGATGGTTTGCGGTGTTTTCTTGAATGTTTACCACCCAAAAATGAAGTAACCAGACATGAAGCTCTTAGAATGGTATTATATGCTTCTTTGTGGTGGTTTCATGAAAGGTTTAGAGATTCTTGGAAGGTTACCCCTCATAAATGATGTAATATATCAGGAACACTTCTGGTAGTAAGATAGGATGCTTTCTGGTGTTTTCTCGAATGGTTATCACCCATAATGAAGTACTCAGATCAGAAACACTTCTCGTAACATGATAAGATGATTTGCGGTGTTTTCTTGAATGTTTACCACCCATAAATGAAGTAATAGTCTTCAAGCGCTTAGAGTGGTATTCTTTTCTTCGTGGTGCTTTCCTGAAAGTTTTGGAGTTTTCTTGAAAGGTTACCACCCATAAATGAAGCACTCGGATCAGAAACACTTCTCGTAGCAGGATAAGATGCTTTGCGTTGTTTTCTTGAATGTTTACCACCCCTAAATGATGTAATAGTCATGAAGCGCTTAGAGTAGTATTCTATATTTCTTCGTGGTGGTTTCCTGAAAGGTTTGGAGTTTTCTTACCACCCATAAATGAAGTACTCGGATCAGAAACACTTCTCGTAGCAGGATAAGATGCTTTGCAGTGTTTTCTTGAATATTTACCACTCATAAATGAAGTAATTAGACATGAAACACATAGAATGCTATTCTATGCTTCTTCGTGGTGGTTTCTTGAAAGGTTTAGAGTTTTCATGGATGGTTACCACTCATAAATGAAGTAATCATATCAGGAACACTTTTTCGTAGTAGTATAGGATGCTTTGTAGTGTTTTCTTGAATGGTTACCACTCATAAATGAATTAACCGAATCAGAAACACTTCTCGTAGCAGGATAAAATGCTGTGTTGTTTTGTTGAACGTTTACCTCTCATAAATGAAGTAATCATCATGTAGCGCTTGGAGTGCTATTCTAAATTTCTCTGTAGTGGTTTCCTGAGACGTTTGGAGTTTTCTTGAAAGGTTACCACCCATAAATGAAGTACTCGGATCAGAAACACTACTCATAGCAGGATAAGATGCTTTGCGGTGTTTTCTTGAATGTTTACCACCCATAAATGATTTAATAGTCATGAAGCGCTTAAAGTAGTATTCTACATTTCTTCGTGGTGACTTCCTGAATGGTTTGGAGTTTTATTGAAAGGTTACCACCCATAAATGAAGCACTCGGATCAGAAACACTTCTCGTAGCAGGATAAGATACTTTGCGTTGTTTTCCTGAATGTTTACCACCCATAAATGATGTAATAGTCATGAATCGCTTCGAGTGGTATTCTACATTTCTTCGTGGTGGTTTCCTAATGGGTTCGGAGTTTTCTTGAAAGGTACTCGAATCAGAAATGAAGTACTCGAATCAGAAAGACTTCCCGTAACATGATAAGATGCTTTCCTATGTTTTATTGAATGTTTACCACCCAAAAATGAAGTAATAGTCATGAAGCGCTTAGATTGGTAATCTACATTTCTTTGTTCTGGTTTCCTGAAAGATTTGGAGTTTTCTTGAAAGGTTACGACCCATAAATGAAGTAATCATATCGAAACACTTTTCGTAATAGGATAGGATGTTTTGTGGTGTTCTTGAATGGTTACCACCCATAAATGAAGTACTCGGATCAGAAACACTTCTCGTAGCAGGATAAAATGCATTGTGGTGTTTTGTTGAATGTTTACCACCCATAAATTAAGTCATAGTCATGAATCGCTTTGAGTGGAATTCTACATTTATTCGTGGTGGTTTCCTGAAAGGTTTGGTGTTTTCTTGAAAGGTTACCACCCATAAATGAAGTATTCCAATCAGAAACACTTCTCGTAGCACGATAAAATGCTTTGTGGTGTTTTGTTGAACGTTTCCACCTGTAAATGAAGTAATCGTCATAAAGCTCTTGGAGTGGATTCTAAATTTGTCCATGGGGGTTTCCGAAAACGTTTGGAGTTTTCTTGAAAGGTTACCACCCATAAATGAAGTACTCGGATCAGAAACACTTCTCATAGCAGGATATGATGCTTTGCAGTGTTTTCTTGAATGTTTACCACCCATAAATGGTGTAATAGTCGTGAAGCGCTTAGAGTAGTATTCTACATTTCTTCATGGTGGTTTCCTGGATGGTTTGGAGTTTTCTTGAAAGGTTACCACCCATAAATAAATAAAGTACACGGATCAGAATCACTTCTCGTAGCAAGATAAGATGCTTTGCGGTGTTTTCTTGGATATTTACCAACAATAAATGAAGTAATTAGACATGAAGCACTTAGAATGGTATTCTATGCTTCTTCGTGGTGGTTTCATGAAAGATTTAGAGTTTTCATGGATGGTTACCACTCATAAATGAAGTAATCATATCAAGAACACTTTTGGAAGTAGGATAGGATGCTTTGTGTTTTCATGAAAGGTTACCTCCCATAAATGAAGTACTCGGATCAGAAACACTTCTCGTAGCAGGATAAGATGCTTTGCGGTGTTTTCTTGAATGTTTACCACCCATAAATGATGTAATAGTCATGAAGCGCTTAGAGTAGTATTGAAAATTTCTTCGTGGTTGTTTCCTGAAATGTTTGGAGTTTTCTTGAAAGGTTACCACCCATAAATGAAATACTCGGATCATAACACTTCTCGTAGCAGGATAAGATGTTTTGCGTTGTTTTCTTGAATGTTTACCACCCATAAATGAAGTAATAAGACATGAAGCAGTTAGAATGCTATTCTATGCGTTTTCATGGTGGTTTCATGAAAGGTTTAGAGTTTTCTTGGAAGGTTACAACTCATAAATGAAGGAATCATATCAGGAGCACTTTTCGTAGTAGTATAGCATCTTTGTGGTGTTTTCTTGAATGGTTACCACCCATAAATGAATTACCCGAATCAGAAAACTTCTCGTAGTAGGATAAAATGCTTTGTGGTGTTTTGTTGAACGTTTACCACCCATAAATGAAGCTTTGTGATGTTTTCTTTAATGGTTACCATCCATAGATGAAGTATTGTGTTCCTTCGTGGCATTTTATTGAAATGTTACCCCCTGAAATGAAACTCGAAGAAGAAAAACATCTTGTAGTAGGTTATGATGTTTTGCGGAGTTCTCTTGAAAGTTGTCACTCATAACTGAAGTACTCAAATCAGTAACACTTCTCGTTGTAGGATAAGATACTTTGTGGTATTTTCTTTAATTGTTACCACCCATAAATGAAGTACTCGGGCATAAAGAAGATAGAGTGGTATTCTATGTTTTTTCGTGGTGTTTTAGTGAAATGTTATCATCCTTAAATGAAGTACTCTAGAAGGTAACACCCGTAACAGGCTTTCATTCTTTGTGAAGTATTGTTGTAAGGTTACCACCCATAAATGAACCAATCGAATCAGAAATACTTCTCATAGTAGGATAAAATGATTATTGTTGTTTTCTTGAATGGTTATCACCCATAAATGAAGTACTCGGACATCAAGCACTTAGAGTGATATTCTATGCTTATTCGGGGTGTTTCATGAAAGTTTACCATCCTTAAATGAAGTTCCGAAAAAAGAAACACTTCTCGTAGTAGGCTATGATGTTTTGTGGAGTTTTCTTGAAAGGTTTCCACCTATAATGAAGTACTCGGACATGAAATACATAGAGTGTTATTTTATACTTCTTCGTGGTGTTTTAGCAAAAGGTTACCACCCTTAAATGAAGTACTGGAGTTTTTATGAAAGGATACCACCCATAACTGAAGTACTCATATCAGTAACACTTCTCGTAGTTGGATAGATGTTTTGTGGTGTTTTATTGAATCGTTTCCACCAATAAATGAATTACTCGTAAATGAAATGTGGTATTCTTTACTTCATCGTGATGTTTTAGTGAAATGTTACCACCCTGAATTAAGTACTCGAGGAGGAAACACCCGTAAAAGAAGTAACCGAGTCAGAAACACTTATCGTAGTATGATAAGATGAATTATGGTGTTTTCTTGAATGGTTACCACACATAAATGAAGTGCTTGGACTTGAAGCACTTAGAGTGGTATTCTAAACTTCTTCGTGGTGTTTGCATGAAATGTTACCGCCCGTAAATGAAGTACTCGAAAAAGAAACACTTTTCGTAGTTGGCAATGATGCTTTTCTTGAAAGGTTAGCACCCATAATGAAGTACTCGGATTAGAAACACTTCTCGTAATAGGATAAGATACTTCAGGGATTTTTCTTGAATGGTTACTACCCATAAATGAAGTATTCAGACATGAAACACTTAAAGTGTTATTCTGTGTTTCTTCGTGGCATTTTAGTGAAAGGTTACCACCATGAAATGAAGTACTCAAAGAAGAATTACATCTTGTACTAGGCTATGATGCTTTGTGGAGTTCTCTTAAAAGGTTGCCATCCATAACTGAAGTACTCAGATCAATAGTACTTCTCATAGTAGGATAAGATGCTTTGTGATATTTTCTTGAATGGTTACAACCTATAAATGAAGTACTCGGACATGAAGCACATAGAGTGGTATTCTACGCTTCTTTGTGGTGTACTAGTGAAATGTTACCATACTTAAATGAAGTACTCGAGGAGTTAACACCAATAGTAGGTTTTGATTCTTTTTGGTGTATTCTTGAAAAGTTACCATCCATAAATGAAGTAATCGAATCAGAAACACTTCTTTTAGTAGGATAATATGATTTGTGGTGTTTTCTTGAATGGTTACCACCCATAAATGAAGTAATAGAATATGAAGCAATTAGAGTGGTATTCTCTGCTTCTTCGTGGTGTTTTCTTGAATTGTTACCACCCTTAAATGAAGTAATAGAATATGAAGCAATTAGAGTGGTATTCTCTGCTTCTTCGTGGTGTTTTCTTGAATTGTTACCACCCTTAAATGAAGCACTAAAAAAAGAAACACTTGTCGTAGTCGGCTATGATGTTTTCTAGAGTTTTCTTGAAAGGTAGCACCCATAATGAAGTACTCGAATCAGAAACACTTCTCGTAGTAGGAAAAGATACTTTGTGGAGTTTTATTGAATGGTTACAACCCATAAATGAAGTACCGGGACATGAAGCACATAGAGTGGTATTCTATGCTTTTTTATGGTATTTTAGTGAAATGTTACCATCCTTAAATGAAGTACTCAAGAAGGTAACACCCATAACAGGCTTTCATTCTTTTTGAAGTATTGTTGTAAGGTTACCACTCATAAATGAACCAATCGAATCAGAAACACTTCTCGTAGTAGGATAAAATGATTATTATTGTTTTCTTGATTGGTTACCACCCATAAACGAAGTACTCGGACATGAAGCACTTTGAGTGGTATTCTATGCTTCTTCGTGGTATTTTCATGAAATGTTACCACCCTTAAATGAAGTACTCGAAAAATACACTTGTCGTAGTCGGCTATGATGTTTTCTGGAGTTTTCTTGAAAGGTAGCACCCATAATGAAGTTCTTGGATCAGAAACACTTCTCGTAGTAGGAAAAAAAAATACTTTGTGGAGTTTTCTTGAATGGTTTCCACCCATAAATGAAGTACTCGGACATGAAGCACTTAGAATGATATTCTCTGCTTCTTCAAGGTGTTTTCATGAAATGTTACCACCCTTAAAGAAAGTAGGCTATGATGCTTTGTGGAGTTTTTTGAAAGGTTAGCACCCATAATGAAGTACTCGGGTCAGAAATACTTCTCGTATTAGATATGATACTTTGTGGAGTTTTCTTGAATGGTTACCACCCGTAAATGAAGTACTCGGACATGAGACACTTAGAGTGGTATTCTGTGTGTCTTCGTGGCGTTTTAGTGAAAGGTTACCACCCTGAAAAGAAGTACTCGAAGAAGAAATCCATCTCGTAATAGTCTATGATGCTTTGTGGAGTTCTCTTGAAAGTTGCCACCCATAACTGAAGTACTCGAGGAGGAAACACCCGTAATAGGATTTGATTCTTTGTGGAATATTCTTGAAAGGTTCCACCCATAAATGAAGTAATTGAATCAAAAACACATCTCGTAGTAGGATAAGATGATTTGTGGTGTTTTCTTGAATGGTTACAACCCATAAATGTACTCGAACATGAAGCACTTCGAGTGGTATTCTACGCTTCTTCATGGTATTTTCTTGAAAGTTACCTCCCTTAAATTAAGTACTCGAAAAAAAACACTTGTCGTAGTAGGCAATGATGCTTTTGGAGTTTTCTTGAAAGGTAAGCTCCCATAATGAAGTACTCAGATAAGAAACACTTCTCATAGTAAAAAAGATACTTTGTGGAGTTTTATTGAATGGTTACCACCCATAAATGAAGTAATGTGTTTCTTCGTGGCGTTTATTGAAATGTTACCTCCTAAAATGAAACTCGAAGAAGAAACACATCTCGTAGTAGGTTATGATGCTTTGTGGAGTTCTCTTAAAAGGTTGCCATCCATAACTGAAGTACTCAGATCAATAGTACTTCTCGTTGTAGGATGAGATGCTTTGTGATATTTTCTTGAATGGTTACCACCCATAATTGAAGTACTCGAGGAGGAATCGAATCAGTAGGATAAGATAATTATTGTTGTTTTCTTGAATGATTATCACTCATAAATGAAGTACTCAGACATCAAGCACTTAGAGTGGTATTCTATGCTTCTTCTGGATGTTTCATGAAAGGTTACCATCCTTAAATGTACTCGAAAAAGAAACACTTCTCGTAGTAGGCTATGATGCTTTGTGGAGTTTTATTGATTGATTGCCACCCATAAATTAAGTACTCTGACATGAGACACTTAAAGTGATATTATGTATTTTTTTTGTGGCTTTTTAGTGAAAGATTACCACCATGAAATGAAGTATTAGAAGAAGAAACACATATCGTAGTAGGATATGATGCTTTGTGGATATCTCTTGAAAGTTGCCACTCATAACTGAAGTAAGATCAGTAACACTTATTGAAGTAGGGTTAGATGCTTTGTGGTGTTTTCTTGAAAGATTACCACCCATAAATGAAGTACTCGAACATGAAGCACATAGAGTGGTATTATATGCTTCTTTGTGGTTTTAGTGAAATGTTACCACCTTAAATGAAGTACTCGAGGAAAAAACACCCGTAATAGGATTTGATTCTGTGTGGAGTATTCTTGAAAGGTTACCACCAATAAATGTAGTAATCGAATCAGAAACACTTCTTGTAGTAGGATAAGATGATTTATTATTTTTTTTAATGGTTACCACCCATAAATGAAGTACTCGGACATGAAGCACTTAGAGTGATATTCTATGCTTTTTCATGGTGTTTTCATGAAAGATTACCACCCTTAAATTAAGTACTAAAAATAAAACACTTGCCGTAGTGAGCTATGATTCTTTGTGGAGTTTTCTTGAAAGGTTAGCACTCATAATGTAGTACTCGGATCAGAAACACTTCTCTTATTAGGATAAGATACTTTATGGAGTTTTCTTGAATGGTTATCGCCCATAAATAAAGTACTCGGACTTGAGACACTTAGAGTGGTATCCTGTGTTTCTTCGTGGCATTTTAGTGAAAGGTTACCATCCTGAAATGAAGTACTCGAAGAAGAAACACATCTCGTAGTAGGCTATGATGTATTGTGGAGTTCTCTTGAAAGTTTCCATCCATAAATGAAGTAATCGAATAAGAAATACTTCTCGTAGTAGGATAAAATGATTTTGTTTTTTTTTAATGATTACCACACATAAATGAAGTATTTGGACATGAAGCACTTAGAGTGATATTCTATGCTTATTTGGGGTGTTTTCATGAAAGGTTACCATCCTTAAATAAAGTACTCGAAAAAAGAAACATATCTCGTAGTAGGCTATGATGCTTTGTGGAGTTTTCTTGAAAGGTTATCACCCATAATGAAGTACTCGGATCAGAAACGCTTCTCGTAGGATAAGATGTTTTGTGGTTCTTTCTTGAATGGTTACCACTCATAAATGAAGTACTGGATATGAAGCACTTATAATGCTATTGTATGCTTTTTCGTGGTGTTTTAGCAAAAGATTACCACCCTTAAATGAAGTACTCGAAGAAGAAACACTTCTCGTAGTAGGCTATGATGCTTTATGGAGTTTTCCTGAAAAGTTAGCACTCATGAAAGGTTAGAACCCATATTATGCTTTGTGGTATTTTTTTAATGGATGCCACCCATAAAAAAAGTACTCGGACATGAAGCACTTAGATTGGTATTCTATTCTTCTTCAAGGTGTTTTCATGAAATGTTACCACCCTTAAATGAAGTACTCGAAAAAAACTTCTCGTAGTAGGCTATGATGCTTTGTAGAGTTTTTTTGAAAGGTTAGCACCCATAAATAAAGTACTCGGACAAGAAATGCTTAGAGTTGTATATTGTGTTTCTTCGTGGCATTTTATTGAAATGTTACCACCCTGAAATGATGTACTCGAAGAAGAAACACATCATGTAGTAGGCTATGATGCTTTGTGTGGTTCTCTTGAACGGTTGTCACCCATAACTGAAGTACTCAGATCAGTAACACTTCTCGTAGTAGGATATGAAGCTTTGTGATGTTTTCTTGAATGATTACCACTCATAAATGAAGTATTCAGACATAAGCACATAGAGTGGTATTTTATGCTTCTTCGTTAGTGAAATGTTACTACCCTGAAAGGAAGTACTCAAGGAGGAAACCCCGTAGTAGGCTCTGATTCTTTGTGAAGTATTCTTGAAAGGTTACCACCCATAAATATAGTAATTGAATCAGATACATTTCTCTTAGTATGATAAGATGATTTTGGTGTTTTCTTGAATGGTTACCACCCATAAATGAAGTACTCGGACATGAAATACTTAGAGATATATTCTATGCTTTTTCGTGGTGTTTTAGTGAAATGTTACCACCCTGAAATGAAGTACTCAAGGAGGAAACACCCGTAATAGACACTTAAAGTGGTATTTTATGTTTCTTCGTGGTGTTTTAGTGAAAGGTTACCACCCTGAAATGAAGTACTCCAAGAAGAAACACATCTTGTAGTAAGCTATGATACTTTCTGGAGTTCTCTTGAAAGTTGTCACCCATAACTGAAGTACTCAGATCAGTAACACTTCTCATAGTAGGATAAGATACTTTGTGGTATTTTCTTTAATGGTTATCATTCATAAATGAAGTACTCGGACATGAAGAACATAGAGTTGTATTCTAAGGGTGTGTTTGGCAACCACCACTGTTCCGGAATAGGGAGTGCCAAACATGTTTTCAAAATAATAGAATAGTGGTAAATTAGGCTATTCCGGTATACCACCATATAGATGGAATAGCGGAATACACTGTTCCGTACGACTAACTAATCAAATTTATTGTATTTTAATATTTCATCATTACTATTATTATTATTATTATTATTATTAATATTATTATTATTATTATTTATTATTAGTATTATAATATTTCATCATTATTATTATTTTATTATTATTTATGATAATTATTATTATAATATTATTATATATTTTATTATTATTATTATTTATTATTATTATTATTATTTTATTAGTATTATAATATTTCATTATTATTATTATTATTATTTTATTCATTATTATTTATTATTTATATTATTTATTATTATTGTTATTATTATTATTATTTATTATTAGTATTATAATATTTAATCAGTATTATTATTTTATTATTATTTATGATAATTATTATTATTATATTATTATTATATATTTTTTTATTATTCCTATTTATTATTATTATTATAATTTTATTACTATTATAATATTTAATCATTATTATTATTATTATTTTATTCATTATTATTTATTATTCATTATTATTTATTATTTATTATTATTTATTATTATTGTTATTTATTATTATTGTTATTATTATTTATTATTAGTATTATAATATTTTATTATTATTATTTACTATTATTATTTTTATTTTATTAGTATTATAATATTTCATCATTATTATTATTATTTTATTTATTATTATTTATTATTATTTATTATTATTTATTATTTATTATTATTTTTATTATTATTTATTATTAGTATATAATATTTCATCATTATTATTATTCTATTATTATTTATGATAATTATTATTATATTATTATTATTATTATTTATTATTATTTATTATTATTATTTTATTAGTATTATAATATTTCATCAATATTATTATTTTATTCATTATTATTTATTATTATTGTTATTAATTATTATTTATTATTAGTATTATAATATTTCATCATCATTATTATTATTTTATTAGTATTATTATTATTTATTATTATTTAATATTATTATTATTATTTTTATTTTATTAGTATTATTATATTTTATTATTATTTATTATTATTATTTATCATTATTTGTTATATTATTATTTTTATTAGAATTATAATAATTCATCATTATTAATATTTTATTATCATAACTATCAATATTTTTACTATTCCAATTGACACTTGCCAAACGACAATTTTTCTCTTCAGAATAGTCAAGAATACCACTCTTCTACCACTCTTCCAAAATCACACTATTCTATTTTTACTATTCTAATTCCGCTATTCTGACGCTATTCTTTGATTTGCCAAACGGACCCTATGTTTTTTGTGGTGTTTTAGTGAAATGTTACCATTCTTAAATGAAGTACTCGAGGAGTAAACACACGTAATTAGGCTTTGATTCTTTGTGAAGTATTGTTGAAAGGTTACCCCATAAATAAACTAATCAAATCAAAAACGCTTCTTGTAATATGATAAGATGATTATTGTTGTTTTCTTTAATGGTTACCATCCATAAATGAAGTACTCGGACATCAAGCACTTAGAGTGGTATTCTATGCTTCTTCGTGGTATTTTCATGAAAGGTTACCACTCTTAAATGAAGTACTCGAAAAATAAACACTTCTCGCAGTAGGCTATGGTGCTTTGTGGAATTTTCTTGAAAGGTTACCACCTATAATGAAATACTCGGATCAGGAACACTCTCATAGTAGGATAAGATGCTTTCTGGTTTTTTTCTTGAACGATTATCACCTATAATGAAGTACTCGAACATTGAAGCACTTAGGATGCTATTTTATGCTTCTTCGTGGTGTTTTAGCAAAAGGTTACCACCTTAAATGAAGTACTCGAAAAAGTAACACTTCTCGTAGTATGCTATGATGCTTTGTGGAGTTTCCATGAAAGGTTACCACCGATAACTGAAGTACTCGGATCAGTAACACTTCTCGTAGTAGGATAAGATGCTTTGTGGGGTTTTATTTAATGGTTACCAACAATAAATGAAGTGCTCGAACATGAAGTACATAGAGTGATATTATATGCTTCTTTGTGATGTTTTAGTGAAATGTTGCCACCCTGAAATGAAGTACTCGAGGAGGAAACACCCGTAATAGGCATTGATTCTTTGTGGAGTATTCTTTAAAGGTTACCACCCATAAATGATGTAATCGAATCAGAAATACTTCTCGTAGTAGGATAAGATAATTAGTGGTGTTTTCTTGAATGGTTACCGCACTTAAATGAACTACTCGGACATGAAACACTTAGATTGGTATTCTATGTTTTTTTGTGGTTTTTTCATGGAAGGTTACCAATCTTAAATGAAGTACTCAAAAAAGAAAACTTCTTGTAGTAGGGTATGATGCTTTGTGGAGTTTTCTTGAAAGGTTAGCGCCCATAATGAAGTACTCGGATAAAAAATACTTCTCGTAGTAGGATAAGATACTTTGTGCAGTTTTCTTGAATGGTTACGACCAATAAACGATGTACTCGGACATGAAACACTTAGAGTGCTATTTTGTGTTTCTCCATGGCATTTTATTGAAAGGTTACCATCCTAAAATAAAGTACTCGAAGAAAAAATACATTTTGTAGTAGGCTATGATGCTTTGTGAAGTTTACTTGAAAGGTTGCAACCCATAACTGAAGTACTTAAATCAGTAACACTACTCATAGTAAGATAAGATACTTTGTGATGACATGAAGCACATAGAGTTGTATTCTATTATTCTTCATGGGATTTTAGTGTACTCAAGGAGGAAACACCCGTAATAGGCTTTGATTCTTTGTGGAGTATTCTTGAAAGGTTACCACCCATAAATGAAGTAATCGAATCAAAAATGCTTCTCGTAGTAGGATAAGATGATTTGTGGTGTTTTCTTGAAAGGCCCATAAATAAAGTAATCGAATTGGAAACGCTTCTCGTAGTAGGATAATATGTTTTGTGGTTTTTTCTTGAATGATTAACAACCATAAATGAAGTACTAGGACATGAGACACTAGTGTGGTATTATGTGCGTCTTCGTGGAGCTTTAGTAAAAGGTTACCACCCTGAAATGAAGTATTCGAAGAATAAACACTTCTCATAGTAGGTTATGATGCTTTATGAAGTTTTCTTGAAAGGTTACCACTCATAATGAAGTACTCGAATCAAAAAACTTCTCGTAGTAAGATAAGATGATTTGTGATTTTTTCTTGAATGATTACCACCTATAATGAAGTACTCTGACATGAAGCACTTAGAGTGTTATTTTATGCTTCTTTGTGGTGTTTTAGCAAAAGGTTATCACCTTTAAATGAAGTACTCAAAGAAGAAATACTTCTCGTAGTAGACTGTGATTCTTTGTTTATTTCCATGAAAGATTACCACTCATAATTGAAGTACTCAGATCAGTAACACTTCTCGTAATAGGATAAGATGATTTGTGGTATTTTATTGAATGGTTACCATCCATAAATAAATTACTTGAACATGAAGTGTGGTATTCTATGCTTCTTCGTGATTTTTACCAGCCTGAAATAAAGTACTCGGGAAGGAAACATATATATTAGGCTTTGATTCTTTGTAAAGTATTCTTGAAAGATTCTCCCATAAATGTGGTATTTTCTTGAATGGTTACCACCCATAAAGGAAGTACTTGGACATGAAGCACATATAGTGGTATTCTACGATTCTTCGTGATGTTTTAGTGTACTCAAGGAGGAAACACCTGTAATAGGCTTTGGTTTTTTGTGGAGTATTCTTGAAAGATTACCACCCATAAATGAAGTAATCAAATCACAAACTGTTCTCGTAGTAGGATAAGATGATTTGTGGTGTTTTCTTGAATGGTTACCACTCATAATGAAGTACTCGGACATGAAGCACTTAGATTGGTATTATATGTTTCTTCGTGGTGTTTTCAGGAAAAATTATCACCCTTAAAAGAAGTACTCGAAAAAGAAACGCTTCTTTTAGTAGGCTATGATTCTTTGTGAAGTTTTCTTTAAATGTTAGCACTCATAATGAAGTATTTGGATCAGAAACATTTCTCGTGGTAGGATGAGATGTGCTTTTTTCTTAAATGGTTACCACCCACCCATAAATGTAGTACTAGGACATGAAGTACTTAGAGTGATATTATATACTTCTTCGCGTTGTTTTAGTGAAATGTTACAACCCTTAAATGAAGTACTCGAAGAAGAAATATTTCTCATAGTAAGCTACGTTGCATTGTGGAGTTTCCTGAAAAGGTTACAATCCATAATTAAGTACTCAGATCAGAAACACTTCTCGTGGTAGATAAGTTGTTTTATGTTGTTTTCTTGAATGATTACCACTCATAAATGAAGTACTCTGACATTAAGCATTTAGAATGATATTCTATGCTTCTTTGTGATATTTTTCATGAAAGGTTACCACCATTAAATGAAGTACTCGAAAAAGAAATACTTATCGTAGAAGTAGGCTATAATGTTTTATGGAGTTTTCTTGAAAGGTTAGCACCCATAATGAAATATTCGGATCAAAAACACTTCTCATAATAGGATAAGATACTTTGTAGAGTTTTCTTGAATGGTAACCACCTATAAATGAAGTACTCAGACATGAAACACTTATAGTGATATTCTGTATTTCTATGTGGCATTTTATTAAAATGTTACCATCCTGAATGAAGTACTCGAAGAAGAAACACATCTCGTAGTAGGTTATGATGCTTTGTGGAGTTCTCTTGAACGGTTGCCACTCATAACTGAAGTACTCAGATCAGTAATACTTCTTATAGTAAGATAAGATACTTTGTGATGTTTTCTTGAATGATTACCATGCATAAATGAAGTACTCGGACATGAAGCACATAGAGTTGTATTCTACTATTTTTCGTGGGATTTTAGTGTACTCAATGAGGAAACACCTATAATAGACTTTGATTTTTTGTGGAGTATTTTTGAAAGGTTATCACCCATAAATGAAGTAATCGAATCAGAAACGCTTCTCGTAGTAGAATAAGATGATTTGTGGTGTTTTCTTGAAAGGCCCATAAATAAAGTAATCGAATCAGAAACGCTTCTTATAGTAGAATAAGATGCTTTGTGGTTTTTTTTTTAATGGTTAACAACCATAAATGAAGTACTAGGACATGAGACACTAGAGTGATATTATGTTTTTTTGAGGTGTTTTAGTGAAATGTTACCATCCTTAAATGAAGTACTCGATGAGGACACACACGTAATTAGACTTTGATTCTTTGTGAAGTATTGTTGAAAGGTTACCCCATAAATGAGCTAATCAAATCAGAAACGATTCCCGTAGTAAGATAAGATGATTATTGTTGTTTTCTTGAATGATTATCACTCATAAATGAAGTACTCAGACATCAATCACTTAGAGTGGGTTAGAGTGGGTCTGAAATATTGTAGTAAAAATATAACATGAATGGTTATCACTCTTGAATGGTAATCGAATAAAAAACGTTCTTGTAGTAGAATAAGATGATTGTAGTATTTTTTGAAGAGAGCTGATACGTAGATACAATATTTGATACCGACTCGATACCGATGTTATTATGCAAATTTAATTGAGTTAGTATGCACATTATTTGAGTTATTATGCATATTATTTTTTTTACTGAAATAATTATGCATGTTATTTATTGTATTGAAATAGTTATGCATGCTATTTGAATTATTGTGCACATTATTTGTTAACATGGATAATAATTTTTCAGTAAAAATATAACATGAAATAACATGCATAATAACTCAAATAATATGCATAGTAATTCAATTAAACGTGCATAATAATACCAATATCGATAATCGTATCAAATATGATATCTACAAAACATTATCTTTTTTGAATGATTACCACACTTAACTAACCCGGTCAAACTGATTTAGTTGGGGAATTTGACCAGGGGATTTCGGTTGAGATTTTGATCGGGGAATTTCTTTTATTACTTCATTTATTCAAGTCTCGCGTTCTGGAGTTCGATTATTGTCTCGTTGTTATTTGTCTCCTCGGTCCGGTTATTTTCTGGGCCAAACCGAATAAAATTCATTTTGATTTGACCAGATACGGTTCGGTCTGAATCTCGCAACGGGACAAGGACGTAATAATAGTGACCAGTTATGCCTATGCTGATTGCCTGATTCAGTGACTCAAGACAATTGTTATACAATCACTGTAAAATCTTTTTCTCTGATTTGGTAAAACAGAATTGTTTCGTATCAAGTTTGGAGTTTCAAACACTCCAGAGTATTACGTATACGGTATACCTCCATTCATTAGTGTCGAAGTTTCTGAACTATTATTCAATCAAGTTTCTGAACCTTAATTTGGTTCAAACAACTCCATGAACTATTATTTTGATCAAATTGCCCCTAAACTTTTGCTTAATTCAAATGCTCCTGAACTATTGATTTTGATCAAATTGTTCACGAAATTTTGCTTAATTTAAATTGCCCCCAAACTATTGAATTCGATTCATTTTCTCCCTACTTTTCTAATAGAATGATGCATATTGAAACAAAACCAATAATTTACAAAGAAAAATAAACCAAATTCGTAATTCAAGAGTTAATTTGAACCAAAATCAATACTTCAAAAACTTCATTCAACCAAAACAAAATTCAAAAACTGAATCTAGTTGAAGGACAAAAAACAAACTTTACTCGTGTTAAAATCAGCAGAACAGTTTACTCATTCGGTCAAATGCATTAAAATATAGTACAGACATGAGGCAGCAACCCCAGTCTAATTACCACTAAAATTATAAATGACATTTATTTCTTCACAAGCAGCATAATAAAAAGGGAATTAAAACCTGATCTGGCAAAAGCTCACATTACAACTGTTGATAAAATATTAAAGCAGACACCGTCTATTAACTTGCTCAAGTATCCACCAAAAAGGAGTACAAAATTTTAGATTCATAACAATTGACAAAAAGACTAAAAGCATAAAAGAAAGCCTAAATTTCACTGGTCTTGTTGAGAATAAGGATAACACAAAAACTAAATAGCTCAACAACATAAATCAAACGGGAATTTCAAAATACAACCACAAAATCTCTATTGATTGTAGTAGTTGCCACCTGTAACACCCCAAACCCTAATGGTACCATCTGAGTAGCCAGTGAAAAGAGTGTTTCCATCTACACTCCAGCTCAAACTTGTGCAGTACAACATCTACAATAGAATTACAAATAGAGATTAAAGTCCTGAAGTTTAAATACTAAAATGCTTTAACTACTCAGTCAACTAAGGCCCGTTAAATTAAATTACAGAAATACCACCGTTAGTAATTTGACAGTTCAACTGAATTTAAAGAAACAAATACCTGGTTCTTGCTAGGAGGCTGGTCAGGCTTGAGGTCCTGCACAATAGACTTGCTCTCAAGATCCCAAATCTTCACGCTGTTCTCTGTGGCCGCACAGAGCCAGTACCTGAACAGCAACAATAATCATCAAAACAACCACACCAATATTTTGATTTATTACATATCACCAGTGTAATCAAGAAACAGAAAGATACCTGTTGGGGCTGAAACAAAGAGCATGAGTAATGGCACCAGCATCAAGGGAGTATAGGCGCTTGCCCTCTGCAAGGTCCCACAGGAGAGTGACACCATCCTTGCCACCACTGGCACAGAGCGAACCATCAGGGCTGACAGCAACAGCATTTACATAACCATTGTGACCTGTCAAAGTGTAACGAAGCTTACAGTTAGCCAAATTCCACACCTTGACGGTGCGATCCCATGAACCAGACACTATCACTGGTGCAACAGCACTGGGGGAGAAGCGCACACAGCTAACCCAACCATTGTGAGCATCTGCTTCCTGCATTGGAAGATGCCAACTGTCAGATAAAGTTATATGACAATATCATCTGTGGCCTACAAAATGAGAATTGTGAATACATCATAGAAATTAGGAAGAACATGTTATCCTTCTCAACTATTTTATCAAATGATAACCATGTTATGATGTTTGTACATGACCAAACAAAATAGAAGCAGCAAGCACAAATTTCAATATTGTTCGATCATTTTAATAAACCGACTTATTAAGGAAAACATAGCTTCATACCTGGATGGTGTATTTGCACTCGCCAAGAGTGTTCCAGAGCTTGATTGTGCGGTCCCTAGATGCTGACACAATTTGACGGTTGTCAAAGGAGAATGCTACCGAAAGCACATCCTTATTGTGGCCCACAAACCTACGTGTGGTAGCCCCTGTAGAAAGGTCCCAAAGCCTCAACTCACCATCCCATGAGCACGACAGTGCAAACATGGAATCTGATGAAAGAACAACATCCTTCACAAGAAATAAGTTGCATTAGAGAATTAGGCAACATTTAATTAACTCTTATTTTATAATAAAAACAATTACTAATATCTTTATCGATATATACAGTAATTGGGCTGCATATCATTTTTTTCAAGCATCTATTAAGATAGTCTAACTATCACCCTATGCCACTCAGTTAATATCAATATCAAAAGGCTATGTTTCATAGTGGTTGCAGCTAATAGATTATATGCTATATCCCCAGCACATCATTATATTTATCTATGATTTACAATACAAAATTTAATTAGAATAGTAAACAATACAAATTCTTTTCGTTGAAACAGTTAACAGTTCAGGCATATTGATTCATACGATTAACCAGGTTAATTTATCTACATGTAACGATAATGAACCACTGATGTAAATTACTAGCAATTCTTAAATTCAACGAAGCAATTCAACATATTACACTTAGATCTAATATAAAATAAATCGTCAACCATACCTGAACGAAATGGGAGTGGCCAGTAAGGCGGCGGAAAGGCTTTCCGAGCGCCGTGGAGTCGCTCTCTCCCTCTCCAACCAATCCATTGGCTGACAAGGCAAGAGGGTCGAGATTCCAGACGAGCACGGACTTGTCGCGCGATGAGGAAACGATCCTCGCTTGACCGTCAATCGGCACGGCGATCGCCGTCACCATGTCAGAGTGGCCGCGGAGCGTACCACGCAGGATAAGAGTTTCCGCCATTGGAGTAGTCTGAGATGGAAAAGAGATGCAAACGACAGAGAAGCAGCGCCGCGGCTAGGGTTTGGGTTTACACTTTAGAGCGAAGCACGCGATCTGATGCTTTATATACAAAACGGATGTTGTTCGCTAGGGTTTTGAACCGTGGATTATCTGTGTGTACTTTGTCTGGGACAAATTGGTGCGCATAAATTATTGTTAACGCGCGATATGAATCGGATGGATTTATTTTCGTACTGACTTCGATTTAAAATTATTCTTATTCATATTTTATTTTTATCTGTTGAAATATGATATATAACAACACATAAAATTGAAACTTATGCATACAATTAGTAGTAGTATAACAATAATACCACATTGACATAACATGCGAGCTGACATATAGCACACAAATTAGCAACAAAATATCAAAATTAATTATCTCACTAGTCACTACTAATTCATTATCTCACGGATGGACGGATGGTTCACTAAACAACACATGACAAGCCACAAATAACCTACACAACACTAAAATTACAATTCGCACTAGTTTTATTTAGCTCGTTGTTTGACAACATGAATTATAAGTATTGTATTAGTTAAATCAAGAACTAAGAATTCAAAATCAAATTATAAAGATATTTCAATATGAATATTGTGTTCAATAATTTTGATCTATTATTTAGATTTCAAAATTAAAGATATGAAGACGAAGTACTGCATGACTGCTGTAAGGTACCATAGCCTCACTCTAAATTCAAAATAAAAATATTAAGTTTCAGATAACAATTATTTTATTTTGACGATCTCATTAATCCTAAAAAGTAGTGTTCAAATCTAAGATCAGCATTAGTTCATAATAATAGTATATAAAATGCGATATGACCAAATTTTTATTAGGAGTTTTATTGAATTAAACTCATCTCTTGTTTGACAATTTGCAAAACAACTTAGTACTAACATTGCACAATTGAGTTTTCTTGATATGCAGGTACATAATGAAGATGCAAAAGCTTAAATAATGCATATACAAGTCAAGACATACTCAAAGACATCAAGAGCAAGCACAATGGACATTTCCAGAGCCATGCGTTATCATAACGCATGGTCAACCTATTATGCGTTATGATGGGTGTACAACCCATCATAACGGGTGCCCGGCCCGTCACAACGGATTAAGAGAAGAAGAGCTGAGCAGAAAGGATTTTACAGAGTCATGCATTGTTGTAACGCATCCCAGAGACGTCACAACGGGTTCCTAACTCGTCATAATGGATCCTCCACCCGTCACAACGGGTTTCTGCTCAAGATAGCCCAGAAGTCAGTGAAAGAAGCACATAATGACATTTGTTGAAATGTGTCAACTTGTTATAACGGGTTTTGTAACGCATGAGGTCGATTTCAAGACTCCAAAATGTGCTCAGTCTATATATACATGGGGTACGAACCTGGAAGATATCTGAAACACTCTTTGCTTTCAAGCATTCAATTAAGTACCAGAAAGAGCATTAGAGTATTCTCCTACAGCTTTCTAACCTGAGAGATTTAGGATAGATACTATAATCTAATTGTCAATTCGAGAACACTTCTTTCTTGCTAGTTTCTAGCATTTGGTGCATAACATTTGTGTTGTCAAGTAGTGCATCCCTCTACTTGATTGTGTAGTCAATCAGATCTTTTATCTTGTAGAGTGGTGTAACCTCTTGCATAGTTTTAGGAACCTAAGATTGGTTTGCTTATTGAGAAGAAACCAAAGATAAGTTCTGCAATTATAAAGAACACTTATTGTTTAGTGGAATCGGTCTCAGAAGGAAGTTTTGGTTTCGGGAGTCTCATGGATGTATGCCTAATTTGTTTGTAGGCCGAACCACGTTATATTGCGTGTTCTTGTATTCTCTTGATTGCTCTTGCTCTATGATTGATTACCATTGCCAAAACTCAATGTAGTCCTGAACAATAAACCAAGGTTGATCATCTAACCTATTTTCCTCATTTGTTTTAAAGAAATAGGGCTTTGAAATCTTACGCTTTCTAAACTTACTTAAAATGTCGTTGTAGTCCTTTGGCGTTCGGAACAAGAACTGATTTGTAGAGGAAATCTTCATAGGATTTTGTCTCCCTATGGGCCTTGAGGGTTCTTCTTGGGGAACCTTTTCCTTTCTTTTCCTTGCTCGTAGTGATCGTTCACACACTTGTTGTCCAGATCCTTCTCCTTCTCCAATTTGAACCCTTGCTTGGGTAGAGATGGTAGTCTTTCTTGTTATTACGAGCAATCGTACTCCTTGTCATGTCTTTGAGGGTGCGATTGCGCCTTTCAGCAACACCGTTCATTGCAGGCGAGCCTGGCAATGTATACTGTGGCACAATACTGCACTCCTCTAAGTATTTTGCGAATGGTCCCAAACATTGTCCTCCTGACCCGTCATATCTATCGTAGTATTCACCACCACGATCAGATCTGACGGCTTTAATGCGTTTGTTAAGTTGTAACTCAACTTTCGCTTTATAAATTTGGAACATGTCTAGTGCTTCAGCCTTTTCTTTAACCAAGTAGATGTGACCATATCTTGAATAATCATCTATGAATGTGATAAAATACCGGTAACCATTTCTCGTAGCCTTTGGAAAAGGACCACAGATATCGGTATATATCAATTCTAAGAGATCATTACACCTTTTGGCATCATACTTGCGTTTATTAGTTTGTTTTCCCTTTATACAATTTACACGTACATTCTTTGGAATTAGTAAAGTCTAAAGGTGCGAGAATATCATTAGACACAAGACGTTGGATTCTTTGCATAGATATATTCCCAAGCGTATGTACCACAATGTGGTCGAATTCTCGTTAGTTAATTTTCGTTTTCTAGTTTCAATGCACAAGGCTTCTGTACGTGAAGTGTCTATTTTAAGAAAATAAATATTATCGTAAGAAGATAGAGAACTAGAAGCAACTTGTTTTGAATTTTGAAACAAACTGAAATTTTCATTACCAAATGAACATACGAAACCATTCTTATCCAAATAGGAAATAGAAATTAGGTTCCTTCGAAAGGAAGGAACCACTAATGCATCAAAATACAAATAAAATCTAGTTCTACGCAATCATCTAAATTTCCCAATGCCTTCAACTTCAACCTTCCTGCCATCTCCCACATAAATGTGTTGCTCAACTTGATTTGGCTTTCGAAGGTTTAGGCAACCCTACATGGATATACTGATGTTAGATGTTGCATCTGATTCTAACCACCAAGTATATTTTGAAACTATACTTAAATTAACTTCAGAACAAACTAAGTCATGACACATATCTTTCTTTTTCAACCACGAAGCGTAGTTGGTACAGTGTATCTTGATGTGCTCGGGCTTCTTGCAAAAGTGACAAGTAACCTTACTTCCCGATTTCTCAAGAGTATTTTCGACCTTCTGCTTCTTTTCTGCAGTCTCTTTAACGGGCTTTTTCCCCTTAATCTTACGCTTGTCCTTTCTGGGATTAGGTGTTACAACATGAGCCTCATCTCCCTTAGCCAATTTATGTCTCTCTTCCTCTTGTACCAGCTGAGCTTCAAGCTCAAACACTGTCCATTTTTCTTTCAGACAATTGTAAGTCATTGCGAATTGACTGAAGGAAGGAGAGAGAGACATGAAAATGTATTCAATGAGGAGATCATCAAAGAAATTGAACTCGTGCGCAAGAAGCGCACGTTGGAGCTTGATCATTTCAGTGATGTGCTCCCTAATCCCAATTTTCCCATTGTACTTCAGAATGTGAAGTTTAGTCATTAACGTACGAATTTGCGTCTGTTTGCTCATGGTAAACTTCTACTCCAGAGCACTAAGGTACTTCTTAGAGCCAGAATCCTGATCAGGAATACAACCTTGAAGTGTTTCATGGGTTGTCATTTTCATGATCATAAGGCACATCCTGTCGTTATGATCCCAGACCTCCATGTCAACCTTTTCAGGAGCGATGGGCTCATTTCCAGCTGGCACAGGGCGATCATAACGTAATGCCCGATCATACTTCATCATCCTCAGAAACAGCCTAAGTTTGGATTCTCATTGGTGAAAGTTTGATCCTTGTAGGGACAGAATCTGATTCATCATTGCCAAATTGTCTGGAAAAATTTAGAAAACAAAAGAAATATCAGTTTATGCGTCACGTTCCTTAATCACAATTTACAAATCTATTTAAAGGCCTCAAACAAAAAGAACTCTAAATGACTCCATTAATTTCATTTTAACCAATGATATTATCCAGCATGAGGCTCCGAAGGAGGCAGTCAATTCTCTTAGATATCGCGGTGTTATGCACAAGTACAAATGAGACTTATTGCCGCTCTTGTCGATGGGTCTGATTGGCATACCCACGTACTAGTGACCAGGCCAGTCAAGTGGGGGAGGTGAGTCACAAACGGACTACTTAAGTACCAAGCCTCAAATGCTTTTCTAGACATCACTAGCACGTAGCCTCTCATTACTTTTCTTTATGCACCTTACTTTATGTGTATTAGCAACTACTTAATGTGTCAATCATCTGAAGGGAGCAATTAACAATATGTTACTAACACACGTCATTTTAACTTTCACGAGGCATCTTGCTTGCAACTTTAGCGACAGTGTTCGGAAGCGAACACGATCGTTTAACAAGATGCGACGTGTATTCCTAATTGTCTTCAAATAGATCAAAATCGCGCAAAAGTCTACAAGGACGTATCTAAAAAGGAGCTACTCGTCCATAATATATATATGTTGTATTATCAACTAAATAGGGGCTTTAAATTAGAGATTTCCAATTTTCTATTTATTAATAAAATACACATATATATATTTAATTAATTCTCAAAAGAACAATTACTCACAAAAATTAAGAGAAAATCACCAAAAATGCCATAATTAAATCTGATAAATCCAGTAAATCATAAATTCTTAAATATGCGCAACGAGTTGGCTCTGATACCACTTGTTGGGATTATTTCAATTGAGTTGGTGCAATCAATTAGGATATAAGTCACATAAACCGTTCCCTAGTCTAACACATTTGCAATTCAATTCAATTAACAAAACCGTTGCGACATAAATGAGAAACAAAAGAGCAAAAGCAGATTTTTACTTTCCATCTTCACCAGTCGTCTCCGGTCTCTAATCCAAGCAACGATCGAGATGTCTTGAATCTACAGAAGTTCTTCGGTATGCCTTTTCCCGACGGATCCTTCCAAACGATTCGGGGGTGCTATCCTTTCTCCAGACGAGCATGAACGCCTCAACGGAGTATGAACTCTTAATGGAATAGAGTACAATAGCTATGCACAACACATGTGCCCTAATCACAAAAATTCTAATCTCTTCGTTACCCCCTAACGTTTGGAGACCCAGGACCTTTATAGGGGTCAGAGTGTATCTTGGAAAGATGCCGAATTAATTATCAAATATTCATTAAATATTTGTAATTATATTCTCTCCAATTTTTTTCCAAATTCTAGTATTTACTGCCGCAAATACATTCACGAATTTGGTACAAAATATATTTTATTCAATCAGAAAGATAACAGGTGATCTAGGCATTCAAATCATGCCTTACAGAAGATCTCTTGCGATCGCAATGAATTTCATTGCGGTCGCAATAGACTAGGCAACTCCACACTTGGCAACTTTCTGCCAAGTGTCTTGCGACCACAATGAGATCCATTGTGGTCGCAATAAATCATGCCAAAATAGCAGATTTGTTGTCCAATCTTCCCATACTGTATTGCAGCCGCAATGAATCTTATTGTGGCCGCAATGGATCACGTTTTGTGCTGTTTTTCTTGGGCTTTGATCTAAAACAAGTTGAGTTTGGCCCAAACAATATTTCTGACTTTACACTAAGACCCATATATATATATATATATATATATATATTAATTGATCATAATCAGTCCATCAATAATTATAATCAATTTAGATAAGTTCTATATGCATTTGTGCCCAAAATCTTGGTGAAATACGTATAATGTCTTGTATATTAATTAATCACATTTAGCGGCATTTCCAAATGTTACTCCCTGTAACATTAGCGACAGTACATGACATATTTGTAATCATATAACACGTAGTCCAACTTAATTTATTGGAATTAACGTCTTAATTCCAACAATTCTTGCTCATGCAAATGTTCAGATTAGATTGTGACTTGGATACAAAGCTCAATTAAAGTTCACAAGAAACATATAATTACAAGAAACATAATGCACAACAAAAACTTACTGTTATCCATCTTCCGGACATTTATCGATCGGGGTTCCTTTTCATTAACAACATCTTGATCCCTAAAAGCAAAATTAAAACTAATTTGGAGATGAATGACATGTACTTGCTTAGGCATTTGGTGTGTAATGACAAGGTTGTTCAATTCCATACATTATCTTGAATCATATGAGATTTGCCTTGACCAATGCCAATAAGTCCTTACCATATCCTCATATCTTAACCCAAATCATTTCCCATGTCGGCCTAAGAATTCATAGAAATTATCAACCGACTTTTAAACCCGACAACCTTGTTGATATACTTGATTCAATTAGATGAGTCAAAGAGGGGTGTTTTTGGGAACCAAGTAAGAAATATAAGGTGAATCAATGGATTTTAGCACCTAATGCGACACCAAGCCAATGGAATAATCCGGATGAGTGCCTTGATGCCCCAATGGATAACCAAGTGCCTGAAAAGAAAAGGAGAGGAGAAGCAAGTTCGTCCAACCTCCACCTAGTCCTCCAAGACTAGAATCAATGAAGAATGTGTTCTTCGAACCTCCACCTCAACCTCAACCTCAAGCACAACCGGAACAACAAGACAACACATTTCCAAGACCTCCTCAACCTACAAGATCCACCTTGACAAGTGTGCAACAACTCTCAAATCAATTATATGATCATACGTTGCACAAGATGGAGTACTATAGAGGAGTAGATGAAAGGTTGGATGAAACAGATGCTTTCCAAGAGCAATATCGATCATCTTGGATCGAGAGATACAGTTTTGAGGTCCCTTACACGAGGAAGACAATGTGTAGACTATGTGAGAGAGAGCACAACATCTAGTAGTAATTAAATTTTCTTAAGTTATAATTTGTTATGCTTCGTTGAAAACTTGTTTTATGCTATGTACTCATGATGTTTTGTATGCATGTTTTTAGACTACTTTTATATTTATGTGCATCTTGAACCTTTTATCTTGTAGAGTGATGTAGCCCCTTGCATAAGTTTAGGAACCTAAGATTGGTTTGCTTATTGAGAATAAACCAAAGATAAGTTCCGCAATTTTAAAGAACACTTATTGTTTAGTAGAATTGGTCCCGGAAGGAAGTTTTGGTTTCAGAAGTTCCGTAAATGTAGGCCTAGTTTGTTTGTAGGTCGAACATGTTATATCGCGTGTTCTTGTGTTCTCTTGATTGCTCTTGCTCTTTACTCTCTCTCTTTATTATTCTTGCACTTTGTTATTTTTGAATTGCTCAATTGCTCTTAATACTTGCTGAAATTTTTTAGCTAGGTGATTAAGGTCTAAAAGCTTGAATTATAATTGTTGTAAATGATTCCGCACTAATACTTGACCTTAGTCTCCTCCAATCTCATTCTATCAAGTTTGTCCTCATATTAATCATCTATGATTAATTTGTTAATGAATGAATTACTTGTGGTCTGAATCATTATCACTTGTTCATGTACAAAAGACCATCAAACTGTATAATATATATGAGTAAAACATATTTTATAAATTGACATTATGCTTTTATACAAGTGTATTAATACATACATTTTAAGTGTCTACTCTATTTTTGTACAAATTAATACATACATTAAAAGACAATCTAAATATCATATTCCTGTAAATCATATTTTATTTATATAAGATTTGGAATAAATTGTAAAGCTGATATAATTATCGATCATACGTGTTTTGTAAATTGGAAATTACTCGCTTGCAATTTTATTGGAATATGCAATGATTTTTTTTTAAATAGCAAGGGAGATTTGAATATTCTTATTGACAAAAAATAAAATAAATAATTATTAGATTCGACAAATAAAAATAGCAGTATTGTGAAAAAGGAAAAATAAATAAATTGGAACAATAAATGCAGATATAAATAAACAACAATATTGTAGCCGAATTTATCTCTTGCTCCTCCCTCAATTTTGGATTCAATTTATTCTCAAATCCCAGTTGTCTCATATAAGAATTTACTCTCACCTCTCCTTTTTCTAGAGATATCTCCTACAACACTGAAACAACATCTCTTCTCTCACCTTTACTCGCTGGCAATTCTTCAGCCTTATCCCATTGTTCTCCTTGCATGGTGTCACCTCTCGGATCGAGCAAACTGACGAGCTCTTTCGCTATCATATCTTATAGCATCGAGAACCCTAGCTTCGATAGGTTCTTATCTTACATCATTGAAAACCCTAACTTCGGTGGATTCAAGTAACGGTTACCTACCTCAGTGTTGGTACTGCCACTGGTATAGGTAACAACTCTCTTACTGTCACAAAGATCTTTATATGTAATTAATATGTGTTTTTATAAAAATAATGATTGAACCGGTCGACCCAACGGTTCGATCAGTTAACCGATGAATCAAAGGTTTACGCGATCAATGTTTGGTCCGATTTTAAAAACACTGATGATTTGCACTTGAAAACTATAACTAATAATGTTCATCAAAGAATGACGCGCTGACTAAATAAACAAGATGTTCATATTAGTTGAACATGTGTTCATACTAGTTGTTTCAAGTATGTTGTGCACTTGAAAATGTTAACTTAAACACTTCTTTGGTTTAACAATTTGCAAAATAAATCAGTACTAACCTTGCACAATTGAGTTTTGGTGAGTTGCAGATTTAAACAGGTACATTTAATTATGACAATGCGTCCAATAACATGTACAAGTCAAGAGAAGCACAATGGCATAAGTGAAAAGCAAAACATAGTCTTGCAGAGACTCCCATTTCGGTAATGCAAGCCACCCTGTCATAACGGGTCTCCAACCCATCACAACGCGTCCCCAAGGCGTTACAATAGGTTCCTAGGAGAAGTTATCTCAAGACAGTGCTGAAGAAAGTTGCGACAGAAGATTACATTACAGTAACGCATGGCACACCCGGCACAATGGGTTCCAACCCGTCATAACGAGTTCCTCACCCGTCACAATGGGTTCCTGAAGATATGAGCCCAAATGTCGGTCAGAGATGCAGACAAGGACATTTCTGAGAAGGTAACAATCTGTTACTGTTAGAATGGGGTCCTAAGGTCAAGTGCTAGTGCGGAAGCATTTTTAAAAATTACAATTCAAACTTATGGATCTTAATCACCTAGCTAAAATTACAATCAAGCAAGTATTAATAGCAATTGAGCAATACAATCAATAAAGTGCAAATATAGTAAAAAGAGAGAGTAAAGAGCAAGAAAGATCAAGAAAGAGCAAGAGAACACAAGAACACGCTATGTAACGTGGTTCGGCCTACAAACAAACTAGACCTACATCCACGGGAACCTCAGATCCAAAAATACCTTCTGAGACCAATTCCACTAGATCACAAGTATTCTTACAATTGTGAAATTTGTCTTCGGTTTCTTCTCAATAAGACAACCAATCATAAATTCCTAAACATATGTAATAGACTACACCGCTCTACAAGGTAAACGTGTTCGATTGACAACACAATCAAGGACAGGTGTGAACTAAGTATTCTCGGATCGACAATTAGACAATTAGTTATCATATACACTCTGAAGGTGTGGATGCTGAAGAAAAAGGCTCTTGTGTTCTTTCTGGTGCTCAATTGTATGCTTGGAAATTTTGGGAGGGCTTTCTTGAATGATCTGGTTGGAATCTCCAAGGTATATATAGGTTGGGCACATCTTGAAGTCTTGAAATCTTGGTCTGCACTGCTTTTGTTACAGCTTTGACCTAACCCCTTACAAAACCCATTATAATGGGTTGGTGCATTTCCTAAAATGTCCTTCAATGCTTCTCCAGTTGACTTATGGGCCCTTCTGGACAGGAATCCATTATGACAGGTGGGAAACCCGTTATGATGGGTTGGAAACCCGTTGTGATAGGTCTGGGATGCGTTCTGGTGATGCATGGCTCTGTCAAACTGGTGAAATCATGTGTCTTTCAGTTGTTCTCCTCTTGAATCTGTTACAACGGATTGATAACTCGTTATGACGGGTGGACAACCCGTTATGATGGATAGGGAACCCATTGTGACGGGTTCTCCATGCGTTATGGCAATGCATGGCTCTACCAAGCATGAATAGGGAACTCATTTTTGCTCAAGTTGCTTGCTCTTGATATCAATGTGATCGTCATGACTAGTACATGCATGTTTGAGCCTTTGCATCATCATAGTGTACCTGTATAAACTTGTAACTCACCAAAACTCAATTGTGCAAGGTTAGTACTGATTTGTTTTGCAAATTGTCAAACCAAGAAAGAGAATCTAACAGTTACAACGGGTCCCATAATGGATTACAGGTTTTCTGTAACGAAAGCAGCGCTAATTCAAGATTTCAAGACTCATTATGTGCTATGCCTATATAAACTTGGTATCAGCGTCCCAGCGGACTAAGAAAGCAATCCTCCAAATTTACAAGCACACTAAGAGCACCTGAAAGAGCAATGAAGCCTTCTCCTTCAAGCATCCACACCTGAGAGAGTGTTTAGGATAGCTAGCTATTGTCTAATTGTTGATTAGTGATAACTTTATTTGTATTTTGGGTTGGTGATCCACGTTGTGTTGTCAACCAAGACTGTTACTTTGCAAGTTTGGTGTTGCCCCTTGCAAAGGTTTGGATCCTTTTGGATATGATCCTTTTTTGTAAAATTTTGTGATTTAGTGAATCCATCCCGAAGCGGTTTTTGGATCTGGGGGTCCCGTGAAGTAGGTCTAATTTGGTTTGTAGACTGAACCACGTTACATCGCGTATCTCTTTGCTCTCTTGCTCTTACTCAACAAAAAATTGTAACTAATAATGTTCATCATAGAATGTGACACATACTATATAAACAAGGTGTTCAAATTAGTTGAAACAAATGTTCATACTAGTTGTTTCAAGTATTATGTGCACTTGAAAAAATAACTAATAATGTACATCACAGAATGCGACACAAACTAAATAAACAAGATGTTCTGATTAGTTGAAACATGTGTTTGTGCTAGCTGTTTCAAAAACGTTGTGCACTTAAAAACTATAACTAATAATGTTGATCACAAAATAGGGCGCATACTAAATAAACAAGATGTTCATATTAGTTGAAACATGTGTTCATACAAAATACTTTCTTTAATAATGTTCATCACAGAATGGAGTGTAGACTAAATAAAAAATGTATTCAAATTAGTTGAAACAAGTGTCCATACTACTAAAACAAGTGTTTATATTAGATAGTGCACATATGTTCGTATCATTTGTTGCATGTGGTAAATGATAACACGTGAATGATATGCTTAGGATCGTTGTTTATTCGTCGTTTCTAACAATCTCTCGTTGAAGATAATGTAAAATAGAGAAAGAACGAGAAAAGAAGAAAAAATTGCAGTTAGGAAAGAAAGAAAGAAGTATTAAAAAAGAAAGAAAGAAAGAAAGAAGTATTAAAAAAAGAAATAAGACAAAATAAGAATGAGACAAAAAGAAAAGAGAGCAAAAGACAAAAATGAGAGATAAAAAATGAGAGAATTAAAGATTTTCTCTATATAAAAAAGGACAAAATCTTTGATTGTTTTATTGTAGAATACGAGGACGTATTCAAATTAGCTGGACTAAATAGATATTGAATTGATTATTTTAGTATAATTGCTATGTTTAGTGTGCGGTTTTTGCTTAGTTTTTTACTTTTTTCTTTCAAAGTAAAATAAAAAATCAACTAATTCTTACTTAAAAAGCTTATCTCATAATAATAATAAAAACTAAAAGCCAATTTATCGCTTCGTATTAAGAAGGTTCTAAAAAAATCACCATACAAATAAATCATATATACTTATAGTAACTGAAATCTCTTTCTTTTTTCTCTCTAGAAATACCTATAATCCCAAAAGGGGAGAATTTGTCTTAAAAGGGTCTTTAATGTTGAAAGATTGAAAGAAAAAGATATTAATGCTACTTGATTTATAAATTATGTATAAAAGTAGGATTGTACACGCAACGAGTCAACGAATGTTTATCAAATTTTAATTCAATTTGATCGTACCGAGTTAACAATATTTTTTAGTTAACTCACCTGTAATTCAATCAAATCCAATTATTTTTTATGTGTGGATTTTTGTGTATGAATTGCGCGGGTTATAATTTTGATTTTGCATATGAGAAATGAAGTTGTGAATAACAATCAGGTTGTGCAAAATCAGATGGAGTTCTTGGAAGAATTTAAAGATGAAGACTTACTAGATGACTCTAGCACAGAGGAGAGGGATGGATGAATAATTATGGATACTTGAAAATAATAAAAATAATAAGTGATTAGATGAGATGAAAGTTTTAGAAGCTTTTCTACTCATAATACATTTTCATTTGTTTTTAGCAGATATTTTAGATATTTTGTAGTACGGTTGATGATGCTATGTAAATTTTCTTTTTTTTAATCCAGTATAGCTCTCTTATACTGCTGTTTAGAATGTTTTTTTTTATCAAAAACAAAAAGGTGACGATCTTTGATGCATAACAAACAATAATGGTACTGTATGAAATTTGATTGTGAGCTTGTATATATGTTCAATAACATGTTTATAAGTTTAATTTTTCAATTTATTTAAATTTTAATTGGATGGCTATTGTCGAGATTATCACAATAATGCTACTGTCAAGTGATCTATCCTCTTTAACAAACTCTACTGCAAAAGCAATACCTAGAGTTCACTGCATTGATCAATTTTTGCATTTTTGTGAAGGTAACTAGAAAAGAGAGGGGCTTAAGATAGCCATTGGCAATTTAAGACAGCAATTGGTTGGTAAAGTCGAGGGTGCAACAATAATAGAAGAACAAGTTGAAAATATTAAGAACAATTTTGATTGAAATAAAATTTAGGGATACTTTTTTATTTACCCTCCAAAAACTTCTCCATTTCTTATTTATCCTTCCAAAAGTAACTTTATATTATTTACCCTCCATCTCTCACAGACTCACACTGATTTCTTATTTACCCTTCTAGTAATCAGAATCAAAATTAAGCAATAAATAGTTTTTTGTTCTGATTCTACGTTTGCCTCTAATATTGTATTCTCCATAACAAATCACAGAAAATATACAGAAAATAAAAGAAATACAAAATACTAATTATCCAAATAAATATGTCAATTTTCTAATATCACTTCAAAATACACAACTCTTAAACAATCCTTCTAAACCACCTATCAAGTTTGGATTTAATTTGAGCATCATGTTTCTGACTAAATTCAGTTTCTTCCACCATCTCTCATGCTTTCATGGATGGGTTCTGGTAGGCTGGAACTAATGATCCGATAGATCGAACAGGAAAATACAAACAAGATTAGAAGATATAAAAGAAAAAATGAATCGAACAAACAATACTCTTTCAAAGGAGAAGGCAACAGTACATATGCAACTGCTATCAACCTACTTAGAAAGAAGTGCTTTAAAATAAGGGGCCTTTGTTAGCATGTGCCAAAAATTCCAGTTCCAAGATCTGAACCAATAAGATTTTAAAATACTCTCAAGCAGAATTCTCACTTGGAAGAAAAAAGTTGGATAAAGCTGCTCATTGCTTTAAGAGATACCGAGAGAGGAAGGGAAAAATTAGGGAAAAATCAATTATTGCTCAATTCTGATTCAGATTACTAGAATGGTAAATAAGAAACGAGTGTGAGAGATGTAGGATAAATAATATAAATTTTACTTTGGAAGGGTAAATAAGAATTAAGAAGTTTTTGGAGGATAAATAAGAAATTATTCCTAAAATTTATGAGAAGTCAGCACACTAAGACAAAAATATACAGAGAAATGTTTCAAAATTTTAAAGCAGATTCGATGCAAGACACAGAAGTACAATAAAATGAAGATTGTTCAAAAAAGAAAAAAAAAAATCATATTCGCAACACACAAGATATCCATGTACCTAGCAGCAGATGGAAAACAAAATACAGAGCCACGTTTAACGATCAATTTTGTAAGCTCGAAATATTCCCATCTTTATAAAATTATAAGTGAACCGCTCAGTTAAAATAAGAAGGCAAAAACTTGGTACTCTAAAGGATAGATATACTAAATACTCTGGTTCATCTGAATCTCAATTCATCGAGATTGATAAAAAATAATTCACTTTAATTTTTGTTGTATTTTTCAAAAAATCAATTTTCACCAATCTCAATAATTGAACAGTCTATATGAACTGAATATTATATGAACTAAAATATTCAGTATACCTATCTTTTGAAATACTCAAGTTTTTTTGCCAAAAAAGAATCAGTGATTCAACTTTCTAAAAGACTAAAACATAAGAAAAAACGACAAAGAGATGACAAAAATCAACAGGTCCTGAATATCTCTACATTGAAAAAGCGACATAAAACTGTACCTGTACAATATTTTGTTTAGACATACTAAACATTAAAGAGGACGAATAAATTGTTAGGAGGCCAACATCCGCCATAGTTATTTACAAAATTTAGGAGGATGTTTTTTATAAATCAAAAGGTGAAATTCTCTCGCTTTCCCTCTCTAGCCATCTCTTCTATCTGTCAATAGAGCCACTTTTTTGCATATGGGACATAAGTTCTTTAGCACCAACCATTGCTTGATGCAATCAGAGTGGTACATGTGTCCACAATCAAGGGTTCCAATACAATCTTCCGCTTCATATTCACCCTACAAAACAATACAACTTGACAAAATTAACATTGCTGCACTTGATCAGGGGTTACGTTCCATTTATTTGAGTACTGATACTGGCAATAACTTCACTGAACCATATTTATTTGCGCATGAATACCCTACACCCTACAGCTATTCGTTGTACATTTCTCTGGCTTCATTTAAGCTGTGCCAGTTTTCTGCAAAACTACTTGTCCAGAATACTTCGGACTACGGAAGAATTATATGAGATGAATGGACAAAGTTGATATTGCATCGTGCAAATGACTAAAAGCCATCCTCCGTGGCCAAGGAGTAGATTCATAATTTCTTTTTATGTAGGGGCCCAAATGGGAATACCACAAAATGAAGGTTTCACATCATGTAATTTAGTCCTAACATGAAACTACCGTAGTCACATTTTCTTTTTCTTTTTGTCAAAGAATCAAAAGCATACTATAAACTAATTAGAAAGCATGCTACAGCAAAAGAAATGAAAGCATACAACAAGTGTAAAATGCATATAGTGAATGAAGGTCACTATACTGATTTGATCTGTGCTTGCAATTTAGGTTGAACCTAGTTAGATGCCAATATGAAACCTTTCAAGGGTCATATTCATACATAAATGGATAGTGGATAAAATAAAAATTGTTGCTTGCAACCATGAAAACATGTATTCCAAAATTAGCAGGACAAAGAAAACCTGGCATATGATGCAAGTATCATCCCATGAAGCATTAGAGTCTGAAGATACTCCATTAGCTTCATGTAAGTGACTTTTCAAATTATTTACAATAAAATCCTCGCTCAACCCAGTTTTCACATCTCCTATCCTCGCTTCCAAGTCCAGAAGCTCCTGCATAAAATAGCCAAAGTTACATGGGTAATTACTTCATTCACAATTTTTGTAAAAATTTGTTTTCTACCAAATTGAAATAAGGTGCCAATTTCAGACTCAAGATTTCAGTACTGCAGCGATCTGGTTCACTGCCACTACAGTGCAGGAACCATAACTGTACCATTCTGTCCGGTAGCCCAACGAACCGAGGAAAAGCTATTTACATGAAGCATTTGCTCTGTACATGAAAAATAACGCTTTGTTGAACCACACTTAAATTTTAACATTGTGGACAATAGTTAAACACAAGATTTTGCTGCAGCCAAGAGCAGACAAAATAAATAAAATGGGGTTTTCCTTCAGTACTCATATACTGAGCCTTGTTTTGTTCAGAGTTATAGGAACGTGTTCCCAAAAAAATCAGACTGACTACAACGTTCCATATTTGAAATCACATGCATATGATATATTACTTCACATCCTACAGATCTAGGGACTGCAGCATGTAGAAATTAAATCAACATCCATCGCATGCTTGGGAAAATTCGGACAAGAGTACTATTGTTTGATTATGATATAATTTATTTACTTTCTAATGCCTTACAGAAAAACTGAGGACAGTCTTTTCTGTTCTCCTTTCACTTCTTGTCAATTCCATTGTAAAGTAGTGTATGCAACTATGCACCCAACAAAATGTGAGAGGTAAAAAGTTCAATTTACCTCATAGCTCATTCCCTCAATGTCCAAACGCAGGTCCCTGTGTGCATCAGCATCGTTTTCCATTTCATTCAATCTTGACATATCAAGATAAGCAGTATTCTGCACCAACAATGAAAACATCAGATCTTCTGTGAATAAAAGTTGTATCATGTTTCAACTCCAATTTGTTCAATTCGGATCTGGACATGCGAACTCCTTTTAACCTTTCAATCTGTCTTCCTTTTCGCCAATAATAGGAAACAGTATTTATCCTGGTTTTAACTCCTCATTAGAAATTGAGAGAATACAAACTATTATCTAATTATTATTTGAAATTAACTGCTAACTCCGCCTATGTTTTACATAGCCGGTCCCAAACCCGGAAAGGAGGAGGGTTGTGATAGGCTTGGCAAGCCAACGTAAACATTCAGCCAATCCTATGGAAATTAAATCCATTATGGGCTTCATTTCTAGCCTACCACAACTTGTTTGGGACAAAAGGCTTTGTTGTTGTATTTGAAATTAACTACTAATTATCATTATGGATATTCCAATCTTATCTGATGATTATTATGGGAAGTTTTAAATTTACTCCTTTGAGGAAAAAAAAAACTTTAATAATATTTTATTGGAACAATACATTCTCTTATTGCATAATGGATCCATCCATAAGGAACAAAATTTAAAACCAGCCATGTAATGTTTCTTTTTAGAATATCTGTATCATTCTTAAAAACTCACACTAAAAAGCTTATGTTAGATTATATATATTGATGTTTCTTATGATTTTAATATAAAATATAAAAGGAAGATGCAAACCAAGTGGAAATTTTTAACCAGATTCACCAAGTCATGCTATTCCATAAATTTTAAAGCAAGCTGAAAGATACTAATAGATTTGAGGAAAGAAGATCCTAAATCATAAACCAATCTGAACATTACCAAAACTAGAAGTAACTATTCCTAATTTTTTAGTACAAGTCCTACTGCATGCCTTGTATCACTAACATGTGAAAAGAATTACGAGTCCATCATGATTAAACTCGTGATATTTTATTTTTACAACATACCAAGGTTGTCATTGTTTATATTTTGGTAATAATCCCTTTTTCCTAGTAAAAGGAGCTTGAAAAAGTTGATTCTAAAGCTCTCTGTCACAAGAACGAATGTAGACTAATAATTCAGTGATAATATTGAGACTACAACTATCTATTTTATAATGATTTTGATTTATTAAGCCCAGTTAGACCATTTAGAAGTGGATCCGTGTCCATCCTTACAGCAGTGTAGTGAAGGCAATTAATGCTAGTGCCTCTTACATCCAACCCACTTTCTGAGCAATGCCTACATATGCCTCGACCACAGCGCCTACATATGCCTCTTTAATTCATTTTCCAACTGGAAATCTCTCTCTCTCTCACACACTCTCTCTCTATTTCTAATCAGTTCTCCACAACGCCTCCTTTTCCCTTCTAATTAGGTTTTTTATCTCTTTACCCAAGCACCCCTCACCTTAGGCAAACTCTGAGACCACACTAGACGCCTATTGCGAGCATGCTTAAGCTTCAAAAAAGGGACACCACAGTGTGGATTATCTGATGCAATTGCATGTCCCCTAATTTTTTAAAAATTTACATCATTTACCTTTTCTAGCATGATTTATCAAAAGTTCACAATTCACATATAATTAGACAATTTTCAGTCAATAACAACTCGTTTGTGTAAACCTACCATAACATATAACAAGTAACCTTCCTTGGCCATGGACAGGACTGCCAGATAAGGCCTTTTAGAAGCATGGTGTAAGAAAGTGGCTGAAGTTAAGAGCTACTGTCAAATGCTCCACTGGTGAAGAAGCTACAGGTACCATCAGTAAATATATGTTCAACTATTTAATTGATGTTTAGTATATGATAATTAGTAATTAGTTAATTACCTTGTTATCTAACTAAAACAAGTGACTAATTACTGATAGAACCTTTTGACTTCCATGGCTTATGAGATACCCACTGTGTAACCCATCTATGTTCCCATGAAAAATGCTTACTGCAAGTATATTTCAGTCTCATTGATATTGTATTGTCATCTCTTTATTAGTTACTGACTGTTGCATATCAACTGCAAGACTGAAACATTTTTGTACACAAAAGTTGTATTATATATGTAAATTGACGTATAAAAATATTAGCAATTTTGCATTCTTATGTTTTACTAAATATTTTTTCACAAGGGAGACAAGCTGACTTTGCCTGCATCAAAGAAATGTACCTTATAGAATTACTATTACTATTATTGTTAGTTATCTCCATTTTTCAAATAGTATTAAGTTCTTGTTCAGATAAAATTTATTAATATTTTTCCAATATAAAGGTTATTGTGGAGAAGGGTAGGAGGAGTGATACTTGATTAAGAAGGAAAAGGAGCATATCTTTTGGAGATATCTTGATTTAACATTAAGAATTCTGTCTTGTGGTACAGTTTTCATCTATTCATTTTTTTCATATTTATTAACTACTCTTTTAATAAATTTGCTACATATTAGTGGTTTTATTTATGGCTCTCTAATGGTATAACAAATAATAAGAAAGACACAAACAATCATGTGACATTCTTTGCATACAATACATTAGGGTCCTGTTCGTGCAACATTTTTACTCTGGTGCAACCTGTGCGCACTTGACTAGTTAATTCATAATCAAGAATTATTTGAACCTAGAAAACCATTTACCTGTTAGTCTTTCTATTAAGACCGTTGTGGTAAAGAAGATGAGGAAAAGAGCAAAACCACACAATATAACAAGAGTTGCAACAGACCCATCACTCGTATTTGTAACAGATTGAACTGAATGAAAGGAATAGCTTGTTGGGATTGGGGTCATTTTTTACAAGAATTAACCAAACACAATCGTTTTCCATCATTTAAGTCAAATAATTTCATGCAAGTATGCAACTATATTAGGCACTACCTGTAATATGGTGAAGTATTGGGTGTAATCTGCAAAAAAAAAAAAAATAGTTCAACAAGTAAGATAATGCTTTACCTCGGATTGCCCAACTCGGCCCCTTCGGCGGTTAAGACCAGCATGCAGAGGGTGCTGAGGCGGGGGCTGGAAGGAGGGGATCCTTGGCCCCAACCGCAACCCATCAGAAGGGTAGCCTATAACAGCGCCATGCAGATTGTTCATCAGATGAGGGTAAGGTGCTTGCATTTGCACAGTCGGATGTGCAGGAACCATTGGCTGAGGGAAGTAGGGATATGCTCCTGAATTGACTATTAGAGGGGTGAAGTCTTAGCATTGCTACCTTTTGCATATTACACCCAACACTTTATCATATTAACAAATAACACCCAGCAGTTTTTATACTTGCATTTAAACACCAATAATATTTCGGGCCACTTCTCATCTTTCTGTTATTTAATTGAATGGGTTTCTGTGAATAATTTGCCATTATATTTAGATTGGGAAGCCAAAAGAGAAAGGTATGGAGAAGAACTGTGCTTACCCACACTAGGCATGGCATTGACATAGTCCCAAGGGGCACCAGGAAGCTGGTATGCCTGGCTCATGTAAGGTGGATAGACATACCCAGGTATGAACCTGCATGAACTGGGTACAGGAGCCAAGCAAGGATTGTAGAAACCTGCAGCAGGGCCCATGTTGAAATTAACAAGCTGTTGACAAGACGGAACAAAGCTGAATGGAACGGGCCCTTGATCTGGTTCGAGCTCGTCAAATTGGGGTTGCATGCTAATCATATTTCTGGGTGTCATTTCAACAGACCTGCTTAGAGACTGTACGGTAAGAAAACCTGTTTCAAATGCCAAAAAGTGAAATTAGAAATATTTGACAGTTGTGGTGACAACTGACAAGGGGATGAAGCCATAGTGTTGACTTGCTAAACTAGTCGCTGACCAAGAATCAATTTATACTAATTTTAGCCCAGACTCTATTACATATACCAGCACGGCAAAACCTAGCTTTGAAAAACAGGGTGCAACTTAGTCTTGACCAAGATTGAAGCATACCATAATCATATCTAGGATTGTAAAGCCATAGTACACAATAATTAGTCCAAAGAAGCAAACACAGAAAAAATAAGGATAAGTTAAATCCCCATCCCATTCTCTCGTCTTTCTCAAACTGCAATCCAACTTTTCGGTAAATGCCTTATGCTAACTTTCGCAATTTAATTTAGCGACACTCGTCCCTTTGTGATCTTAACTATTAAGTGTATATAATGTGCAAAACTTGCTTAAAGCTCATTCAATACTGACTTAATTGATCAAGCCTCAAATGGTTGCATATAGAGAATCACAGGATCCTCAGATGGAACAATGAACACGTTAAAAATGCAGCCCCCCCCCCCCAAAAAAAAAAAAAAACTGCTGTCTTGAGTTCCGGTATGTAACTGTAGACTTCAGGAATGGCAATGGGATTAATTTGGAACAATAACAAAGCCTTTAGTCCTAAAAAATGGAAGCAAGATAAAAAAATAAAAATAAATAAGATTACCAAGTTAATCTGATCTCGCTTATAAGAGCATGCAAAAGCTAAAATGAATGATCCCAGCCTTTCTCGCCTTAAGAGTTCACCAATTACCTTTCTCTTAAGAGTTCGCCAATTATCTACATATTACAGAAATTCTACATGAGCTATTGAGTTAATATATATAAAAAAAATTTGGCTAAGGTTACTAGCGTCTCATTTTTAAGTAATGAAACTAAATTTCAGCCAAATTAACTTCTTTTCAACAACTACCTTGGCACCTTCACATAAGATAACAGAGATTTCCTCCAGTGATTGTATTTTACTTTAACTTTTAGTACGAAAAAGAACTATACCCAAAATTATACAACTTCCTAAATTGAAAAGAATAGTCAGACATTATTTCGACTCTATTACCTCAATTCCTAATAATGCAATTCTTGTGGACAATTTAAGCCCCAAAACTCATAACAAGGTACAATCTGACCACAACTGGCAAAATTTTGTGCAATAGCATCAATGCAACCTAAAACTCCGAACCAAACTATTATCTCCTGTTTCTAATGCACATGTAAAGATTTAGTAAAAAAAATGCACATGTAAAGATACCTTTTCACCCGTCAAAAGTAAACACATAGGTTTGCAACTCAAAAGGAAGAAAATATATATATAACAACTACAAAACGTTAAGAAACAGATCATTGCCTGGAGTTTAATCAAAGGATAAAATTCCCCAAATCCGAAATTTGCCTACTGAGAAAGAAACGAATTGATTTTGCGCGTCTCGTTAGAGCTCCGATCTCCCCGAATTGAAGAGGAGATCGGAGAGAAATCAAAGCGAATCTCTTATAAAATCGGGATTGGGAAAAAAAATAGAGAAGGGTTTGGTGAGAGCCTAGAGAGATGAATGACGGAGGGAGAGAGAAAAATGGGGCGATTTTTATTGAAATGATGCGTATTTTAGGACGAAACATGTGTTATTTTCTTTTGTTTCCATTAATAATTCCTATTATTTGTATAAACCTGGTCTAAATCCACTGGACTAAACCGACACTACAAATCAGTTGCTCAGTATTGGGACCCACAAATCAGTGTCTCATACTCTGTCAAATTAGGTCCATTTTTCTCTGTTCTGATATACCGGGTATATCCAACTTTATTATTTCACGTTGCTCTACCGGGAAAGGGTGAAAGTGAAACTCTGACTAATTAGATTATTGACTAGAATAAGAGCACAACTTTGAAGAAGGTGAATGTAACTGACTTGTGGGTCCTATGTGCCCGTTATATTTGAAAACCATACTGCTCCGAGTGCAAGAACCTGTCATCTCCGACAATCGGACCAAGGTTTCGCAAATCGCGGATTGTTAATAAAGTTCACTGTGCTTTCTAACGTGTAGCTCCCTTTGATTAGAGCCTCGTTTAAGTTTCGTATCGAATATATTTCTTCATGTTAGAATATTTTTTGAAATGCTTATCGAATACGTCACGTGGTATATTCGAGATTGACACATTTTATTATTTCATTTACTTTGATGACGAATTCGATCTCTAATACGTCTCAACACATTTTGATACCTCTCGTGACAATCAAGTTTTATAAAATTGCTAACAATTTTTGTTATATCGCTGAAAAAATAAGTGAAATTTGAAGCATTGAGAGGATTCTAACCAAGACAAGCCACACTATTAAATTTCAATTAATTTACTTATTAAATTCTAATATATTTAATTAACTTTTTTAATTAAAGTTTAATATATATAGTCGCACATGTATCCAAGCATTTTTTAAATCGTCGTACTGTCATATCCGTATAGTATCTGATACGATACCCACACTCATGCAACATAGGTATGGCTAGTGCCATAATTTTCGTTAGAAGGGCTATAATTTTTTTAAGAATTGAAAATAATGCATACTCTTAAAAATATTTCATATTATAAACATATTTAAAAAAAATCAAGTGTACATTAAATTTTGATTTTTTTTTTTTCCAGAGGAATGCAATTGACCCTCTGGATGTACGTAGCTACGTCGCTGCGTGTAGTGTTTTTCTATGAAAGAAAATGAAGCGATAGGAAATACTATGGTGTTCTGACCGTATCAGATCAAAATTAAATAATTTTAAATAGTTTGCCAAAGTCGACATCATGTACAACGTTGATCCAATGTGACGAAGATTTTATGTTTATTCAACGTGTAAAATGTTTTTATTTTTTCATTTCTTGCAGATCAATTAATAAAACAGTGAGCAGGCCATGAGCTGAGATGAACAATTTACAAAAATGTTAGATTCTACTCCATTATTTTTTTATTTGAAGTTACAATTTATTATTGGAAAAAGACTAAATATATATTCTACATGTTTGCTTATTTGACAATACATACATAATATATCATATTGTTTTTTTCCTATATTTTCTGAAGGAGATACTTGTAAGCAAACTAAAGCTGTTAATACACACGGTAAAACTAAGAGCAAAAAGTACCTTAAAAAATATTTTTGCACGATTGTCAAAGTTACTAAATCAATCAAAATGATATAATTTTACATATTAGTATAATATAATACTATTGTATTACAATACTTGTGTGCAGGGGCGGATTCAGGATTTTCGTCAGGGAGGGACAAGATCTATTACTTTTTTCAGGAAGAAGCAAAATGATGCACATTTTTTCAGAATGAAACGATTGCACCTTCCTGACATCATGTAGCTCCGCCCCTGCTTGTGTGACAATAATATAGGTCAGAGGAAAACTATGTATGTATGGAATTGAGTCAACAGATTTTCAACTTTTTTTTTTCAAAACTTCATAAAATTATATGTCCTATTTATGTGCAAAAAATTATCATAAAAAATGTACAATAACCTAAGAAGCCGAGCAATTGGAAACTTCTATATGAGACACCTTCATTTAAATCATGTTGAGATCTAAACATATAATTGACAACACATGTACTGGCCACAGACCACACACGTGTACTTGTTCCTATCAACACTCGAGTCTGTATCTGCTGTTATTATTAGAATAACAGGATTTTGTTATTTTATAATTCGATTATCAGATTTCGACGCAGTAAATGAATAGTACAAAAGAACTGTATGAAATTCGATATAATATATATTTTATTTGTTAGATTAAAAATAAACGATAAGATTAGAAAATAACATAACTCTGTTATCCATGATAACACGCAGATATGATTCCATCAACAATCTAGTAGAGTCATAACTAATAAAGAAATACACTAAAACCAATATAACGCAATCATAGAAAAATTTCATGCAGATATCATCCATATGGAAGCGTATATAGGGGTGCGTTCGGATTGCTTTTGGATGGATAGATATAACAAAAAAATTTAATAAATAAAATTAACTTTACTAATTTAATATAACAAGTTATTTTTCTATGCAAGCATCAAATGATACTTCGAAATAGTCAATCTCGAGTACTATTCAAAACACATATGAGTTAGTGTTTCATTAGAAAAATTAACTACTTTCAAATTTAAGATTTATAATATATTAAGGTGAAAAATGATATTATTGATTTTCAATGAAAAATTTAAACTTTTCAATGAGAAAATGGTTGTTTTAATTTCGGACTGGCAAACAGTTAATTTTTTTAATAAACAATGTCAATTAAAAAAATTCGACATTATTATATAAAATATTAGGGTTGTTAATGAACAAGACAGTTCACGAACAAAATGGGCTGAACACTATTGAAGATTTATGGAATTGACTATTTCTTAGTCTTGGTTGAAGTTCAGTCCAAGTCCAATTGCTAAAACCGAATGGACTAGTTGTGAACAAATTATTGTTGGGTCACGAACAGTTCAAACCCGTCAATTAGCTTAAGTTGCGGAAAGACCGTAAAACAAAAATTTTACTTCTAACTTAAGCAAAGGATTAAACGAGATATGTCAGATAAACTACCGAGGATGTCCACCTCGCGTTTATCTTTGGCATCAAAACCTGATTTAATCCTTATACAGATCTACTCCATAATTGATTTCTAAAACTTTAATCTACTTACAAATTAAATAGATTAATATAACATTTATACCTTGATCCAAATTCGAATTGGATTGCAGCAGACTCGGAAGACCGAATCTGAGAAGCTCCTCTCTTCGAAGTATCAGATGTCTAATACATCTATCGTTGATCCACCAGGACGACCAGAAAGCTGTTTATTTCTTCTGCCAGAAATACCGTAAACAGCAGAATTCTGCAAAAAACACTATTCACCGAGATAAGGATTAAATAAATATCTTCACGGCTCGCAGTTATTCAAATATGAAATACTGCTCATTCGCTAAAATACTATTTTTCAAATCTCGTAAATAACCGTAACCGAGATAGAGAGAAAGATATATTTATCGATTCGATCCTGAGTTAACATATACGATACGATTTTTTATGTCATTTTCTCTGTCTCCATGCCCCTCTATTTATAGGAAAATAAGGAGTTTGGTCGATTATCGAAATATCCTTGAAAATGAAAAAAGACCAAAATACCCTTGATGAAGTCTGCATAAAAAATATCTCAAAATTCATTTTCAAAAATATTATTTATGCTGACATCATTTTATTTTTTATTATTTTTTATTTATTTTTAATTAAGATTTTAGTTAATTTTTAATTAAGGTTTTAATTTGATAATGACTTTCATCCCAAATTCAAAACCATAATTAATATTTAAAATCTAAATTAAATATATACAAAAATATAATTGTTATCAACAATTATATTTATCAGGGTTCGGTATCGGTTTGGTTTCGGTATGATTTTATACAATGTATCGAATACGTTTATAAATTCAACCGTTGTTTTTGCTTGTCATCTTATATGACATATATAATTTAATCATATCACATATAATTAATTATAATCATCTTAATATTAATTATAACCAATTTATAATTAATCACTAAGATTCTCTGATTAGCTCCTATATGTTGTGACCCAATAGGATCTGTGTTATGTTAGTAAATATAATTAAAATAATTTTAATTTCTATAATCATAGGAGGCATTTGACATCTGCACTATGACCATCCAATTACACAGATGATGTTGTGATGTACAATACCACGATCCACTAAACTATTTTAGTCGTGTTAATTCTTTCGCCTCATAGTATCAGATTAGTTTCAAGGTAGGTGTGTGTCATCCTTGCAAACTTAATCTTTTATCAATCTTGAGCAGACGTATCAAATATAATTACTCTTTTAATTATACTGCATTCAGATAATCCTACTCTATCAAGGGGCCCAGTGATACTGTAATTCGTATATAGATACGAGGAACAATAGTACTTTCGGTAAACCATCACTATCTCAGCTAAGCTATGTATACCGAAAAGCTACCGTTATGACTGCATTTTACCGACAACGTTAGATAACAATCACACATACACATCTCTTAGTAGAAAAGATGGATACCTCATACATTAGAACTTAACACTGAATGAAAACATTAATGACACGTACACAATTCCATTTAATGTTTCATTCAAGGTCTGTCAAATATCATATTCCTGGAACACGTATTCATGTGATTAAAACGACATCTCATGTCTATGGTCTGTAAAACTTAACCATCTTTTAATCCATATTCTAACCTTGTAACGATTAGTGTTCCTGCTAATTACCTTGATTAGAGACTTTTAAGAAGATATATCATCTATATTATGAAGTTTCACAATTTCAATTATTGACTCTAGTCAGATAAAAGAATGATCCATAAATTCAATAATATTCAAGGCAACAAAATGACAATTTATTAATCACTCAATTCATGAGCAAAGCTTTATGATAATTTATCGTATTATTGACTTCTAGATTATTACAAACTAACAATTATGGTCAAATTATGGACTAATTACGAGCTCAATGTGGGACTAAATGAAAATATGTTCAAACATCCTAACAGATCAACCAAGTTCTAACTCTCTATTTTACAGAAAGAGAACTAAGTTATTCACACACAAAAAACTTAAGTTATTAAATACAGTGATAAAAGAACTTTCAATTAAAGATGATTGTGCACTGTGATGTCCATAATCAAGCCCGCATGGTTATCTTATGGACAAATAGTGGATATTATTCGGTTATAAGATGAATTGGACTAAATATTAGAAAATAATTATGGGCTTGATTTGATCATGGACTTCAACTCATCATCAGCGGATTGAGGTGGACATGGACTGGAACCCATCTATTAGCTGCCCTATAAAAATGTTAAAATTCGGACCTAGGCATACATTATAGTAAAATTCATCAATTCACTCAGTCGCCGCAAACAAAACTACAAATAATCTCCTCACCCCCACCCCAAACAGCAATAAAAAAACCGCAACTTAAACAATAACAACTACATTATTAGAAACCTAAAATAATGCTAGTACCACAATGCAGAAGCTCAAAATTATAAAAACAATCACAAAAGTAAGTTATTTGATCATAATTTGATGTTAACAAATTCAATGAAGTAAGAATACGAGTTGCAAGATATGATAGTAAAGAGAGTGAGAAAAAGATGAGTGACACTTGATGTAATATGGTTCAGCCTAAGAAGATGTCTACGTTCATATGTCTCTCTGATTTCATACTGGAGCCTCAATTCACTAACAAAGTATTTATACAACTTTTGAATTCAAGACCTCTTACAACAATTTGACAATCCTTGAACCAAACAATTTCTTTACAAGATCAAAGAACAAGGAGGAAGATTCTACACTATCTCTTCACAAGATCTCGTCACTTGAAATCTCATTACTCAAGTCAAAACAACAACATTGAATTAACAAAGGTTTAATCGAATAAATGATTAGAAAATGGAAAAGACTAAGGGTGCTTTGAGCTCTCTTTAGATGCTAGAATGAATGTAGGTGATTTTTTTTAAGAAATCTTGAAGTGGTTCATCATCTTATATAACATGTACAAAACATAGTATAATGTCACGTAGCAGTTCGATATATCGATTACACATGTTGATATTTGATACTCAAATCGATATCACATCGATGTGTCGATAGGAGCTTAGTTCTGGTGATAGTCCTCTCGGTCAGAATTCTCTTACTTAGTCAAATTTGAAGGCTGCTAAGTAAGAATACCAATATATCGATAGGGGTATCAATGTATCGATAATCCTAATAGATATCAAATTGATGTATCGGTAGGCAAAGAGTTTTGGCAACAGTACTCTCAGTCTGATCCGGGTTCAAAATATTCTAGTTGAGCACTATATAGTATTTATTATGGTGATATGCTTTTCTTTGGGTTCTCTGGATTGAACGAAATAACATTATATTTCAAAATGGCTCAGTTAAAACATATCAAACAATTAATTGTTCAATTATGAATCTAATATTGTACTGAACAGAGGCTCCATGTAGAGTGGCTCATGTTTTCATGTCTGAGCTGTTGCAGCTAGATGATGCATCACATGAGGACTCTTCTCACACATGTGGAGTGAGGGAAGATGGAGCTGATATTGTGGTATCAGATGAGGACCTACTTGGAGATGCATGATGTTGTTTTGGGTTTTTTGTGATCTTTAAAGAACTAGTTTTTTCCTATATGCAGCCTTATGTTAGGCTATATTAGAACAAATAAGAGGATTATAATCTGTTGTGCCTCTTAATAGTCATGTTTGGTAGGATTTAAGAAGCATGGTCAGTTACTTTTTTTGCATTTTTCTTTTGCTAGTATAGATATCCTATTTGATGTCCTTTTTTTGCATTTTTCTTTTACTAGAGGACTACCAGTTTTTTCAAAGGGAGCTGATACGTAGATATCATATTTGATACCGACTATCAATACTGATTTTATTATGCACCCTTAGTTGAGTTATCGTGCACATTATTTGAGTTATTATACATGTTATTTTTTGTAACGAAATAGTTATACATGTTATCGATTTTATTATGCACCTTTAGTTGAGTTATTATGTACATTATTTGAGTTATTATGCATATTATTTTTGTAATGAAATAGTTATACATGTTATTTTTTGTATTGAAATAGTTATGGTATAACATGTATAATAGCTCAAATAATGTATGTGATAACTCAACTAAAGATGCACAATAAAATCGGTATCGATAGTTGGTATCAAATGTAATATCTACGAAACATTATCCTTTTCCAAAAATAAAATAAAAAAAGGCTGTTAGAGCATCTCCATCCGTGAAACTGTTTGAGTTTCTAAATAATGCCACATCAGATTAAGAAATTTAATTCTTTTTTAGTTTAAAAACTCTTACATCCCTAAAACTACAATTAGAGTTTCTTAATCGCCACATCATCAACTAACTATTTTTTTGTTAATTTTTTTAACCAATGGTATTGACACGTCACAGTTTATAAATCCTGAATCAAAGTTTCTAAATAAGAAACTCTCAATCAAAGTTTCTGAATTAGAAACTCTATTACATTCCTGAAACTGAGTTATAAACTGCCACGTCAGATTAGAAATCCTGAAAATTTCAGAAATGAAGATGCTCTTAGAACTTCTCCGGTCCATTGAATTATCAAACAACTCCTGCTAAAATACGTAAATCTGCAAGGTAACGTCTAAATCAAAAGTAGTGCAATTTTAAGACATGTTGGAACCTAAATTGTTGCTAGCTGACGAGCACGAATTATTTTCGCTATAATCTTTTAAAATGACAAAATAAGATATATTTTTAAATATTTATGATTTTTTATAATTTTTTTTGACAAATAGTATAAATATACAAAATTATTTTACAAAAAAAATTCCAGAGGAGTGCCCCCCCCCCTCACCCCTTCTTAGATCTACCCTGCTAACATTCATTAATTATTATCATATTATTGAAGTTGATTAGAGAATACAAGTTGATACTAAATTTTTTAAATCCAAAAGATGCTATTTTTTCAGGATATCATATTTCAGTTCAAAGGATAGATACCTTGAAATGTGACGAACTGACGATGCCTCACATTTGGTTCAGCTTGCAGATTTTTTGTTCAATGTACTTTCCATTTCTTTTTTATGTTTTGTTTTATGAAAAGCACGCCGCTTCCTTTTTTTTTAATCATGTGTCATGGGCCTCACGGCATTACATCGTCGCAGCGAGTACAGTACAGACATGGTCCCATGGATCCAGTTTCTACTTCCTACTTCCTACTTCCTACTCCTTACCTAGTCGCTTTAATGCCATATTTAATTGTTTCATCTTCTTTATTCCTCTCTCTTCCTTTTATCAAAAGTTTGGATTTTGTGTTGACCATGTACGATAACATTTAGAGAATCAGACCTCCATGAACTACACGTTACTGCTTTAGGAACTGGTTTTTTAGAGACTGGTTGGGACAGTACCAAAGAATTTCGGTTGAGTATAGTAGGATACTCGATCATAAATAATCAAGTATTGCAGATTATCGAACAGAAATAATAGATGGTGAAGTTTTATATCTCTGCTATATATATATCTACTCATTTTGATGAGATCCAAACTTGATATAATTTGGAAATTCCTATCCAGACATTGCATTTTAGAATGTGTCTTTCATGAATCAAGATCAACTAACATATAATTTGTTAGTTGTAGATACGTATGTTTATTTCGAATGTAACATATTTCTAAGGTTAGTTGAGCGTTAGGAAGAAGGTGGTTCTATTTAGAATTAGCAATGTCACTCAACCAGAAATTCAGGACATACTTTTGCCTTCTTAAAGTTTGAAATTCCTTTATCAAACAACTACTTAATGATCACATTCTTTTATATTCTATAATGAGATAATAAACCTCTATTAAAATACTACTATTACATTATTGCTTCTAACATACTTCTATTGAACTCTTACTTACCTAATGCATTACCCCACATAAAATTGGATGACATTGATCCTGACTCCATAATACCAAACACCTTCACTTGTACACTTTCTGATTCCTTGATGCATCTTTATCCTATCAGTTCATATCTTTACTATCCAATTATAATTTGTAAAATGCTTTTAGTTCATGCTATAGCACCACACATTTTAATTTGCAAAGGTGAGTCGTCTCCAAAGCAATTCCTTTATATTCTTTTCCTTGGCTTTAAAATTATTCCAACATACATTGTCCCATTAATAAAAACTTTTTCTAATCCAAAGCCTGTTGGGAAAAGGATAATTAGGAGGGCACTAACCACAACAAAATTTAAATGAAAATAAAAATCCTCATCTGAGAATCAATTTCTTATCCAAAATTCCTCTACAAATGATTATTAAATCAGTAAATGCTACAAAATAGAACCATAAATGATACACCAAATAACAAAAATAAGAAGAGTAATTCTAAGTTGCGAAGGTTCTATGTTTCAAAGCAAAATAATGGACCTCAGGAGGTCCAATGGGAGCCGGTGTTGGTGCAATTAGACCAGGTTTACCATCATCTATAACTACATCCACCAATCCGTAATCCTTTGCTTGCCAAGGGTTCATGAAATTCTCATGATCCGTGTCCAAATCAATCTGCAAACAAAATTGCATTTTGCTTTTGGGTAACTGAATTCGGCTGTCAAAATTGCTGAACTGCCCCAACAATTCAATTTTATGGTTGAATGTTCAACTCTGTCAAAGAAATTCTCTTCACAGCCAATATAATGGTTGATAATTTCATATTTCCGGATCTGGTAAACCTCTTGGGTCATTACGACTGAGGCAATGATGTCATTTCTATGCTTGAGTTAATCTCTAGTCTTTAGTGGTGGCACCATCAGTTGTCATTTGCAAATAATCTCGACAAAGGTGGATCTTGATTGAAAGTATGAGTAGTGTTTTTTAATTAATTATGTATGAGTAGTGTTTTTTAATTAATTATGTAAAGTATAGGTGCAGTTTGCAGAAATTAAATTTTAAGACACATACAATTGGTATAAAGCAGCTCAGGATTAGTGCTGATAGTCTATTAGCCATCATCTACCTACTTATCTAACTGGTTATCATTAATATATAATTATAATGTTACCACTACTAAATTATTTGGACTAGGATGCTTCTCTATAATGGATGGATATAAAATAAATAAAGCTTTTAAACCAAGTAAAGGTCATATAATTAGAACACCCTCATCAGACTCCAATCCTGGCTGCAACCATTCTAGATACATACAATATTACCTAGGATCAATATGATCTACACTGTTGTGTACCAAAAAAGGAACACTTTACTGACCATGACCATATCACCACCACCATCACCAGCACAACAGCAATGCCCTTAGTCTCAAACAAGTTGAGAAAAAGTAAAAGAAGTATCTAAAAGGACATTTGAGAAAGAACCTGGTCTTGGGGTTTTCCTGTAACTCTCGAAAAAATCTTCAGCATTTTTGTTCTTTGGTACATCATTTCTTTGATCTGAACTCCTACATCCGAAATCTGTTGAAGAAAAAGATGAAATTCAGGAGAAATAAACAAAACAACTAGAGAGGACACGATTGGGGTGTCAGATATCGCTTCACAATTTACGCAAAGAATGATTCACCATAACTAATAATGAAATGACTGCTTTTACTTTAGCTTTTTAATGTTACTTTTCTGTCCCTTCATACCTTTTCCTATTGACTATATATTTCTGACCATAGCAATTCTTTTTACCATGAATACTTAGTGGTCATCATCAGACTTTTGACAAATTACTGTCACTCTATTTTTCTGGATTTCTTCAACTTGGATGAAACAGTAATAAATCAAAATGTTTAATGACCAAAATAACAAGGTTAAGCTTTAGGGACCAAAATAAAAAAGACAATTGCTTTAGAAAACTAGTACCAGTGTACCACTCATAAGAAAGAACATATCTGGGCCTTGAATTGAGATATGACTGGTCAAAACAATGCAAAGAAAAAAGAAGTACACACCTTACCACCGGCACCACGAGAAAAAGGCTGCTGGATCATAACTCTAGAATTAGGCATGCAAAACCTCTTTCCACGGGTCCCACATGCAAGGATAAATGCAGCAACATTTGCAGCTATGCCCAAGCAGTAAGTCGATATGTCAGCTCTGCAAACCTTCATTGCGTCGTATATTGCCATTCCTACCAAATCACTACGATTAAAACCAACATGCTTTGCCTCTCCCCCCCCCCAAAAAAAAAAAAAAAATCCAAAATTCAACAATGCTTGCAATAAGATATTTTTCATATTTGCTACAACAGTGTGTCCCCAGTGGCCTATTTTTTAACGAGGCTTTTTTTTCCCAGAACCAAAGTCAATTGGAATAAAGGTGGAATTAATTTTGTTTCATAGCTTTCATGAAACAATCAAATGATTTTCTAAACTTTTGAATTATACGAGTATATTATGATTTTGCATTGAAAGATATGTCTTACAAAACAAAGAATAGTTCTATACTTCCAAAACATCTAATGAAATCGAGCCAGAGAAATAGTTTTTCTCTAGGAAAATATCTCATTTCACCACTCTTTGATTGCTCATTCTCTAAAAATAAGTTAACAAGGAAGTCTGAGCCAGCTTTATAGGAACACAGTACATTGGGTCAGTACTAATACTGGTATGGCATTATGAAACGGGAGCTGATATATCGATCCCTTCATTGATCCCTCCATCGATCCCAACATGACGAATCCAATTGTATTTATATTGAAAATTGTTCTAGTTATGATGCATGTTATTTTGGTTATTATACATATTCTTTTTGTTAGTTTGCATGTAATTAACATGCAAAATAATATAAATAACATGCATAATAACAAAAACAGAATGCATAATAACGAAAACATAATAAATCATAAGTAGAACAAAAATAACATAATAAGCATAACATATAAATCAAAAGTATTTGGACTGTTATGCATGTTATTAGATGCACAATAAAAAAAACAAGCATAATAACGAAAACAACATGTATCACAAGTAAAATATTTTTTTGTCGGAACTCAACCGAACGTGTATAGTGGGGATCGGTGATGGGATCGATGTGGGGATCTGTTGAACATTTTCCTTCTGAAAGGGCAGTAACATGTTAGATCAGCTAATTAGTATTTCAAACATTAATTATACTATATAAACGGATAAGCTTGATCATGAACACTTCCCCATTTTTTCCCCCAACAATCCAATTCTATAATTATTCACATATTCTGTTTTGAACAATTGAAAAGTCCCACAAAGTTCTTTGACTTCCACTGAACCTTTTCGTAATAACCATATCCGAAGAATATATTAAAAAAGTTTATTCATTGGATCAGTTCCTGCCAACAACCTCTACAAAGAAGGCATGATTGACAGACAGGGCCTTTGTTTTTAATGAAATCGCATTTTGTTCCTAGTATTTTGTCTTAACACACTTGTTCCTACTCACTTCCTACTATTCCTTGTTTTGGGGGGTTGGGGGTTAGAATTTCAAACTTATGGTACAGTTCCATGTACCATACCCCATTTTGGGAAAACTTTAGGGGCTATCATTTTTGTTCTATGTCATCCATATGTTTTGGCACTAATTTGATATTCCAAAATAAGAAATTCAAGTTTTCTGGGGGTTAGAAATGATATTTCATATGTTTGACAGTTTGAGGATATGCATTAATATTTTTCCAAAACTGGCACTACATGACCATTCCAAAGATTGAACAATTGTCATTTAAGCTGTGATATATAATACAAAAAAGTATTATCCAATCTTTCGAAATAGTGATAAGAAATGTTTGATGCACGAACTAGGTAAGTTTTACTAATTTTCTTTTATATCGATTTCTTTGATGCATGATTGATCAAAAGGAACTTTCAGAATATGTTCATTGAATATAAAGCATTTATTAAAGCACAATTTAAGCCATTTTTCATTGAACTCGATTCTCTCACAAGTTATCCGTCCGTCAGTTCTCACCTACGTGATTAAAACACAATTTAATTCACCTCTACCATAGATAACCTCAATTGTGCAATCAATACCAAACTATCTCATCCGTAAAAAGGAAGTTAAGTATCTTCCAACTACTTACCCAAATCAGCTGTCAATTAACCAGGAACTACTAAATTAGAACTCAATTTACCCTCTATGTTAACATACCATTTGCGACAGAGCCTCCTGGTGAGTTTATGAACAATTTAATTTCCTAAAATAAGTTAACAAGGAAGTCTGGGCCAGTTTTATAGGAACACAATCCATTGGATCAGTACTACTATTGGTATGGCATTCTGAAACAGGGGCAGTAACATGTTAGATCAGCTTAGTATTTCAATTTATTTGGGAATAAAGACATTGTTGTTGTTGTTGTATATACTTATAAATGGATAACCTTGATCATGAACATTTTCCATTTTTTCTCAACAATCCAATTCTATAATTATTCACATATTCTGTTTTGAACAATTGAAAATTCCACAAAGTTCTTTGACTTCCACTGAACCTTTTTGTATAACCATATCCAAAGAATGTATTAAAAAAAATTATTCATTGGATCAGTTCCTGCCAACAACCTCTACAAAGAAGGCATGATTGACAGTCAAAAGGGCCTTCATTTTTAACGAAGTTATTTGTTCCTAGTATTTTGTTTTAACACACTTGTTCCTACTCACATCCTACCATTCCTTGTTTTTGGGGGTTGGGGGCTAGCATTTCACACTTATGCTACAGTTCCATTTACCATATCATTTTTGTTCTATGACAGCCATATGTTTTGGCACTAATTTGATATTCCAAAAGAAGAGATTCAAGTTATCTGGGGGTTAGAAATGATATTTCATATGTTTGAGGATATGCATTAATATTTTTCCGAAACTGTCACTACGTGACAATTCCAAAGATTTAACATTTGTGGATCCGTATCGGCTGCCATTATTTCAATGGCACAATGGTGCCATTGGGCCAATCTGGACGCTCGGATTAGACTTGGGCGGCTGTAATTTGATTCAGGGGGCTGTATATTATAATATAAATACTGTGGGGCCCACTTGTCATTGAAACAATGGCACCATTGTGCCATCACATTTGTCATTTAAGCTGTGATATATAATACAAAAAAGTATTATCCAATCTTTCGAAATAGTGATAATAAATGTTTGATGCGCGAACTAGATAAGATTTACTAATTTTCTTTCATATCGATTTCTTTGATGCATGATTGATCAAAAGGAATTTTCAGAATATATTCATTGAATAAAAGGCATTTTTTTAAAGCACAATTTAAGCCCATTTTTCATTGAACTCGATCCTCTCACAACTGATCCGTCCATCAGTCCTCACCTATGTGATTAAAACACAATGTAATCCACCTCTACCTTAGATAACCTCAATTGTGCAATCAATACCAAACTATCTCATCGGTAAAAAGGAAGTTAAGTATCTTCTAACTACTTACCCAAATCAGCTGTCAATTAAGCAGGAACCCCTAAATTAGAACTCAATTTACCCTCTATGTTAACATACCATCTGAGACAGAGCCTCCTGGTGAGTTTATGAACAATTTAATTTCCTTCGAAGGGTCCATTGCATCAAAAACTAACAGTTGTGAGACAATGAGATCAGCTGTTGTAGGCTCCACCTATTGATCAGACAATGCGAGAGAGCAGGAAAGGAAATTGTGAGAAACATATAAAACAGGACTCTAAAGTGGAAGGTGTTGGTTTGGCAATGGATACTGCATTTGGGTAATTTATCCTTAAGTTTGCAATTAAACGAGAAGTAACAGATGTGGTCACCAAATAGAAACCTCACTTGCCCCCAATAAGCTCAATGACCCTCTACAACCACTTAATCACTTGGGTAATGAGAATTATTTTATCAGGCTAACCAATACCAGCACAGTTTACGCCCATTTATCCAAATAAAATCCAAAAGAGGCAAACATTACAGGAAAAAGGGACAAAAACCTTAGTTCCCAGAAAGACAATCCGTTGCTGGAGAAGCATATCATTGGCGTCAGGATGTTCGTTGCTGGGGAAAGAAGGAGGCTTTCTGAGCCTCTCAGAGAGGTCCCAATTCGACGAAAGAGTTCGTTGTCTACTGCGACTAACCCTCTTCGCCATTGCCTTGATCGAAACTCGTTGGGAGCTCTTTAGTAGAGTTCTATTGGAGAAATTTTGAGATGTTGGGAGAGGAGAAGGAGAGAAGAGCTTAGTCGTCGCCATGGCCTCCATTAGAGGCGCGTTGGAGCTAGGGGTTTTGGTGGTTATGTGGAAAGTGTTAGTGCTATACTGCTATCTGGTATTGGTAAGGTTTTACCGCTTATAGTGGTAGTATTCAGACTGGGATCATCTACTGTCTAAAGACGGTTTTCATTGCACCAATAAAGTTCTGATCCGTCAGATCTCAATCCTAGGGTCCAACCGGATTTTCTTGGATAGCTCAAGTAGCATATTTACATGGTGGACCATTAACAATAAACAAATTAATTATCAGTTGACATTTGTAGAACTATAATTCTTAATGTTGATAATATGATATACAAATATAGTTCTAGTATAAACTATATTCATATCGAGCATATGAAAAGTTATGTAATTTCGCGTAATTTATTGTTCATTAGAAGAGAAGAATTTAATCCAACAATTTCAAGATCACTAATTTTGAAGTCACCTACACTGGTTTCTTTTTACTTTAGTATCGTTGGTAACTACAACATATTTATTATTTTTGGTCAAGTCTAATGTAGCAAAGAATTTTATATTCTCAAACATATGATTTGCTGCACCACTATCTAAGATTATTTGATCATATAAATTTAAATCTTTTGAGTTGGATACAATACCACATGAATTTAGTGCTCCTTGATTTGAAAACCACATAAAGAGTTGCTCAAACATTTGTTGCATCTTTTGTGACATGTTTCCCTCTAACTCGCTTCGATTGAGTCGAGTCGGATTTGGGTCGGATCTCGACTTGACTTGTTCCGCGTTAGCCATAAGACCCTATTCCCATTTTGCCTCTTTCTCTCTTCCACCATCTCTTCCGCCATTGTTTCTCAGCATGTCTCTGTCTTGTTGAGTTTGCCATTTTTCTAACTTGAGATGGGGGTGGAGAAACAACAGCCTTCGTGGGTGTCTTCTTTCTTTCTACAGTGAGAGCACACTCCTTTTTTGTGTTTCGGTTGGTTTTGATGCCTAGGATTTTGGTTCTGGTTGGTATCTTACATATATAAAGGTTGAACATCGTTGCTACAGTGGTTATTAACAGTGTTTTCACTATAGCACGCTACAGTGAAAACACGATAGCGTTTTTTTGCAATTTTTTTTCTGCCGTTGTTTTTTATTTTATTTATTAATTAAACGGTTTATTATAATTTTATTATTGTAATACATAAGTTTAAAATTAAACTTTTTCGCGCGAAGCGCGAGCGCGTACGTCTAATTTTGATAATAGTCGGATTTCTTTGTTGTGACTAATCTGTGGGCTTTGTGTTTCTCGCCACTGAGGTTGGCTGAGCCTCCATGACTTCCCTTCTACCCTCATATTTTGAATTTCGGTGTAGCTTGGGAGGGGTTTGGTGTTCGTGATTTTGAGATCAAATCGTATGTCGGGTTTAGTCCTGCAAGATACTCGAAAATGTCATCTTCCTCCTCCCTCTTACGAATTGTCGCAATATCAGCTGTTGGAGGTTGATAGAACCGAAGTTCGTCCTTTTCCTTCTTAAGAGCACAAAGGTACTCTATATTGCTTCTAGATGCTTGCTTTTCTTGTTGAATCTCTTGTTTGAGGATGCATATTCGAGATTAATCATTTTGTTGCCCATACATGACCTTTAAGGCCTCCCACAACTCAATGGTTATCGACAAATTGGGAAATGTCAACAATGGAGGGCTCCATGGAGCTCATGGACCATGTTATGACTGTCGTTCTCCGTTTTCCATTTTTTGCTGCCTTTTTCTGCTTCTGTCGAATTTTCTGAGTTTGTTTTGAAAACGGTTTTTCAACTTCTCATGTGATGTATTCTAGCATTTCTCTACCACTGAGGGCTCGAGAAGCTGATTTTGTGCATGACAAATTTTTGCCATTGAGCAAGGTGTAGGTGAGCTTGGAGGTATTGGTAGCCTCGTGTTGTCCATCTTGAGCTATTTTGCTATTGTTCTTTTGCTAAGATTTTCCTGTTGATGTGTGTATCAATTTTTTGGTAGAGACATTTTTTCGTACCCAGTATTATTGATACTGATTGTGGGAGTTTTTGTGATCACAACATCTTGTTCTCTAATACCATATTAAAAAATTGAAGACTGAGGAGAATAATTAATTATGAAAAGTTTCTCTTATATATCTTTTTTCTCTCCTTTATATTTTCTTTTATATTCTACAAATTATACAGTTACCTTTGGATGATACAAACAGTGACCTATTCCAAAGGTACAGTTCCTATTGCACTTTTTCTAATATTTCATATTTTAATTCTATCTTACTCGCTACTTATTATTCTTAACAAAGATGTTCATATTAGTTGAAAAAGATGTTCATACTAGCTGTTTCAAGTATATTGTGCACTTAAAATTGTAACTAATATTGTTCATCACATAATGGGGCACATACTAAATAAACAATGTGTTCATACTAGTTGTTTTAAGTATGTTGTGCACTTCAAACTGTAACTAATAATTTTCACCACAGAATGTGGCGCGTACTAAATAAACAAGGTGTTCATATTAGTTGAAAAGATGTTCATATTGTTGGATTAAACTCATTTCTTGTTTGACAATTTACAAAACAATTAAGTACTAACATTGCACATGAGTTTTGGTGAAATGCACGTTAAAACAAGTACATACTGATGTCAAATAATGCTCAAACATGTCCTAAATAAGTCAAGACATGCTCAAGTCATCAAGGGAAGGCTTCACAACGCGAAACAGAGCACAACGTTACCATAACGCTCCAGATCCGTCACAACGGGTCAGCAACCCGTCATAATGGGTGCCCAACCCGTCATAACGGGTCGGGAGGAGAGAAAGAGGTAGTAGCAACATGAGTTTTCTCGAGCGCAACGTTACAATAACGCTTGGTCAAGGCGTCATAACGCCTCTCAACCCGTTATAACAGGTTTCCCAAGCGTTACAACGGGTTCCTACTAGATTTGGCCAACATGACAGCTGCACAAGAGAAGAAGGGCATTTCTGAAAGTTGCTCAAGGCGTTATAATGCCTTCCACTGTGCGGTATGGAGTTTGTGTAACGCTGGGGAGTAAATTGAAGTTTCCAAGATTCCAAAAAATGCACAGCCTATATAGATGATGCAGAAATGAACCAGTAGGGTATCAAACACCCCCATAAGCATTTAAGCATCAAATTGAGCACAACAAAGAGTCTAATTCAAGTCTCCTCCAGCTACCTAACATAGAGAGCATTATGATAGCTTATATTCTCTTATTGTCAATTCGAGAACAAACCCTTAGCTAGATTTTAGTCTTTGATGCATCATATTTGTGTTGTCAAGTGGTACATCTCTGTCCTTAATTGTGTAATCAATTCGACCTTTTTACCGTGTGGTGTTGCCCCATATATTGATCTAGGAGAAGAAAATTGACTTGCTTGTTGAAGAAGATATAAAAGAGAAAAATGAGAAAAGAAAGAAAAAAGAATAATAAATATGTAGTTATGAAATAAAGAAATATTTAAAAAGAATAAAATAAAATAAGAATAAAAAATAAATAAAGAATATAAAAGACAAAGCGAAAGACAAAAAAATAAGGAGATCAAAGATTTTTCTCTTATAATATAAGTGAAAATTAACACGGCCAACAAATATTCTATAACCAACAGATAAAAATTGAGAAGTAACAAATATGATTTTTTAATTTAACATCTAAATAAACTGAAAATGATAAGAATTGCATTAAAGAAAACACACACAACAAACTGGCAAATTGAAGAAACGAAAGGGTAGATAACCTCATATGTTTATGTGATACCAAGAATCGTGTAAACTCTACAGGACAGGATGTGAACTAGGACTAGGGTCTGGGTTTTTACATTTCTAGGGTTTTGACTATTTGACCTCACGCTCTCGCAGTCGCAGTCGCAGTCGCAGACAAAACCAATCCCAAAACCCTCACCACTCACCAGTCTCCACTAATGGCGACCTCCTTCCTCTCTCGCCGCCTCCTCTCCGGCCGTCTCCGCCTCCCATCTTCATCCCTCCGCCTCTTCTCTACCTCCTCGGGATCAGGCCCAGACACCTCTAGTTTGTCCGATACCGACACCTTCACCTCCCCCGATCCTACTCCAGCGCCCCGGGTGCGTAACTACGAGCCACGTTTGCTCGAAGGAGGCATGGATCCTGGTATCTACAAGGCGATCTTAGTCGGTAAGGTCGGGCAAGCGCCGATGCAGCGCTGCCTGAGGAGTGGCAAGGACATCGTGCTTTTCAGCCTCGCCACTGGAGGAATCCGCAACAACCGCCGACCGCTACCGCATGAGCGGCCAGAAGATTATGAAGCACGGAACAAGATGCAGTGGCATCGAGTTTGTGTCTATGTTGAGAGGTTCATACCGATGGTAATGGACGTTGTTAAACCAGGGTATGTGTCAATAGCTTATCTTTTGATTTCTTCATTGTGCTGTAACTTAATGTTTTAAAGAAGTTTCACAAGGAGGTTTGGATAATTATATCGATTGTATTGTTTGGTTAATGGTTGGTGAACACAAAATGGTGCTTTTCAACCTCTAAGATTGTTGAACTTCTAGATTGGGTTTATGCGTTAATCGTTTCATTTTACTTGACTAATAGTGCTCGCAAATTTTTTCTGTTCTGAATATTTAGATGTTTAGTATTAGATGGAAAATAAACATGAACATCTGATTACGTATACTTGGCTAAAGATTGAATAGTTAATGTCTTTCAAGCAAATTGAAGTGGTGAGTTTGTGAAAACTTGAGCACATTAGCTCAAATGGGTGAATTCGCAGGTAGGCTTCTGTACTTGTCAAAATTGCAATGGGTTTGTTGTAGAAGCATTTCAACAGATGGTCCGGGAAAACTAACATGTATCTTATAAAAGTTTTAAAATATCTCTACTTTTTAATGTTTTAACTTAAAAAAATATAAAACCCAATAATAAGCTAAAATAACTGGCTGTCCACATTCTCTAAGTTCACAAAGAAGTCTGTATTTTGCCTGTGTTCTTATATGCATTGAGAGATATATGATATTTCTTGTTGTGAACTATCTTAATATTACATATTATGATTTTGATATCAACTAAATTCAATATGAGCCTGAAATGTGTATAAAAGTTGAAGATCGTGTCCAATGTCATCTTGAGTTTTGGATGTTAAGCTGTTGAACTTATAAAACTTGAAGACTTATGGGAGGCACGAGAAATTTCGATATCTTAACCCTTCATGTTTTTATTTTCTTTGCTTTTCTTTTTGCAATAAGTTTAGATTAGGGAGGTTCATAACTTTATAAATGTTCAAGATAAAGCATTTCATATGGCCTGGTTGTTTTGAAGTAAATATTTCCAAGGTTGTTGACAAGAAAATAAAATAAAATAAAACAAAGAGGTGGTGTATTAGTGTATTGTACTCTTATCGATTGATTTTTTAAGTAGATCTTCTTATTAACAACTTATCTTTTTTATAGTATCCTTGAAAAATTCCAGTTCATATTGGTATTGAATCTGACAATCTGTCAAGTCATGTCCTCTAAACCGATTCTTCTCTCCTTCAAGGCTGAGCGTATTTGAGTTGGGTTAATTGTTTCTTTGACTGAACCGAAGTCAATTGTTCTTGTTGGCAATGCTTCTGTCATAAACAAAATGACTATAAAAGCGTTTCAAACAAGCATATGACTTTTTTTTAATATGTTTATTTTTGAATGGCAGAGCTGTGATGTATTTGGAAGGAAATTTAGAGACTAAGGTTTTTGCAGACCCTACAACTGGTATTGTCAGACGCATAAGAGAGATTTCCATTCGTGGAGATGGTAAATTTTGTTAATTTCCATATTCTTTGAGGACTCATAACTCAAAATTTTATGTCATGTTTGCTAATACAATATTTACTCAATTTATTGAAAAACAAAATAAGCCAGACCAAACTGATACTGGTTGTCTGCTACTCTATAAACAGATAATGATACCTTAAAGCATATATGATATTATGGTTCATATATAATTGAATATCTTTTATCTTTTAACATGTTGAGACATTTGACATGTTCATGTGGTGAATTCACAGGTCGTCTACTGTATCTCGGTTCAGATGAAAAGGGAACAAAGCTGGACAGCGTGACAGCTAAAAATGTGGGCTATTTCTGAAAATCAACAAATAAAAAATAGGCATGTACTTTATCTTGATTCATGTAGACGATACATGTTTACCACATGTTTAGTATATAGACAGTTCAAGCAGGCACGTAAACTTCAGCTTGATTTTATATTGTAGTTCATTCCTAGTTCAAGGGGTGAATGAATATTAAGTTTTGAAAACCTACATTGCAGTTTTTGTGCGCACATACTTGTGGTGTGTGTGCGTGGTTGGGGTAGGGGCTTATTGTTTGTTTGATGTTTCAAGAATCCCAGCATCAATAACAATTATAGTACTGTTGCAAATAACTCTTTTTCTCAGTTCTTCGATAAAATGATCCTGTTGCCCGGGAAGCAATTTCTCGAGCTTATTGAGATTCTTGTGGTCTTTCATGTACGGTTTGTGCAGACAAATCTCCATCAAGACATGACACTTTTAATTACAGATCATTTTAATATTAGATCTCCTTAATCGTGTTGTTTCGTTGTTTTCTGCATTAATAAAAAAAATGAAGTCACTAGCATTGTTTCTTGGGTTCCTCCTTTTATGTTTGTAGATGATCAAATATCCATTTGGGGCTCATTCTTTAGACAGAACCGTTTATAGGCCTGAAATCAGATCCTGTCTCGAGTTCACATACAGCTGTCAATTTCGTTTTTTGAAAAATATTTGTTGGGTTGAGCTATCATGAAGTAGTGCAGTTGAAAGATCTATTTAACTAGTTTGCTTTCAGCCGTTTCCATTTATTTTAGACAAAATTTGTATATTATACGTCTGTTTCATACAAACATAAATAGCCTCGAGTTTACATGCAATCAGTCTGCACCAACAGCAACCATATGAAATTAGTAAATCTTGATGCATTACCAAGTATGCTAAAAGTACACAATTTAATTTGTAGACTCTCTAATATGCCAGCAACAAATTTATAGTTTATATCTGCAATTCTCCCGTATTATATAACAAATACTAGGTACATATAGTTGTTTAATTCACAGGTTCTAGTTGCCCACAAAAAAAATCTAAGAAAAATTAAACATGAAGCATTATTGAAGGCATAGTAATTTAAGCATAGCAAAGACTAAGCAACAATCAACACTACCAGAAGAATTAAATTAACCAACGCGCCCACAAATCACAAACAGGAGAGATAAAAGGTACTCATCTTCATTCCAATTTCTCAAAAACATCTCAGAATAGAAAAATTTAACATTCAAGCCGAAGGCACCATAGGCAACAAGATTATACTTATGAAACAGGTCATGACTCGAAGGCTAATCATTACTGTATACAAACTAATTATTCAAAAGTACTTGGTAAAGAATAAGATAGGTGAGACTAGTGAGACAGTGGAGCTTGTTAAGAGACACAAGGAGGTAATTAAGATGATTCTTCACTTGAAAGCCCACATGTGTTCACAGTGCATCTGCTCGTCTTCCTCAAGCGAAGAGTTACTTTCGATGTTTAGGATCCGACGCAACTCATCTATGGACTTCCCCTTTAATCTGCCGGGCACAGCCTTGCATAGCAGATGCAAGAGCCTATTTGCTTGCAAGTGGTAACTGGTAAGTAGCCTATGAAATAAAATTACCAAGGAAGAGAATTAGGCTTCTAAAGATTAACAAAAATCCATGCTTCTAAGTTATATTTCCTTCTTGTGTTTCTTGAGTTCGCCTGCTTGCCGCTTTGCTGCAAGTTTTGGCAGTTTAGCAGTATTTCTTAAGCATAAGAAATAATAACATTCTGATTTTCCTGGGTCCTATTGACAAATCTAATGTTTTTGTCCTGATTGTGGTTGTATATAGGGGCAAAAAATATTTACCTGAGAAACGAGATATTATTGAAATAAGCAATATAGAGGATGGTAAAACAACTTTTCGAATATATTTGTGTTTTTTTCAATATATGTCAATTTTAACATAGGGTTAGTTTTCTAAGAAATAAAACATTCTCATCAAGCACAACAAATTGACTACAAATACAAGTTTAGAAAGACTACCATCACAAGATCATCCTGTGTGCTCATCGGTACATCCGCAAATTTCCTGTCCCAGTTTTATATCTCTTTTATCATTTAATTTGAAATTTCTAACTTTAATTCATCATATTTTATATTATAAGTTCAAATAATTTCTTATCATTTTTCTAAAAATATACATTAAATGATCTTACTCATTGACCTCGTAGGAAAAATATATTTATGGAATGTGTTGCAAAACCTACATGTACTCCACGCGCGTATCTGATTGTCCTCCTCAGGCGAGGAGTTACTTTTGATGTTGAGGATCTTACGCATCTCATGCTGTCATGCACCGACTTCTCTTTAATGTGTCTGCCACATCTATGCATATCAGATTCAAGAGTCTATTTGCTCGCTTGTGGTAAACAGCATATGATACAATTACGATGCAAGAGATTTAGGCATTCTAAATATTAACAAAAATTCATGCTTCTTAAGTTTTCTTTCTTCTTGCGGTTTTTAGTTCACCCACTTTGCAACAAGTTTTGGCAGTTTAGCAGTATTTCTCAAGCATAAGATCTAAGGACATGCATTCTGAGGGTTTGATGGATGTTGATTTCTCTCGTGAGAGCCACTTGATCGACATTTGAGCATTATTGGATGTAGAGGACAGATGCAATGTCCATGTCCATCGGTGTCTGTCGTGTCTATTTTTTGTTTCGAGCTTACATTTTAAAATTTAAACCGTTAGATGTATTTTAAATTATCTTAAATACATGTCTATAAAAATGATAAAGTTTCAACTTCATTTCAATGACCATCAAGAGAGACGATTAAATCGTCTAATTTGGACCGTTGATTTTGTTAGCTCTTGATAACTAAAATGTTGCAAGGTTTATTCGCATTTGAGAAGAAGTACAATTCCAAGCGAGAAAGCAAGGGCAAGAAAGTAGAATGCGCAATGTGTGAGAAAGAAGAACATACAATCCACACATGCTATAAGATCTTTCCACAAATGAGACCTCAAGACAGTGACGAGAGGTAAGATCGAAAATGCCATGCAAAGAAGGAGGGATACAAAGGCAAGAAGAAGCCTAAAGCAATGCATGTCGATAGATGGAACCATAGTGATGACGAAGAAAGCAACGAACTCGAAGTCGAGGGTGAAGAAGAGAAGAAGGTGAACTATTCTCTAATGGCCATTGTCGATGAGGAGTCAAACACAAACGACATCGATTCCATCATAACTAGCAACAACATCATCGATCCCACAACCATTGAGATTCTTAAAAGCACCATTCTAGCCAAGGTGAAGAAACTCACAATCAACTCGAAAAACGAGAAGGAGACCGAGCAAATTGAAGAGGCTAGCACGTCATCTCCTAATAAGGAGGCAAAGGTATATCAAAACTCAAAGAATTTTATTTCTAAGCCAACATGTACCTCATCATATTGTACAAGTGATGATGATGAGGAGGATGATGATGAGGACCTATCTAATGATACAAGCATTTTGTCTAATGAGGAATCTCCAAAAATTGAAATTATTAGGTTGAATAAACTCCTTATTGAGACCAACCGTGAGTTAATGAGAAAAAAGCGTAATTGCGGGATTAAATAATAAAATACTCTCACTCGAATTAAAGGTAAATGAAGGTAATTTGAAAAGTGATAAGCTATTGCTAACAAGTGGCTACGGGGTTTTAAGACCAATTAGTGTATTGAGTAGTGACACTAAGAATGATCTAAACAAAATGTTTGAGAGATAAAAACCTCATGACAAGTCGGGTCTAGAATACAAAATGGCGCATCATCTTTTAAATCCAATACCCAACTAAACACTAAAGTAAAAGGAAAACAAACTCAAACATCCAAGGACAAAAACCAAAAACACTCAAATTCTAGTATTAGACCAAATTATGTCTTAAGGTATCGGTTCAATAATGGTACCTATGTAAAAAATAAATCGGAACCTAGATATAACTACAATCCATCTTGGTCAAAAAATACCTACTATAGAGCACCAAACGGTTGGAGATATGAACCAAAAGGTCAAAATCTTGCCCAAATCGGTTCTCAACAAAATGAGAAACCAAGAGTTGTTTTCCGAAAAATAAATGATCATCAAGGCAATAAAATTCAAGAATTAAAATGTGACTATCAAAATCGATTTGTTAAATTACATAATAATCCGGCAACTAGAGCGTTTTGTAATTATTGTTGCAAAAATGATCATATCTCATTAGAATATGAGTTTAGGAAAAGAGGAAACTTGAAAAGTATTTGTCACACCCCGGTTCTTAGGCATAACAGTTTTCGGCACGAATATACGAGAAACATATATCCGTAAGACACATAGATATATATAAAACCAATTTTAGTACAACCCTGCCATACTGCTACCTAGACCACCGAGTAGATCTAAAATCTTAATCGGATACAAAAAGTGGTAAGGCCAAATGTACAAAACAAAAAGTGGCTGAACCCAAAAAGGTCTAAGGTCTATCTAACATGGTACTACTACATCTGCACAACATACATATATATAGCAGGCATGTCTGTGAAGAACAAATACACAAAAGTACCACGACCAGTGGCCTGGTCGACAACATGGACAACGAGGTAATCAACTATCATCATGTGTCTCTCCTGGTAGGGTATCACCTGGACAAACGAGCTCACTCTCTGTGAAATAGCCTGGAACCCACGTCCAATGTGACACATACGAAATAAATGTATGGGTGAGAATAAATTCTCAGTGCAGGTTTTAGTTTCATTACGTGGATTTATGCTAAATTTAGTTTTTTAGAATTAAATAAGGCAAATGTGACTAAAATAATTTTTAAACAACTTATAAGTATCAAATGCAAGTATTACCCGAAGAAAAAATCAACGGAAACATTGAAAGTCGGCATAGTCTGAAACAATTGAGCATAACACTTTGTTAGTACAGAAGAACCACCACATGTAAAATACATGTAAATCTATCAGTATCGGTACCACTATCACCTGGCTCAAGTCATCACTCACATACTATCCTTGTCAGAGTCACTATCTCATGATCCGTTGACTAGTCGGATTGTCAGAATGATTTTTCTTGCCTCGGAACACATAAGGACACCCGATCCTCGTCCAGCGAGGGTCAGAAGGAAAATGTCCATAACGTTTAGCGCTAAAAGACTGGCCGAAATCAGGGATCAACCGTTTTCGGAAGTGACGAGGATAAATGTTTCCACAAAAATTCAAATTCGATCGGAGTTTTATTCAGACTATAATTGATATTCAAATGAATTTATACTCAACAGTCAAGTTCAGAATCAACAACTTATACGGGTTCAAGTACAGAAAAAAGATATCAAATACTTGGATGAATTGGTTAATTTACCAAGTCAGATCAAACTATAACAACTTATCAATTCGAAAACTAATTCTTAGAAATGCTGATTGATATTTTTGGGAGTTTTTATTAAGTATGCAGAAATGAATTTGGAATATGCAAGTACATTGAATTATATAATTATGAGTCCAAATGAATTATGTGACATTTAATTTCAATTACAAATTTAGTAAAAATTCACGTAAATCTGCACCTTGATTGAACGGAGATTTGTTCGGGTATCCAATTTGAGTTTTTCCTGTTCAGTTGGAAATTTTGTCGTTAATTTTAGTATGATAATTATTCTAATTTGACGAATATATTAGAGTATAACTTAATCTAATCATTTTTCTTTGTAAATTTTAATTGATATTATTTACATAGATTAATGACCAGGCCAAAAAGTCGGAGAAGGTGGATCACAACGGATACTCTTAAGTATCAAGCCCCGATCTCCATTCTAGACATCATTAATCCACATAAATTTTAATTAATTGCTTAAGCATGTATTATAATCATGTTTAATTCCATAATACTATATAACGTGATACACATATGTAGTATGTCTAATATTAGCATAATTTAGTATGTTCATTTTTTATACGATACAATTAATACTTAAGTTGCATAAAAAATTTTATGAACTTACAAACGTACATGATAGTTAGTTGATAGATGATATATAATAGTTATATGAAAATTATCATTTAGACTCAAAATATATTGTATACATATAGTAACTTAGTTAGGCTAGTAGGTGGAATTATGATATTAAATAATTTCTAACATAAATTATAGATACACAATAAATTGGTTTACATTAGTAAAGCTTGTCCGTCCATGTATCTAACACAAAATAAGAGAGGCCCCAACTAATTATTATTATTATTATTATTATTATTATTATTATTACAATTTCCAAAATCATTCATATGTGTACCTATGCGTCATCTTCTAACCATCTATATAGCTTTAAATGTACTATATTAGATAAAATATTTTATTCTTTTCTTATAACTTTATGTGTCCATATACCTATGCGTTTTATATATATGGATATACAAACCGGGTGATGATGCTTACCATAATCATTTCATTCATCTTTGTTGTTTGTAGAATGGAATATTTTTATAGCATTAAATATTGATCCAAAATAAATATGTTCAGTGTACACCTCCAAATATGTTTCCCTTCTCATCTTCCATTAACAAAGGCTTAATTGAATTATTAAACTTAACTAAAAAAACTAACAAAGCCGAACTCATAGCAATATCTAATTAGATTTTTGGTAAAACTATCAACATTTCCAATTCCATGCCAGTACTAGTTCAGTACTGATAAAAGTTTATTACCAGTAAGTCCACCATGCAATTAATAGATCATGAAATTTATTTATATAATCATGACTGAACGTTATCTTCATTAAGTAGTAGTTCATGTTAATTTCTAATTAGTTACTTCTACGATATTCAGTATTTACCAGCATATATATCAGAATAGACCCACTAAATCAACATAATAACATAACACCCAAATCCATAACAGAGAAATAATTGTTTGATCGTAAGTAATACCTAAACGAGCAAGGCAAGGTCGCGTAGAAGCTAACGTCTTGTCCTTGCCGCCTCCTTTTCTTTCTCTCTTTTTCTTCTTGACTTCTCGGTGGTGCTCAGTACCAAGTATTAGTCGTACACTCTAAATAGGAAACAGAGACGGTTTGATGCGAAGGTGAGTCACAGCTAATGCATTTGTTAGATTCGAATCTGCTGCTTGTATTTGATGCTTGTATTTGAGGCAGGATTCTGTTTGACTCGATCCGACCGTCACGAATCGATCGAACGTCATGAACGGCTGTGATTTGATTCAGAGGGTGGCTGTGATCGATCGAAACAAGAAGGAAACAAGAAGAAATTATAATCATCATTACATTCTATGGGTAGAAATAATTAGGTGTGAACCAAGGTTTTGGTACAGAAAAAAATAATATGCGATGGTTATTGGGTCTAAATCTATTTAGAGATATGAAAGTATTTTATTCATTCATTTGTTGATTCTTAGTGAAATGTGGTTGTAATTATTTGTGCAATTGGCCACATTAGTTCAAATTTAACAATAGCATTAAGAATGTTGTTTGTCATGCTATCTTATCATGTCATAAATAATTATCACCAATGGTCCTTCTAATTAAATATCATTAAATAGTGTATGTCATAATTGAATGATTCAAGTGAGTCAAATTAATACAATTACTCTTCTTACCTAATTACTATACATGTATATATATTATTTTGCAAGTATAGCTTACGTTGTTTTTTTGTTTTTTTATTATGTTTTCCTAATTTATTTCCAACAAACATTTACCCATAAAATAATAATTTAATTGACATTTAATATTTAAATAATTTTCTTAATAACTTCATACTACAAAATTTTACAAGGTATAACAGTATTTTTGGATCCTTAAACTTAAGAATTAATGACTTGTTTGGAACTTCCCCACAAATCACCTAGGCATATATTTCAGAATAGTTTGGTACAAAGTATATATTAGTATGTTTGACTACTAATATATTCTTATAAGTTTTTTTGACGTCATCTCATAGAGAAAATGTTTGAATCATTGATAGTGGATGCTCACATCATATGATCGGTTCTTGTTCTAACTTTATTTAATTAAAATCATATGATGGTGGTTCGGTAATCTTTAGAAGTAACCAAAGAAAAAGCAAAATTGTTGGTATAAGTTCTATTTCAAATGTATACCTAGTGGATGCCCTAAATTTCAATTTTCTTAGTGTAAGGCAATTATGTGATGCCGATTATTACGTAAAATTTGATACCCACAATTATCACCTAGTGTGGTCCAAAACAAATGAGGAAGTTTATCAAGGTGAGAGACAAAATGGAATATATTACCTATATTTAAATGACTTTAGACAAGGTGAAATATCTTTAAATCCTTTGACTAACCAATTTTGGCTTTGGCATCGAAGATTAGCACATTTAGATGCAAGTTCCATTAAGAAGCTTATTAGACTTGACCTAGTTAGAGGACTACTCTTGAGCAAAATCGACTTGGATGGAGTGTGTGATATATGCATTAAAGGTAAACAAGTCAAATCTAGTTTTGTTCCCAAGGATGTGGTCTCAACCGACAAGCCATTGCAACTAATGCATATTGATTTGTTTGGGTCGATTAGTGTCCATAGTTTAGCTAAAAAGAGGTATGTGTGTGTTATTGTCGATGATTATAGTAGATCCACATGGGTTATATTCTTAAGGCATAAAAGTGAAAATTTTGAAAACTTTGTTGATTTTTGCAATAGAGTTGAAAATAAAAAAGGATTAAAGATCAAAATAATTAAAAGTTACCATGGAGGTGAATTCGAAAACGCTAGGTTGGATGAATTTTGTTCAACTAGAGGGTATAAACATGAGTACTCGGCCCCTAAAACACCCCAACAAAATGTGTGGTAGAAAGAAAAAATCGTACCCTACAAGAACTTGCACGCACCATGCTAAATGACTTCTTATTAACAAATCTTTGGGTCAAAGTGGTTAATACAGTATGTCATGTAATCGATACGGTGGGCTTAAGACCAATAATCAAAAGAACTCCTTATGAATTATGGGTTGGTCGTAAGCCAAACATATCGTATTTTAGAACTTTTGGTTCAAAATGCTTTGTTCTTGATGATTCTCCCAAAGTCACCAAATTTGACTCAAAATCAATTGAAGGAAACTTAGTGGATTATTCAATGACTAGTAAAGCATATATAGTGTACATACCAACATCAAAAATTATTATTAAGTCCATTAATGTGAAATTTGATGAATTTACTAATGCTTGGGTCCAGAAAGGTGATGTTGATATTGTATGTGTGGAAGCTTCTAATTTAGGGTCTCATTTCAAGAACAAGGACAAAGGTAGATTATATTCGTGGACAACATGCTTCGTGTAAACAATGAACAACAAAACGAGGACACTACCATTACTCCGGATCAAGTAGAAGGACACGAGCAAAATGGTCTCAATGAAGATGATGCTCAAGAGGGAGATGTTACATCAATGGAACAACCCAAGTAACAAATACCTCAAGACCTAAGAGAAGTAACTGCTCATCCTTTAACAAATATTATTGGAAACTCTAGGAATGGTGTTCGAACTCGGTCCCATTTGAACCAAATGATTGCTCATTGTGCATTTGTTTCACAAATTAAACCAACCAATTTTGAACAAGCTTGTAAAGATGCCGATTGGATTTGTGTCATGCAAGAAGAATTAAACCAATTTGAACGAAATAAAGTGTGGAAACTTGTGCCAAAACCTAAGAATAGAGGGATAATTGGAACAAAATGGATATTTCGAAACAAAAAGGACGAAGAAGGGAACGTTGTTCATAATAAAGCTAGATTAGTAGCTCAAGGTTTTCGACAAAAGGAATGGTTGGATTACAAAGAAACTTTCGAACTCGTTGCTAGACTCGAATCCATTAGAATGCTCTTGAAATATGCCTCTTATAATGACTTTACCCTATTCTAAATGAATGTCAAGAGTGCATTCTTGAACGGATTCATACAAGAAAAAGTTTATGTACATCAACCACCCGGTTTTGTTGACCCAAACTTTCCCGATCATGTATACAAACTCGATAAAGTCCTCTATGGTTTAAAACAAGTTCCTAGAGCATGGTATGATAGGCTTAGTTCTTTTCTAGTAGAAAATGGTTTCATAAGAGGGGAAAATGACACCACACTCTTTACTAAAAAGAATGAAAATGACATATTGTTGGTTCAAATATACGTAGATGATATTATTTTTGGTTCAACTAATGCGGCACTTGCCGAGGATTTTGCTTCTTTGATGAGCAGTGAATTTGAGATGATCATGATGTGTGAATTAAAATTCTTCTAGGGATTGAAAATCAAGTAACTACCCGATGGCATCCTCATAAATCAAGCCAAATACGCTAGGAGTTGGTGAAGAAATTCGGGTTGGAGGATAGCAAGGTTAGCAAACACCGATGGCTACAATGTCAACCTTGATGCTGATGAAAGCGGAATTCCAGTGGATATCTCTCAATATTGCACTATGATAGGTAGTCAGTCTGCTTTATTTGACAACATGTAGGCCCGACATAATGTTTTTGGTTTGTCTTTGTGCTCGTTTTCAATCAAACCCTAAGAAGTCACATATGAAGCCATAATAATAATTCTTAAACTTTTGTCTATGGTATGGTCGTCAATTGGAACTCGACCTAGTAGGGTATACCGATGCCTATTTCGCTGAGACCGAATGGATAGGAAAAGTACAAGCGAAACATGTCAATTCTTAGGTGGTTCACTTGTGTCATGGTCAAGTTGAAAACAAACATCGGTAGCTCTATAAATCGCCGAGGCCGAATACGTAGCCGCTGAAAGTTGTTTCATCCAATTATTGTGGATGATTCATATGTTGAACGACTATAATTTACGCTTCCGCAAAATTCCAATAATGTGTGACAACACAAGCGCAATACTAATCTCTAAGAATCCGATAATTCATTCTCGCATTAAAAATATTGAGATTAGACATCATTTCATTAGAGATCATATTGAAAAGGGTGATATCGAACTATCCTACATTGACACCAAAAACCATATTGCCGATATATTCACAAAATCGTTACAAACTCAACTACATTATGAACTACATTTTAAACTCGGAATGCTCGCCCTTAATTAGCACAAAATCAAATACCCAAAGTTCTCAAACAATTGAAGTTGCAAAACGATAAAAACAATGAAATTTTCCTCAATTTCAGACCAAACTATTGTATAATGGTTAGTAACTATTATAACGGTTATTGAAAACCCAAAATTCCAAACAGGAAGTAGAAATCCCAGATCAAAGCGTTATATAACGATTACTAATTGTTGTAACGCTTCGTAAATCTCAAAATTTCTGATTTTCAAACTCACTTCCAGATTGAACTGTTATATAACGGTTGCTAAGCGTTATAACGCTTAGTGCAGCCCTCAAATTTTCGAAAAATTTCAATTTTTTCTAGATTGATTTGTTATATAACGCTTGTTAAGCGTTATAACAGTTGAAACCAAGTTCAAAATTGCGAAAATTTCTTTGACATTTCGGAATGAACCGTTAGGTAACACTTGCTAAGCGTTATATATAACAGTTAGTTCAAATCCAGAAATCCGAGCTCTCTGGATGGAACTCCAGATTAAACCGCTATATAATGCTTGGTAAGCGTTACAACAGTTAGTTCAAGTTGCACAGCCAAAATTCAAATTTACAACTAACCATTATAACGGTTGACAACCGTTATAACGGTTTGTAAAATCCAGAGACGCCTTTTTATCGACAAACCCTTCTTCTCCAAGATTCTCTTCTCCAAAAACTCGACCTGTTCTCTCTCTTCCAAACCCCTCACACCTCTACACCAAAATACTCCTTCCTCCTTTGATTTCTCTCAAATTCTTTCAAGATCTCAACTCTCCTGCTCATTCTCTTCCTATTTCACCCATTTTTTCGTCTCCCATCTCTCCACCCCTAGACCTAGGGTTTCTTCTCTCTGAACTTGAAGAAACTACATGGCTACACAAGAAACAATTAGCAAGAAGGGCACCGGCCGCAAGATCATCACTTTCAAGCAGTCTCGTGATAGAACAAGTGTCGGCCAAAGTTCTAATCCAAACCTGATGAAGATAAGCATCAATCCCATGCGAAGTAACACATACTTATTTGGGGATGATGAGGCTTTTGCAAAGTTCAAAGCATTAGCCAAAAGACCAAGTTTCTCTTGCTTCTATTTTGTTCAATTAGGGAGGATTAATAGAAACTTTGAACGTGAAAAGGTTCAAGAGTATACCGATAGATGGGAGATGAAGGCTATAATTGAATGCAATGAACCATTCAATGAAATTTTGGTCTAAGCCTTTTGTGCCAATCTTAAGATCACCAAAGGACTCTTCGGTTTTAAGACCTATGTATGTGGGAAAGAAATTGTGGTTACCTTATCCTCGTTGGCCGAATGATTAAATCTCTCTAATGAGGGTGAGGAGATCTATTTGAACTGTGGTTGGCCAAAAGAACCTGAAGAAACTCATGAGCAATAGCTATAGTTGTTTCATGTCCCACACGTAGGCCTTGGTAAAAGACTCTTTTATTCCACCATTTTACCTATTGTTCATCGCCTTGCCTACATATTTCTTCACCACATTGTAACTCCTAAAGCGGGGTCAAAACCAATATGAATTCAATGGGATATTATCATTTCCAATTGCTTGAAGAAACCCGAACCTTCAATATACCTTTTTGTCATAATCAAGCACATGATCACTATTTGCAAGGACACCCAAAGAATTCTCCCTTACAGAAATCTCATACAAAATCCTCAAGGCAAATAAGGTGGTGTTTCCCAACAACCTTGACCTCACCGAACCAATCAACATATGGACTCGGATGGATGCACATGGATGTATGAGTACTTATACGAATTTGGGAGATGGTCGTACACCCGAGATTGAGGAACAAATCTTTCGTCCAAGGCCCGAAGACAAGAACATTTGGATTGGCCTCCCTGATGCTCAAGTCAATCAATACTTTGACCCAAGCAACCCTATTCCACCATCCCCACCTCATGCATCGTCTTCGGCTCACACTACGCCTTAATACTCCCAAGAATTTCAACAAGTCGTTCTCACGGCTTTAGGTGAGATTCGTACTACATGCAATGAGATCAATACCAAGTGTGATCGGATCGAATCAAATCAAAATGAATTTTGTGCATGGGCGAAAGGTCAATTCTCTACTCTCTATGACTCACACCTTGACGTCCAATCTCGCTACTACGAACGATTCAGGTACAATGACGAAGATGGAGATACTTTCGCACCGGCCCCTCACTCAAATCATGAAGATGATGATGATGACGATGATGGTGGTGATGATGTTGGTGGCGACGCCATTGAGATTTAGCTTACGCTTAGCGTACCTTGTTGTTTAGGTTTTCTTGTCTTTTTATTTCGGAACAATTTGTGTTTTCAAAGAACAATGTGGTTGTGCTTTCATTTCATTATGTACTTTGTGATTGTCGGACCTATTTGCTCATTTCTTTCCTTCTTTCTATATTCTTTGGTGTTAATTTTTAATTTCAATGCTCCTTTACTTGCTTTTATATGTGCAAACTTGTTAAAATATGTCCAAATTGGGGGGGAGCATAGCTGTCACCAATTGATTAAATTATTTCAATACGCAAGTGCTTAGATTGAGGGGTAGCATAGTTGTGCCTTTTGATAAAATTGTTTCAAAATACAAGTGCATCGATTAAGGGAGGGTTTTCACTTAAAATGTAATTTAAGCTTTTGATCGATTTACAAAAAGAGGGAGAAGTAACTTGCGCTTTAATTATGATATACATGCACATATAATCACAAGTTTTGCAAATCGACAAATGGGGGAGATTATTGTCTCTAACAATGTCTTTATATTTGTCGATTTGCAAAACTATCTTGAATTTTACCATGCGTTTGTATTTTTAAGTTTTTTGCAAGGGTTGTATTGCAAAATTGGAGAATTAGACATGCAATGTGAATTGAAAATGCAACATGGTCATTGTGAACATTTATCAAGAAGGCTTAAAGAGGTCTTAGTAAATTCATTTGTAAATTTGGATGGTTTAGTGTGATTGAGCTTGAGAAAAACCAAATTCAGAACTCAACCGTTATAACGATTAGTTCTTGTGACCAAATTCCAAGGCCTTCCCAGTTCTGTGTCAGCCTTTCAGATGCAACCGTTATATAACGGTTCACAACCGTTATAACAGTTGGATTAATTGAACAATTCCTGAGTATTCCAAATTTCAATTTGTGGTTCCAGATCCAACCGTTATATAACGATAGGCAACCGTTATAACGGTTAGTACAATTGACAAATTCCCAAATTTCTCTTTTGACTTTCAGATCCAACCGTTATATAATGATTGACAATCGTTATATAATGGTTAGTTCATCAGATTTCAAAATCTCGAAACTTTGGTCTAACCGTTATAATAGTTATCAACCGTTATAACGGTTTGGGACGAAATCCCATATTTTGGAAAGTGTTTTGCTGCTGCTTTATATAAGGCCTTCTTCTCCTTTCTTAATTCATCTTTGCCCAAATTTAAACCCTAGCAGCAGCCATCAATTTTGCTCTCCAACAAAGCTTTTATTTGATCAAAATCTAAAGCTCAGCTACACTAAATTAGCCAAATAATTTGTGAAAATTGAGAGATTGTGTAGCTATTGTTATTCTCTTGCTTTTGTGCATCATCAACGGGTCTAGTCTCTATCATAAGTGTGTAAAGATCTAGATCTCGGCCATTGTAAATGATATTTTGGTGTTAGTGCATACAACTCGATCTCGTTACCAAGTCGAGGGATCGGGAGTCCCGGAGAATAGGCTCGTCAATAGCCGAACTCTGTTAACATATCAGTGTCACGCGTTCTTCACTATTGTTTGATCTTTCTTGAACTCATCTTGTTTATTTTCTATGTTCAATTTTAAAATTGCTAAATTTGTTAGTACGTGTAGTATTGTTTGAAACTGAATTGTGCCTTTTAGTTATAAATAATTTAGAAATTGAATTAAAACCTATTCACCCCCCTCTAGGTTTATCAGCATGACGCATGACGCAAGCCACCACAAGTCGCATGACACATGAGACATGCGTATGACACAAGACATACGAGGCAAGACGCAAGTCGTATGGTGCAAGACACATGACGCAAGACGCTGCAAGCTGCTTTATGCATGATGCAAGACGTGTGACCCATGACGCATGACGCAAGACACATGACGCATGGTGCAAGACGCATGATGCAAGACGTTGCAAGCCCCATGACGCATGACACATGACGTTGACGCAATATGCATGACACATGATGCAAGACGCATGACACATGATGCAAGACGCATGACGCATGACACAAGAAGCATGACGCATGATGCATGAGGCAAAATGCATGAAGACTTCGTAGGTAAACTCTTGAGGATGGTGTCCAAGAAGCCCGATTGGGATGGCACCGTGAGCTTTATTGAAGCCCTACAAGCCAAAGGCCTTACCTATCAATCTGAAGAGGTGTATGCTCAACTTTGTTCACACGAGGAGAATCACAAAGAAGTCATGAACACAACCTCAACCTCAACCAAGACATTGGCATTATCGGCTCAATCTTCGTTTAATCCACCTTATAAGTTCGAGTCAAGAGAAGTCATATGCCAAAACCTTCACCAAGTTCTCTCAAAAGATAAAGACCTCCTTACCAAGGTAGTGAAAGGAGAGATAGAATTCGAAAGAAAGGTGAATGAAGAGAGACTAACTCAAGGCAAAAAGGTCGTATGCCTACCTTACAACAAGGAATGGCATAACATTCAAAATTGCTGCGTGATCTTTCCTCAAAGAAGATGATCACAAGAAGGGCGATTTAGAAAAACTAACAAGAAAGCTATGCAAGCAACTTGGATAAGTGAATCCGAAGAAAGTGAAAATGAGGAGGAAGAAGTAAATCTCAGAGGAGGAGAAATAGACAACAAATTAGCTCTCATCGGGGAAGAAACCAAGGACATGCTTGGAAATTTACGCTTGACATCATAAAAGAACAAGGGATAACGAATCTGGAGAAGATTCGAATGTTGAAGAAAATGGCTCAAGCTAAGGATGATTATGCAAAAGAACAAGAAGAAGCTCTAATGAGAGGTGAATTCCCAAGAGTGGTCCTCAACAACAAAGAGCTACCTACATCACTTGCAAAGAAGGATGGTGATAAGCAAATCAAGAAACCTTTGAGCCTTGCTAAAGTGAATGATCAAGCGCAAAAGACAACAACTTAACCAAAATGCAAGACTACAAGCACTCGAGACTTGAAGGCCCCTAGCCGAGCTAGTACGGTAGTCTTTGAACTTTCTAAATTTTATGATGACATTAGTGATGATGAGTCTTGTGACTTGGATGAAAGACAAGAATCTTTCATTGTGACCAAACTTAAGAAATTGCTTGTTGAATCCAAAAAGTCTTTACAAATTAAGGATGCTATGATCAATGATCTAAAATCAAACCTTGAATTGCTACAAAACAGGGTAAATGACATCGAGACCAAAGTCAATTTTGAAAAAGAAAAAGAATTGAAGGAAGCACATCCTTGGGCTTCTAAATTTATTAAGTTTGTTAAAGCTTCAAACAATAACACCAAAATTGACTGTGATAAAACGTATGTTGGTCAAGGTCCACATGATAAGACTGGTCTTAGTTTTGTGAAAGAACAACCCCTAGAGTAAAGAACCATGCCTATAAGTATAATAAGAGATACAACAAAAAGACCAAGTTTACCAAGTCTAATTCTAGTATGGTGGTACACAAACCTAGAGTTAGAAACAATTATGGGACTACCAACCAACATGCCTATAAGTATCAAATGATGCACATCTTTCATTTCTCTCCCTTTTTGCAAATTAAGGCAAAAGGCTTAAACATATTTACTCTCCCTGAATTTTAGCACATATTCAATTATACAAGTCAAGCAATTTACTCTTCCTTAATGAAATAATATTTGCAAATATAGCACAATTCATATGATTTACCAATTAAGCATAAGGGGAATTGAGAAGGCATAACATAAAAGAGCAATGAGAGCAATAAACATCAAAAGGCACATCAATTTGATATCTCAATCATTCCTAATTCCTAATTTAAATCTTAGCTCAATATGATGGTTAACATCAATAAGTTTTGTGAAAATATCCGTAATTTGGCTTTTAGTATCAATATAGACAAGTTTTATACTACCCTTTTTCACATGGTCATTAAGAAATTGATGCCTAATGTCTATATGCTTGGTTCTAGCATGAGCAATAGGGTTCTTAGACATCATAATGGTGCTAGTGTTATCACACATAATTGATACCTTGGTGAAATTCAAATCATAATCCTTAAGGGTTTGTAACAACAACTATCGGCGACTATGTATTGGGCTTCCGTCGTGGAAAGGGCAACCGAGGTTTGATTTTTACTCGACCATGATACTAAGGACCCACCTAAGAATTGAGTTCCACTAGTACTCTTTCTATCAACTCGGTCACCATCGAAATCCGCATCGGTGTATCCTATCAAATCAAGTTTGGTGGTTCTACCATACCATATTCCCAAGTTGATTGTACCTTTTACATATCGTAGGATCCTCTTCACGGCTACCATGTGTGATTCATTTGGAGATGCTTGGAATCGTGCGCAAATACATACGACAAACATGATGTCGGGTCTACTTGCGGTTAAGTATAGAAGGCTTCTAATGATTGCTCGATAGAGTGAGATATCTACCATTTTCTGCATTCATCAATTCCAAGTCGAAGATCGATTGCCATGAGAGTTTTCATAGGCTTGCTTTCTTCTACGCCAAAGTGTTTGACTAATTTCTTGGCATATTTCGATTGGTTGATGAAGATTCCTTCTTCAATTTGCTTGATTTGTAGTCCAAGAAAGAAGGTAAGTTCTCACATCATAGACATCTCAAATTTCTTGCTCATAAGATTGAAAAAATCCTTCGCGAGAAGGGAGTTAGTAGACCCAAAGATAATGCCATCGACATATATTTGAACTAAAAGAATATCCTTGACATCTTTTTTTTGTGAAAATGGTTGTGTCTTCTAAACCTCTCTTGAAACCATTTTCGATTAGGAATGTACTTAGTCTAGAGTTCCAAGTTCTAGGGACTTGCTTTAAACCATACAAAGCCTTATGTAGCCTATAAACATGATTGGTGAATTAAGGGTGCTCAAAACCTTTGGGTTGGAAAACATACACTTCTTCATTTATAAACCCGTTCAAAAATACACTTTTAACATCCATTTGATATAAAACAAACTACATGTGAGATGCATTAGCAAGTAGCATTCTAATGGTCTCTAAATGTGCTACGGGTGCAAAGGTCTCATCATAATCAACTCCCTCTTATTGTGTATACCCTTTTGCAACAAGTCATGCTTTGTTTCTAACAATATTTCTAAACTCATCATTTTTATTTCTATAAACCCACTTGGTTCCTATTATGGTTCGATTTGGAGGTTTTGGTACCAATATCCATACCTTGTTACGTTCAAATTGGAGAAGTTCTTCTTGCATAGCAAGAATCCAATTTGGATCTTGGTTAGCCTCCTTAAAATGTGTGGGTTCAAGTTGTGACACAAAAGCACAATGAGAAACCATACGATGTAACCTAGAACGAGTTGTAACTCCAACTCTACGATCTCCTATGACATTATCTAAAGGATGAAAATTAACCTCCCGAAGCACTTCAAGTATTTGATACTCGGTGTTGCTTGATGAGACTACTTGCTCTTGTGATTCTTCACTTTGCATGTTTCCTTCCCTTCCATCATCATCTAGTTCTCTTGGTGATTCTTCATTCAATGCATTTTGCTCCCCCTCAATCTCTTCACCATGAGTTTCTCCAACATCCTTTTCATTGAGAATAATTCTCCCTTGAGTCACTTCGTTATTTGTCACGTCTTCTTGCATAAGACTATCATCTTCAAGAAAATTGATTGTACCTACAATATCCTTTTCTATTTCTCAATGTTAGCGACACTTTCATTAAATTTAACATGAATAGACTCAACAATGATTTTAGAATAGAGTAAGTATACCATATAAGCTCTACTCGTAGATGAGTATCCTACAAAAATTCCTTCCAATGACTTTGAATCAAATTTACCTAACCCTAGAGATTGGTCAAGTACAAAGCTTTTCGATCCAAAAAATCCTAAAGTAAGAAATATTTGGCTTATAACATTTCAGGATTTCATAAGTGGTTTTATTGGTCAAGGGCCTAACATAGACTCGATTTATTATTTTACATGCGGTATTAACGGCTTCCGCCCAAAGGAATTTAGGAGTCATGTACTCATTGAGCATTGATCTTGCAGTCATTCTTAGCACAAAAATCATATATCCTAGAGTTTTTAAATTCACCATCGTTGTCACAACGAATGGTGACTATTTTGGTCTCTCTTTGGTTTTCAACTTGTGAGCAAAAGTCAACGAAATACTCACAAACCTCTTCCTTGTATCTCGAAAAGTTGACCCACGTGTACCTACTAAAATCATCCACAACGACAAAAACATATATTTTTCTTGCCAAGCTTGGTACATTAATTGGCCCAAACAAATTCATGTGTATTAATTCTTATGGTCTTTTGGTAGAGATATGGTCATTTGGCTTAAAACAAGTTTTGGTAAGCTTGCCCTTCACACAAACATCACAAATGCTATCAACATTCAATTTAGATATGGGCAAGCCTCTAACTAATTCAAGGTTAACAAGTTTCTTAAGTGAGTTGAATGATGTGTGACCCAACTTACGATGCCACAACCATAAATCAGAACTTGTAGTATTTAGACAAAGCTCATCGGTAGTAAAGTGATTAACATGAAGATAATAAACATTCTTGGCTCTTTTATCGGTATAGACTAATTCATTTGTCTTCGTATGGTAGAGAGAATACTCTTGGTTATTAAAAGAGAGGTTAAAATCGGAATTACACAATTTTCCTACATTTAGCAAGTTAGAATTCAACCCGTTTACAAGATAAACCTCATCAATAGTTAGATGATCGTTACCAATGGACCCGATTCCAACGATTTTACTTTCTCGTTCATTGCTTTCGAAAATCACTTGACCTCCATCATATGGTGTAAGACTTTTAAAGACATATCTATTACCAGTCATGTGGTGTGAGCAATCACTGTCTATTATCCAAGAAAACCCCTTGTATGATGAGGCCAATCATACCTAAGTTTTAAAAAGATATGTGACTATTGATTTTAAAAATAAAGCTTGACTTTAGGGTTTTACTCTTGAGATACTCATGAAAGGCCTAATTAGGTTTGAGGGTTTAGGAACCCAAACATAAAGTTACTTGAGTTTATTTTTCTTAAAAGGGCATTCAAATGCCATATGACCTTGATGACTACAATGAAAGCATGTGATGTTTGAGATACTAGACATCCAAGGTATTCTAGTGCAAGAGCAATTTGTTTTATGTTTGTACTCATAATGCTTCACTTTATGATGATACTCCTTATCTCTCAAAATCCCTTTGTTTGCAATCTCTTAAATATTTTACTTTATTTTTTCTTTTCTTCAAGTTAGTTAAGATAATTGTTATTATTACTTGACTTGTTGAAATTTTGTTGCTATTAGAAATTGAATTGAGCATATTTACGAATTTAATTCAAGAATTTTAAATAAATTCTATTCACCCCCTCTAGGATTAACACGTCGGACAACAATTTATCGGATTACCTAACGTTAGCTCTTTGGAGCGTATTTTGTAAGTCATAATAATCAAATACCTAGTTTCTTTGTAAAGTACAATTATTGGGGGCGAAAAGATTTTTTGTATTTTGGCAGCTCATCAGAGAGCAATTTACCGTATTACCTGAAATTACTCCTTGGGGGCTCTCTTTATAAGTCACAATAACAAAATTCCTAATTTTTTGGTAAAGTCCCGCTATTGGGATGGAATGATGAACTTTGGTTATTTTTGCAGTACTACGTCGAGAGGTATTATTTTATACAACATATATGTGGAAGAACCATAACCTACTTTGTGTCGCGAGCAGAATAGGTGTTCGCACACAACCCCATACATATCGTTGTGTCTTTTTTGGTATCCTAAATAAAGGATACAAAAAAAAATTCTGATGGGATAAAAATACAAAAGATTTTATACAATAAACATATTTATTTATTTTTATTCGTCATTATAGATTTCTTATCATTAACGTTTATTGCATCTATTTCCAAAAACGGGTAGGCGCGAATTCTACAAATTTTAACTTATCATAGAATTTGTTATATAAACAAGTATATGTTCCTTTCCATTATCGATTGTATGATTTTTTCACCATACATGACTTTTGGTTCTAACACTTTTAAATATATTGATGAAATCAGGAGGCCAATTAAATGCAACTTCAACCTTCTGATGTTTATTCAAACCTTTTTGGTTTACTAATTTGAAGATAGTATTATTTTTTTCAAAATCAATGAATGACAATTTTGAAATGTAATAATTAGTTTTTCATTAGCTTTTAAGTATCTCGATATTCCTTCTAATCAATGTTCGTGAATATGCGCTTTGGTTCGAGTTTTTTTTAAATTATGTAATTTGTGTAAGAGTTTTCGTTGAAAATGGTGAGTAGATATATCGTTAGCCAAGTTTTCAAAGTAAGAAAAAAAACAATTTTGGCCCATAATTCTAGCCGGTATCTGTTGCAACAAAGAAGTCGTAATTTCATTAGTAGAGTTTATAGAAGGAAATTTGGTTTCTACAATTCTTAAGAAAAAATAATCACTTATTTTTAAAGAATTTGTCTTAATATATATTTTTTAAGTCAATCAATCCTAAATTCGAGATTTCTTTTAGCAAAAAATCATATATTAGTATGGAACTACAATCAATACACATTAAAAATTATGGAAATCTCGTTGCACTAAATGCAGACTCAGATGCAATATGATGTTTGCAACTCTAAGAAATCTCTTGTTATCTTTGTGAGAGTGGAGATAATCTAGATTTTTTTCCAAAATTGCATGATATCAAAAGTTTTCTTAATTTATATGCACAAATTTCTAATACAAATACTTATCCAACTCGTATAATCGACGGATGAGGATCACAATTTTCAGATTTGAATTAAGCAAATTCCTATTTTTCATAAATTTTTTATTTAGATTGCATAACCCAACACATGAAGCCTGATCAGTACGAGTAGAAGAAATCTCATACTCCTCATAAAACAATTTCATTCATTGAAAAATTAACAAAAAAATTGCAAAAATCTACCCATCTAAATTCTAATTAAACTATATTATTTTGACCAAGTTTTTACTAAAATGGTAGCAGCTACTTATAAGTTTCCACTAAAATGGGAGGTGAGTGCGTAAGATTTTGAAACAAATTTCTATTTTATTTTTTTCTTATATACTTGCATGTGTGTGTGTGTATTTATTATGGAATTGTGCTTGTGCAAATAAAGAAATAAATATTGCCGTGAAATTGAAGTACAAGTAAATTTTACAAAGAAACTCGATCTATTGTTATCAAGATTATGATGTAGATTGGATTCCACAAATTGGGGTATTTGATTACCAAGATATACAAATAATTCTAGTTTTTTAGTTATTTTTTATTTGAATTTCATTCTAATCAACGAAACATATTTTTTTTTATCTATTTTCACTACTATGATTTATGCAACATATGCTTCTTTTTCAAGCTATATAATTAGGTGTATTTGGGAGAAGTTTGGAAATATTTTGGAACAACTTGCACCAAAAATTTGTAAAGGTAGACAATTGCAAAAAGATCAATAGTTTTGTGTCTTAATTAATATTATGATAGATACAAGTTTAAAGAGGTAAATTGAAAAAATGTATAATAAATGTTTTTAATTTGTGTTTATCTATATCAAAAAAAAATATAGATTAGAAACAAATCAATAGGTGGAATATATGTCGTCTGAATTGTTGTTACCGTAAATTGAAATAGAGCATTACTTAATAATAATGTTACAATCTCAATGTTTTGAGATTTTTATTAAACACGGATTTTTGAATTTAATTTTTATTTATTTTAGAAATTACAAAAAATGTTTTGATTAACGCTTTCAACATTACTAAATACATTTGAAACCATGAAGAGAGAAACATTTAGCATAATCAAAATGCAAAGCTTACTACTAAAGAGAAACATTTATTCACATGCAAACAGTTACAAAAATGATAGCAACAGTTATGTTTCTCCTTTATGTGTCTAATTATTATTATTATTATTAACAACTTATTGCTAAGTTAGTAAATTGGCAAAGTGTTGTTGTTCGTCGGCTTAAACCTTATGCCTATGAAAATAACATGAATTAATTTCTTATCTTTTGGAGAAATATAATCATCCATTATGCAAACAATTATAAAAATGATAGCAGCAGTAATTTTTCTCCTTTATTTGTCTAATTATTATTATTATTATTATTATTATTATTATTATTATTGTTGTTGTTGTTGTCATTATTATTATTATTATTATTATTATTTGTTGTAGTATTATGCAATATAGCAGGTTAGTTTGTGTTATATACCATTTCAATTCTTTTTACTGAGTAGTTCAAAACAGAGATAAAAAATCCATTACTATCTGTGAAAACATTACACCACGTATATAGTTGATATATTGGAGTGGAATATGTCACTTCAGCATATTTATAATTCTCGCAAATAAATTCAACGAGTTAGCATATTTTTTGTACATGTGGGTTAATGATTATGAAATTAAAGTGTAAGTTTATTATAATAAATGACAACTTCGAAAATTTTATATATGTTAATATGTAAATGCAAGTGCATATATTTATTTGTTGTAGGAAACATGTGCTTAATCATCCTATTTTAAAGACGATGACAGTAGAAGAAATGGTTATTTATATCGAGATAGTAATTGAAAGTGGAGATGTTGCACGGGTTAATAAATCAAAAATCAGTCGGTTAGATGATCGTGAAACCGAATTGAGAGATGAGACCGACTTTCAAAATACAAGGAACCCCTACAGATATGATGCATGGAGTTTCATTCGTCTTGTTAGAAACTCAGTGGAACATTATAAAAAAAATACAAAGTAAGAAAATTTAATTATTTAATGATCATGTAAAATTTCTCAATATTTTTAGCAATATAATTTAACATTTGACATTAATTTTTGCATGATGTAGGGTACACTGCTTGATGAGATAGATAAATATGCTTACTTGAAGCATGTGAATGCTAAGTGCCCAACATTTATGTGTGACTTGTATCATGTTATGGGTAATTTATCTTTTTTTCAAGTATAATATTGTCATATTTTGAAGATATTTAAAAAATTGATTTTACACCATAACTGATTTCGTAGGCGATGTTGGAGGTTGCTATCATTAATACGATATCTCAATGATGAAGATCATGATCATTATCATGATGGTACTGGGATGATTTTTTTTAACTTTATGATGTGTGTGGTATTTAGAGGCATGTTCAAAATTATCTAGTTGTTTGTTTTCTGACTTGTTTTGTTATAACTTTCTTAGTTTTTGTTTGCATAATACTGCTTGCTTGTTTGTTTGCTTTCTGACTTGTTTTGAGGGATTATGGATTGTATTTTGATGATGTTCTTAGTTGTTTGAACATATGCATGATGATGGGTTTATACCGGAGAAAATGGAAGTTGGCAAATGAATTTACTCAAAAAAGAAAACAAATTTACTCAAAATGGATCACCTTGTCATCACTTTTTGCCCACAAAAAAACATAGCATATCATTGAATGACTCATGAATTATTTTTTAGGTATTTCATCCCTTAGTATCTGAATTTTTTGTATTGTATGGTACTTTGTTAAGTATATGCTATGTACTATGAAGTTGTATTGTTTGTATTATTAAAATTATATATTTGTATCAAGATTTTATTATGAAAATATTATAAGCTCCGATGCATGACGCAAAAAATATTATATTTGTTTCAAATGAAAATGTAGCATGAGGATTCAACCAAACTCTAAAAATACCACAAAAATTGTCGTCCTATTCTTAAGATTTGAAACTTGTTTTCACAATTCTTAAGAAAAAATAATTATCTTTTTTAAGAATTTGTCTTAATAGATGTTTTAGTCAACCAATCCTGAATTTGAGATTTATTTTTAATAGAAAATTGGATATTAGTATGAAGCTGCAATCAACATACATTAAAAATTTTGAAAATTTTGTTGCACTAAAAGCATACTCAGATGCAACACTTCATGTTTGCGTCTTTAAGAAATCTATTGCCATTTTTGTGAGTGTGGAATATAATCCAGATTTCTGTTTTTTTCAGAATTTCATTATATCAAAGTTTTTTTTTAATTTTCTTGCTTTCAAATTAAAATGTGATTAATCAAGAATTAAATCATAACTCTCAAATACCACAAAAATTGTCGCCTTATTATTAATATTTGAAAACTTTATTACATAGTTCTTAAGAAGAAATAATCACCTACTTTTAAAGAAATTGTTTTAATAGATGTTTATTAGTTAACCAATCCTGAATTCGAGATTTATTTTTAACAAAAATCGGATATTAGTGTGTGTGTATTTATTATGGAATTGTTCTTGTGCAATTAAAGAAAGAAATATTGTCGTGAAATTGAAGTACAATTGAATTTTACAAAGAAACTCGATCTATTGTTATCAAGATTATGATGTAGATTGGATTCCATAAATTGGGGTATTTGATTACCAAGATATACAAATAATTCTAGTTTTTTAGTTATTTTTTATTTGAATTTCATTCGAATCAACAAAACATATTTTTTATCTATTTTCTTTACTATGATTTATGCAACGTATGATTCTTCTGCAATTTATATAATTAGATGTATATGGAAGAAGTTTGGATATATTTTGGAACAACTTGCAGCAAAAATTTGTAAAGGTATACAATTTCAAGAAGATCAATAGTTTCGTGCCTTAATTGATATTATGGTAGATACAAGTTTGAAGAGATAAATTAAAAATGTATAATAAATGTTTTCAATTTGTGTTTATCTATATAAAAAAATTATAGATTAGAAACATATCAATAGGTGGAATATATGTCGTATGAATTGTTGTTTCCGTAAATGTAAAATAGAGCATTACTATTATTATTATTATTATTATTATTATTATTATTATTATTATTATTATTGTTTGTTGTTTTAGTATTATGCAATATAGCAGGTTAATTTGTGTTGTATATCATTTCAATTCTTTTTACTTAGTAGTTCAAAACGGAGATAAAAATTCATTATTATCTGAGAAAACATTACAACACGTATATAGTTGATATATTGGAGTGGAATATTTCATTTCAGCATATTTATAATTCTCGCAAATAAATTCAGCGAGTCAGCATACTTTTTGTCTCAATTACAACTTATAATTGTGCTATTTAATATCAACCAAATTATATCATAACTATTTTTTTAGTACATTTATTAAAGTAAGAAAAAAAATCAATTTTGGCCCATAATTCTAGCCGATATCTATTGCAACAAAGAAGTCCTAATTTCATTAGTAGAGTTTGTAGAAGGAAATTTGTTTCTACAATTCTTAAGAAAAAATAATCACTTATTTTTAAAGAATTTGTCTTAATATTTTTTTTTAAGTCAATCCATCCTAAATTCGGGATTTTTTTAACAAAAAATCAGATATTAGTATGAAGCTGCAATCAATACACATTACAAATTATGAAAATTGTAAAAACAATTTCATTCATTGAAAAATTAACAAAAGAAATTGCAAAAATCTACCCATCAAAATTCTAATTAAACTATATTATTTTGACCAAGTTTCCACAAAAATGGTAGCTCCTACTTATAGTTTCCTCTAAAATAGTAGCTGCTACTTATAGTTTCCAATAAAATGGGAGGTGAGTGCGTAAGATTTTGAAACAAATTTTTTTATATTTTTTCCTTATATACTTTCATGTGTGTTTGTGTGTGTATTTATTATGGAATTGTTCTTGTGTAATTAAAGAAATAAATATTGTCGTGAAATTGAAGTACAAGTGAATTTTACAAAAAAAACTCGATCTATTGTTATCAATATTATGATGTAGATTGGATTCCACAAATTGAGGTATTTGATTACCAAGATATACAGATAATTCTAGTTTTTATTTATTTTTTATTTAAATTTCATTCGAATCAACGAAACATATTTTTTATCTATTTTCTCTACTATGATTTATGCAACGTATGCTTCTTTCGCAAGCTATATAATTAGATGTATTTGGGAGAAGTTTGGAAATATTTTGGAACAACTTGCAGCAAAAATTTGTAAAGGTAGACAATTTCAAGAAGATCAATAGTTTCGTGCCTTAATTGATATTATGATAAATACAAGTTTAAAGAGGTAAATTAAAAAATGTATAATAAATGTTTTCAATTTGTGTTTATCTATATAAAAAATTTATAGATTAGAAACATATCAATAGGTGGAATATATGTCGTATGAATTGTTGTTTCCGTAAATTGAAATAGAGCATTACTTAATATAATGTTACAATCCCAATATTTTGAGATTTCTATATAACACGAGTTTTTGTATTCAATTTTTGTTTGTTTTAGAAATTACAAAAATGGTTTGATTAATGCTTTCAACATTACTAAATAGTATTCATTACAATCATTTTTACTGAATAGTTCAAAACAGAGATAAAAATCCATTATTATCTGAGAAAAAATTACACCACGTATATAGTTGATATATTGGAGTGGAATATGTCACTTCAGCATATTTATAATTCTAGCAAATAAATTCAGCGAGTTAGCATATTTTTTGTCTCAATTACAACTTATAATTGTACTATTTAATATCAACCAAATTATATCATAACTATTTGTTTATCTGTTTGTTTGCAGTATCAGCACATTGCATCCCTGCATTAAAAAATATTATAATGGTTGCTACTTCTATTGTCTTTGTTTTGTTTTAGTTAGATCTACAGAAATTATAAGTGATGTTTGTTTTTAGTTTATTTATTAATGGTTTTGAAAGTTGATGTACGTGTACGTATCGTATTGTTAAGTATTTTGCATTACTTAATTAGTTGATTTATTTATTTCTTACATGAATCAAATTCGAGTCTTTCAAATACTGACATTGAATGTTAAGTTGCTTTAAAATGAAAATGTAGCCAACTAAGTATTCAACCAAACTCTAAAAATATCACAAAAATTGTCGTCCTATTCTTAAATTAATTTAAAAAAAAACTTTGAATAAAAACTTTTCTATTTCTTCCGCATTTTCCACTTGTTTTTAAATTTGGACCATTTATATTAATTTAAAAAAATGATAATAGCTTTCTGAATCAATAAGGATTTTAATTTTTAAAAATAATAATTTTCAAGAAAATTTCATACATACGACAAGCCGTCACAAACTTTGTCAAAATAATATAGTTTAATTGGATTTTCATGGGTAGATTTTTACAATTACTTTTGTTAATTTTTCAATGAAGGATAATGTTGTAAGATATTTGGAGAGAAAATTATCAGTAAAGATAACTTGGTGAAGGTCATATGCATATGAGATGTTTAATACAAATTTTGAATATCATAATGTAGGAAGACAAGCTTATCATTCAGCCAATATAAAAAAAAGTGAATTTGTTATTCAAATATAGTAGTTTAACTTGTGTATTGTTATGCAATATAGTAGTTTAACTTGTGTTGTATACTATTTCAATTCTTTTTATTATGTAGTCAAAACGGAGAAAAAAATGAAAATGTGAATTTGTTTTCAAATTAAAATGTGGTTAATCAAGAATTAAATCATAACTCTCAAAATACCAAAAAAGTTGTCGCCTTATTTTTACTATTTGAAAACTTTGTTTACATAGTTCTTATGAAGAAATACTCACATACTTTTAAGAATTTGTTTTAATAGATATTTTTTAGTTAACCAATATTGAATTTGAGATTTATTTTTAACAAAAATCAGATATTAGTATGAAGCTGCAATCAACATACATTAAAAATTGTGGAAATCTCGTTGCACTAAAAGTAGACTCAGATAGATGCGACAATTTATATTTGCATCTCTAAGAGATCCCTTCCTATTTTGTAAGCGTGGAATATAATCCAGATGATTTTCAGAATTGCATGAATATTAAAGTTTTCTTAATTTATATCCATAATCTTTTCTTATAAATGCTTATAAAACTTGTATAATTATTGAATGCAAATCACAATTTTCAGTTTTGAATTGAGCAAATTGTTAATCAAATTTTCATTTTCCATAAACTTTCGATTTAGATTTAGATTTAGATTTCAATAATCCAACACTCGGATCCTGATTAGTACATATATAAGAAATCTCGTACTCCTCATAAAATTTTCCTCAACCAAAATCAATATTGTCTAAATTTGATTCGTATCCATCTTCATATGCTTTCTTTAAAAACAAGACTAACTTCTATCGAGAGTAAAAAATGTTGTTATTGTTATAATAAGGTTCATGTTTTTAATAAGATCTAAGTTCTTTCAAAATTGCATTCTCTATAAGATCCTTAATATATGTGTGAGGAGAGGGTATTCTAACATTGATAAAGGTTTTGTAGCGTCAAAAAATGAATAAAAACTTTTCCATTTCTTTCGCATTTTTTTCACTCGTTTTTCAATTTGGACCATCTATATTAATTTTCAAAAAAAAAGATAATAGCTTTCTGAATCAATACGGATTTTAACTTTAAAAAAAGGCAAATTTTCAAGAAAATTCCATATCCACATACGAGACAAGTCGTCACAAACTTTGTCAAAATAATATAGTTTAATTTGAATTTTGATGGGTAGATTTTTACAATTACTCTTGTTAATTTTTCAATGAATGACAATGTCGTAAGATATTTGGAGAGAAAATTATCAGTAAAGATAGCTTTTGGTGAAAGCCATATTCATATGAAATTTTCGATACATATTTTGAATATCATAATGTAAGAAGACAAGCGTATCATTCAGCCAACATCGAAAAACATTTGAAAACTATTTATGGCTTGTAACATATTGGTTCAAGTGGCTGAATACTTCAAGTTCTTAATTCCATTTAAATGAAATAAAGTTGGCACCTAAAAAGATATGATACTAGATTGTCCAAAAAGATGCAACTCGACGTTTAAAGAAGTATTGTTGCTGAAAGAATTTTTGTTGAGGTATTAAGATAATTGTACAATAGATTGTCCAAATTTAGACAAGTAGAAATATGCAGAAGAAATGGAAAAGTTTTTATCCATTTTCTTAACACCAGAAAAGCTTCATAAAATGTTAGAATACACTCTCCTCATATTATATTATAATAATTTAATATCAACCAAATTATATTATAACCATATATCATGTTTATGTTTGCTGTATCAGCACATTGCATCTCCGAATGAAAAAAAATATGATAATGGATGCTATTACTACTACCTATGTCTTGTTTTAGGTAGATCACGAAAACTATGAGTGATATCTTTTTTTAGTTTATTTGTAAATGGTTTTAGAAGTTGTTGTATGTGTACGTACCAAGTTATTAGGTATTTAATCATCTATGAATCCTCCAAATTCTGACATTTAATGTGAAGTTGCTTTTAAATGAAAATGTGCCCAGCCAAGTGAAGGTTGTATGTTTTGAAAGTTATCTTTTTTATAACGAATTTATGAATTATTTATGATTTTAAATCTTATTATACATTTATGTTCCTTGAGATTGATATGTTATATCTTTACAAGCGTTCGAGAAGATGCTCATGGTCTTGAACCATAAAACTCTTTAGATGAAAACATATAATCCTAAATATGTTCACAATCGTGGTAATTAAAGGGAACCATTATTTACCATGAAGATTGTCATGTCAATTGAAAGTACATTGTAGTTATATAAATATTGATAAGTTATTATCATTCAATGACATTAGTATATAAAATAGTGGTTCTTTATATACTGAACATGACCTAACCAGATGGAGCATTATATGGATTGTGTTTTGTGTCATTAATGTTTCCAATGTGTTTTTGAATCTTATATATGAGACATGTAGGATTTTCACATGAGAAGTATATAATGTGATTACTATTAAAGTCCATTCAAATGATTGGAATTATATAGTAATTCGTTATGTATGACTTGTGCGGGAGAAATTTATATGTCAATATTATTATTGGCCCTCAATTATTTGAGTTATGATATTATTGGGCCCCTTGGTAAAGTGAAATTATATTGCATGCAATATAACTGATGTAGTTATACTTATAATTCACTTGAGAGACCAAGAAAAGAATATAATGCAAAAATGACACGATAATATTTTACATATTATTTAAAATATCATGAGACAATGATAGACACAAATCAAGTGGATCAAGCACGTAACGACTATGTTGTTTGAGAGACTATAATGTAGTGATAGAACCTCTTATAGTCCATAATATAAGTATTTTATATTATATCCCAAGATGACGTAGATCATCTGTAAGGTCACACCAACTGAACATAAACAACAAGTCTTTTACATTTTATATAATGTATTTAATCTCATGATGTATGAGTTGAAATTAATGTGATAAAATGTTAAAGTAATATGTCATGTAAAATGACATGTTTAGATCATAAAATAAATTTATGTGAATTTATGTGAATATTATTTTGTATAATGTTTGAGAGCATTATAAAAATATAAATGAATTTATATTAAAATAATATAGTAATATTATTTACTCATAAATTAAATCCTTGCAAAATATAATTAGAGAATAACAAGAGAGTAGTCATAATCATTTGTGTAAATAATTAACACAATTGTTGCCTTAGGGTTTGGCTATATAAAGGGATATTTTGAGATGAAAAAGAACTTTTTCTCTCTCTTGCTACAGTATGATGAATAGTAATTCGTAAATAGTAACTCATTTTCACCCTCTCTTGTGTGTAAAAAGAAAACTTCATTGTTCTTCTTTCTCTTCTCTTGCAAAATTTAGCCACCAAATGAAATAGCTTGTTAATTGAAGATTGAAGATCTAGGTGGTTGGATCTAAGCTCTAACCTCTACATCCATCTATCTAATGATGCTTTAGGTTGTTGTTTAGGTTCAAGGTGAACCAAGAGACAAGGGTGCTTTCATGGCCGAAGAAGGAAGACGGTTTCCAAGAGATCTAGAAAAGGAATCGACTCCTCTCTACAAAGAGATTTGACAATATCTTTAGGTATATCTTTTATCCGCTCTTGTGCAAGAAATAAATGTATTATTTTCTATTTTGTTGATGCACAAGAGGTGTTCGATGAAATGTCATAGTATAATCTTGCTTGCGATTATTATATAAATAAGATCATTTGTGTAATGAGTTAAATAGAGTTAAAAATTTAATTTTCGTCCTCTTAAACTTACACATGAAATTTCAACACCAAGAATTCAACCAAAACTCTTTAAAAATATCACGAAAGTTGTCGTCCTATTTTTAAGATCACAAATTTAGATGCCAAGGCTTGTTATGATGATCTTGGTTGCACGAGAATCGTGTGATGCCTTCTCTCATGAAGCACACATGTGTTGGATTAAATTGAGAAGAATCAATACTGACGTAAGACTTTTTGAAGTTCATGAAATCAACTACAAGAATGCAAAGTATTTCTCCGACAATGAAAAAAGGGTTGTGATAAAAAGGTGGTGGGTAGATGTGGTTGGTTGTGTCATCACTACTTGTCGAGCCAAGTCTCTGAAGAAGAGGAAGTGACGTCTTTGAGCGTTCTGCACGAGCAGAATCTTCACGTTGGTCGAGTCATTGTGGGTGATTGGGGTGATCTCAAGGGGGCAAAGTCACCAACGAGAGTCATTCAATTTACAAACAATACACTGTTGGACTTTAATTTTGATGCAATTCAAATAGAGTACGACCATTACGTTACAAAAACTCTAACTATCAATTGCATTCAATTAACGGTTCTTCGCGCAACATGTTTGGAATGAAAATAAAGCGAAAGCATGAACTTACTTTCCATCTCCTATGTTGTCTCCTTTGTTCAATTCTTGAATGCGTGGAGATGTGGTTGCACGATCGTGGAAGTCTCTCGAACGAATTCTTAACCACTTGAGTCCTTCCAAGCAATTAGGGGTGCTCTTTTTCCGCGAGTACGAATACCTCAATGGAGTACGATCACTTAATGAAAGAGTGTATCGGTAGCTACGCACATCACATGTGCCCTAAAACAAAGTGTTTACACTGTTTGTATTACCCCATAACGCTTGGAGGTTCGGCTCTATTTATGAGGGCGTAAGTGTATCTTGAAAAGATGTCAAATTAATTATCAAATATTCACCAAATATTTGAAATTATATTCTCTCTAATTTTTTTTTCCAAATTCTAATATTTATTGTTGTAAACATTTCCACTAATTTGGTATAAAAGCTAGAATATCCAATCATAAAGATAACGATAAGTCTAGACATCCAAAACATGCCTTAAAGTAGGTCTCTTACGGTCGCAATGAATCTCATTGCGGCCGCAATTGACTTGGCAATTCCATACTTGGCAGGTTTCTGTCATGTCTCTTGCAGCCACAATGGGATCATTTGCGGTCGCAATAAATCATGTTGGAAACCAGCAGATTTATTGCATATCTCCTACTATATTGCGGCTGCAAAAGATCTTATTGCGGGCGCAATAGATCTACGCTTGTGATGTTTTGCTTGGGCTTTGATCCAATTTGATTTGGGTTTAGTCCAAACAATATTTCTGACTTTACATTAACACTCATATATAGTTTAATTGATCATAATCAGTCCATTAACAATTATAATCAATTTACTTTAATTCTATATGCATTCGTGTCCAAAATCTTAGTAAAATACGTACAATGTCTTGAATATTAAATTAATCACATTTACGACATTTCTAAATATTACTCCTCGTAATATATTATGTGACAGTATTTGACATATAGTAATCATATAACACGTAGTTCAAACTTAATTTATTAGAATTGATGTCTCAATTTCAACATACACAACTTAACAAATCATTTAGTAAGATTTGCTAATGCCAGAGCTATGGTCTAATATTGAAACTTAAATCACAACACATTAAAAAATCGATATCATTAGATATTTCCAACATTGAGAAACCTACTTAAAAAATAATTATAACCAAATGGTTGTTCTCCCATATGGTAAAATTGGTAGAAATTCAAAGAGCGGAGCTATGTTTGTTTTGCACTCGATACAAATCAAACAAATGCTATAATTGAGATTCTAATTAATACAAATATATGCAAAAATATAAAAAATAAAAGAGGAGCGGTGGTTGGAATAAAGATTGTAATTTTTAAAATGATGGGTCCCATATGTAAGTCTGTCTGCGAGCCAACGTTTTTTATACGATGGAATTGTGGGATTCATATATCATATATATTTTTCTTCCAATGCACTTCTAATTTGGCAGAATTTAGTAGTAAAAACTTAAAATCCGCAGAAATATATTTTGCTTTCATTCGTTTAATTGAATCATTAAGTAATTAGAGAACCATATTTGTCAAAAAAATATGTCTATTTCACATCTCAAGTTTTTTTCAGAAAAACGAAAAATGCTCTGCAACCAATTTACTTTTTCGCATTTATTTCTAGTGAATAATGCAGTGTACGTTCAGCTGTTTGTTTTGATTTTCTCTAAGGAATAATTTATTGTTGCTCAATAAAACTTTCTAAATTGTCAATTTTTCTCATTCAAACACCAATTATTTTTTAATTGTCGCAGTATTTTTTTTAATTGTAAGCTATCATAAAGTTTGTTACACGATGAGAGAGAATAAATCTAAATGTTAGATATTTGTTGTGATTTATTTGATGAATAAGTAAGAAAGAGTCTTACAAGTTGAGAGATAAATAAATAGAATATATACTAAACTGTTGAAGAAAAAATAAAAAAAAATATAGAATTGAAAGTTATATGAAATTAACCCTATAATAATTTAAATGCAAAAAAAGCCCAAAGAAACTGTATATTATGCGATGCGTCGTCTGAAGTTCTGGAGGCCCAGCCCATTTAAATTTTAGTTCTGATAAATTTTGGGCTTAGACATCAATAACTTTTCTTCAAAAAATGAGATGAGAGTAGTTATTTCTGTATTGTTTTGTTTTCTTCTTCAATAATAACCAAATATTCGTTCAGAAAACAACATCCAAAAATAAAACATGTATCGAGATTTTACAGTGTTGCATCTTTATTCTTTAATAACTAACACCACAACATTCCTTAGCAAATCCAAGGGCTGAAATTGCATCCAGCTCAGAGATTAAAATAAATAAATTACATCTGGTAAAATTCAGTACATATTAATATGTATGCCTCAATGGACTCAATGTGGAAATGTACTGTTGAAGCAATAGTAAATAGATATTATTATAACCCATAAAATGAAGCTATATATAGGAAATTATTTCATTGAAATAACACGAGCATTGTTTTAAAATGCAGTCTGCATGAATCGCATATGCGGCCGCAAGTGACTAGACAATACGGATTACCGGATTATATACAATATATATTACATAGTTTAACTTCACTCGCGACTGTGGGATATCACAATGTCTTCGCGCCTTTGCGTAGTGGTGTTTCCAGGGGCGGATTCAGGATTCTCGTCAGGAGTTCAAGATTTACGGTATTTTTTCAGGAGGTTCGAAATAATAGTTATTTCTAGAAAAAAAAATTTAACATGGTCATTTATAAAAAACAAATTAAAATACATGGTCATTTCTGAAAAATATTAATATATATGATCATTTTTGAAAAAAAATTCGAGAGTTCAGCTGCACCCTTGGAGCTACGTGGCTCCGCCACTGAGTGTTTCCCACATTTATTAGATAGTTTATCGTGTTAGTATTTCTTTTATAATTTTTCGTAATATGCTCTCTCTATTTTCATAAAGAGATCTCAAAATATAATATTGATTTGATGATAGATAAAATGGTGTATAATGATTTTACTATTTTGATGATATTATTATTTGTATTGCGAAGTAGAATAATATTGTAACAAAATTTATAGTTTGTAGCATGTTTTGCGTTAAAAATATGAAACTTGAATGATAATTTTTTTTCTTAAAATTGATGTGAGTTTTACATACACGTAAATTAGCTGATAAAATGTATATAGAATGAAATAAGTGTTTGTAAGTTTTAAAGAAAAAATGATATGGTTTACATATCCAATTAGATGTTTAACTAAACAAACTATTTCACAAACCGAAGGTACCTTATCTTTTACCTCTTAACTCGATCAAAGAAGAGCTATTAATTAGTCAAAAACATTGAATTGAAACCTATTATAGTGAAATGAATTAAATTAAATTAAACTATAATTTGCTTTCGTTCCGGATCGAGAGATGCATCTAACTAATTTGTACAATTAGTTAGGTAGACAAACTTTATTTCAATCAGCCTCCTGTTTCATTACATTATTTATTTTTCCACTTAGCCTAATACTTAATTAATTAATTAATAATGCGCACTAATTTTTACGTCAGAATCACGTACACACTTACGCAATAAATCATCATTCTGTTTACACCAGAGAATTGCAGAGAATTGCTTCAGTGTTTGGCGGTGGCCTGATATCTTGAAAACAGTAAAAAATATATATATATTATTGAATATTATTGAGAGAGACAAAAAGCAATGACAATAATAATAAAATCATGGAGGAGGCACCCAAGGTCAGCAATGGCAGGAAAAAAAATAAAATTTTGTCAGAGGTTGCACAAAGCATTGCCACCTTGGAAAGGACTACTGAACTAAGCTGTTTTAGATTCTCTCCATTTACTGAGTTATACTGGAGATTGCCTATTTGGCTATTTTTGTTTTATTAAATTTATTCTAATTACCTCAAAGAAAAAAAAAAAGGAGACATACATATTTGATTTAATTGTTTAGTGACCCCAAATTTATGAAGAATTCATATTTTTAATAAAATATCAAATATGTCATAAATGGACAGTTCATACTTTAAATATAAAATTTAATGAAGATTAAGAATGCGCAAGAAAAAATATTCAATTGTTGATTCTCAATTTTGATCATAAGAAAATACATTATTAATTTATTTGTTAACACCAACATCCAGTCAAGATTTGAAATTGAAATGATTTGACCATGGATCAACAAAACTAAATAAGAATATTTTGTAATTTTGCCTGGGCAAAACAGATACTAACTTTTTCTATTGATATAATAACATCATGGATGGATTCGGATTCAAATCTGCTGGTCGAATTTGAGACTAGCAGGATCGTGCTTGGCTCTATTGCACCGTCACGGATCGATCGACCGTCACAGACGGCTGTGATTCGATTCAATATATAGATGTTTTGACAGTTATATGTGTTTTAAACGATTCAGATCAAAACAAACAGAAAAAAAAAGAAATTATAAGAGCAGCAGATTTAGATCTCTTAGGGAGTGTTTGGATCACCAAAAATAGCACTAACCATGGATAAGTGTTGCTATCCACACAAAAATGTGATCCAAACATGATTTAGTAAGTTGTGAGTAGTGTTGGTTAGTGCTATTTTGCTAATCCAACAAAATGGTAGGATTAGCAAATTAGCACATGTCATGGTTAGCAAAATTATTATTTTATTACATTGTAATCATCATCTTGATGTTATTATTATTTAATATTATTATTATTATTTTAATTGTCATTATTTTATTATTATTATTATTGTCATTATTATTTTATTATTATTATAATTGTCATTATTATTATTTTATTATTATTATTGTAATTATTATTATTTTATTATTATTATAATTGCCATTATTACTATTATTTTTATTATTATTATTATTTTAATTGTCATTATTTTATTATTATTATTATTATTGTCATTATTATTTTATTAGTATTATTATAATTGTCATTATTTTATTAATATTATTATTGTCATTATTATTTTATTAGTATTATTATAATTGTCTTTATTATTATGTTTATTATTATTGTAATTATCATTATTTTATTATTATTATAATTGTCATTAATATTATTTTTTATTATTTTGATTGTGATTATTTTACTACTATTATAATTGTCATTATTATTTTATTATTATTATTATTATAATTGTAATTATCATTATTTTTATTATTATTGTAATTATCATTATTTTATTATTATAATTTTCATTAATATTATTTTATTATTATTTTAATTGTCATTATTTTATTATTATTATTGTCATTATTATTATTATAATTGTCATTATTATTATTCTTATTATTGTTATTGTAATTATCATTATTTTATTATTATAACAATTGTCATTATTATTATTTTATTAATATTATTTTAGTTGTCATTATTTTATTATTATTATTATTGTCATTATTATTTTATTAGTATTATTATAATTATTTTTATTGTCATTATTTTATTATTATTATTTTATTACTATTATCATTTATTATTATTGTATTATTATTATATTATAAATTGATATCAATATTTTATTATTTTATTATTATTATTATCGTTAAAAAAACTAAAATAATTTATTATTTTACTAACTCACTATCAATACTCCAAATGTGCAATCCAAACAACATTTCACTAACCTAGATAAAACAAAATTAGCACTATTTTTGCACTAACCTAGATAGCAAAAAGTAACAACTATTTCAACCACTAATCTAGATAGCATTATTTTTGCACTAATCATGACATGATCCAAACGCACCCTTAGATTTTTGGCAACATGGAAACAAACAAAATAACCATGAAAAGAAAAGATAATTTGTTGCTGCGAAATGGCAAGTGATACAACAACAATGACAGAGACCATCAAATCAGATGTCATATCTTCAGACTTCTGTACTTCTAATTTTGACTGGAGAAAGAAAAAAATAACACAAGGCAAAAAGCTAAAAAACAGAGCAATAAAATAACTCCAGGTTTTACTTGGTGCTCAATCTGTGACCAACAAGGCAACAAAGCCTCTGTTGCACCATGTATTGCCATTACCATCTCTCCTTCAAATTCGCTTGCTCTATCTCTGTCTCTCTCTGTCTCTGACCAAACAGTTCGAGCATTAGACCCCTAACAATGACGATTTTTTTTAGTATTAAAAATTTAATAAATAAATTATAAATATAGAAAAAGATTGTTTCGAAAGTTCGAAAAAATAAAAAACATGATCAATTAAAAAAAATTCAAAATCGGTCAATTGATTTCAGAAGCTTTTTTTGCAAATAATCTTAAAAAATAAGAATGTTACATTTATGACCCTGGTTTTGAATAAAAAATATTAATAATTTAATTCTAGTTGGTTATATTTAGATAATTTTTGTAACAATTTCAATTGCGTTCGTCGAGATTGTAATTAATTTTTATCGTCCAAGTCATCGAACCGTAAATATTTGAGTTTACTTCCATCGCGTAAAGTCTGATTTGTAATCGGAGAATTTACATCTTGATGACTTGCGAAAACAAAAAAATAATTATAATTCCGACAAACGCAATTGAAGTAGTTACAAAAAAATTATCTAAATATAACCCAACTAGAATTAAATTAATAATATTTTTAATAATAAAATATTCAACGTTTAAAATTGTGAATTTTTTTATGCCTCGTCTATAAAAAATAAGAATAACAGCTACGACGCTAGATTCAAATCTTTGACAATAGTGATTCTATTTTTTGAACGTTCGTATGTGAATCCAGAATTTAATTACTCTTCTGAATGCAGAGTCTGAAGACAGTGTTCACAAGTACTTGCAATCTTTTTTTTTGTCTGTCTAGATTTCTCAACACGTGCGACTAGATAATGCATGTGAACGAGAGCGTTAAAAATAGAATAATCGTTGTCAAAAAACTTGAAATCAACGTCATAAATGTAATTCTTACTTTTCCAGAAATATCGAAATCAGGTTCAAAAATATAATTCTACTTTTTCCGAATCAAAGAAAAAAGTTTCTGAAATCAATTGACCGATATTGCGAACACCGATAATTTGAATTTTTTAATTGATCGGAGTTCTCAACTTCGAACTTTGAACTTTCAAAACAATTCATTTTTATATTTATAATTTATTTATTAAATTTTTAATTTTAAAAAAATCGGCTAACAATGTTCCACATTTCATCTCTTATTTTTCTTTATTTCTTGTCTCAGGGTCTCATCATACCTACACTGGCTACAGTACACCACGAATTACATGTTCTGTTTCGTTTTGTTGTGGATGAGTTTACGATTTAATTTGACATGGCAACTCTGCAAGGTTGTCATGTACAACATTAACCAACACAATATTTTATAAGTTTTCAGGTTCGAAATATAATATTTTTTAATGAATAATCAAATATTGAAAAAAATTAATCTTTCTTTACTGAAGTGGTGAAAGTAGATTTAGTTTCGATATCAACGAGCGCAGTCGAATTCGTTACAAAAAACTTATCTAAATACAATCCAACTCATCAATTAAAATATTAACTCTTATTAATAAAAAATTCTTACGATTCACCTTTTTTGAATTCAGACGCTTTACCTCTGTATTTCGAAATGAGTACTTTGGTGATTTTGATCCGAATTTTGTCACTGCATTGTTTTTAATTTATTTTTGTTATATAAATTTTTTTCGGAATATACAAGATTTGTATCGTACGCTTTTGAGAATTTGATGCGCAAATTATTGAAAACTATTCTTCTAAAAAAAATTATTGAAAACTAAAAGAATAAATGTAAAAGAAAATAAAGTGTTCCGTATATAAAGCGCTAATTAACACTATCCCAATGTGGATTTTGATGGTGTGAACTTCACATATTTTGTAAGTAAAATATTTTGAGGATATCTTCATCGATACCTGCATCGATATATGATTGTTATGTACGTAAGATGAGTCATTATGCATATTATTTTTTTATATTTTTGCATTGAAAAATAATTTTGCATTTTAGACATACATAACAACTAGTCTATCATGCATATATATTTTTTAATACAAAATAACGTTCATAATAACTCATCTAACATGGATAACACACGGGTATCGATGAAGCTATTAATTAAGATATAAGTATATTAGCTTCTAGAATTCAACAAAAGGCTTTTTAAGTGGAAGTGCACAAAGAGACGGAGATCCGGGCTCTTTTTTTTATGAAATAACAAAAAGTTTTCATTTTTTTAAAGTGCATTAAATAACAAAGAGACGGAGATCCGGGCACTGCCAATTTAATAACAAAAATGCATTAAATAACGATTGTAGACTTCTCTAATTTAATGCATTTTTAGTTCATTCGATAATATAGTAAAAAAAATTTAAAATGAAAACTTTTGGTCCTAAGTAAATTTTAGTATAAAAAATATTTTCAACGATTCAGATTAACTTTTTGAATTTTAAAATTCGAGATATGTAATCGCAAGTACCGAAATTCACATCTATATTAATAATCATAACTTTACTCTATAATAATAACCTCCAAAAATTAAAATTTGTGATTTGCCTTCGCATCTGAAATCTGACAGTGGGGTCCCTTAAAAACCTGTAATTCACTTTATAAAAAGTTCACAGAAAAAATGGTATTTAATCAAATGCCACATTAGACCATGACTGGAACAAAGGCGACGCATGCGGTCTGAAAATTGGGGCAAAAGGAATATAGATTATAGACACATCGAGGCTAATTAATATAATACAACATTATTAAAGCAAATAAATGTTAGTGGGTTAATTTAATTTAATGATTGTTGTTTACTGAAAACATGTGCACTCTCTTTCTAAATCATCATGTATATATAATATGCAGAGGAGTAATATAATGTCTCTATTATGTTTCTAAAATATACATCATTCATCATGCACGTCTTTTTATACAACTACATCTAAATCTTTCATTGATTTTAATGAATGATGTATATTTGAATGCATCATAGAGGCACACAAAAATGAAAGCATTATATCCCTCCTCATTTTGATCTAACGATTTACAAACTTCTCAAATTAATGATTTTTAGCATGTCCAATACAATAATAATAAGTAAAAAATGATAATTTTTATTTCTACGTAGATTTTAGTATGAATAACGTCTTCAATGATTTGGATTGACGATTCACTTTAAAATATGAGATATGAATCGCCAGCCAACCTCCGTTGTACTTGCATAAGTACCAGAACTTCTTTCTTAAATCAAACCCTGCTAGTAATTTGAGCTATACTGAATCAAATTTCTCACTGGCAATTCATAAGTCCTCTATGCAAGATGTTGCAGGTTTGAAATCTAACGAAAGTGAAAATTAATGGGTATTACTAAAAATAACTACTCTCGTCTATTACTAAAAAAGATGACAATTCACAAATATAATTCGGAATATGAGAAATCATTGGTTTCACTTAGGGTTGTATATGAGCCGAGTTTGTGCGAGTCAGACTCAACTCGAACTCAAGCTCGCCACAACTCGAGTTGACTCGGCTCGTTACACACAATAATTTCGAATTTTCTGAACCAACTCGAACTCAACTCGAGTTGGCTCGTGACTCGACTGCCAACTCGAAAATTATAACATAGGGCAAAAAAACATGTTTTATTTCTAATTTCTATGTGTTTATTAAATAGAAAGTATGTGTTTTCTATTAATGTTTGTTAAATAAATGCAAATAAGTTAAAATAAGTTCTAATAAATGCAAATAATTCAAATATAAAACAACTTTCAGTTCAAATAAGTACAAATTATTTATATATTACAACTCGCGAGTTGGACTGAGCGAGTTAAGGGCAACTCGAACTCAACTCGTGAGTCAATCGAGTTGGCTCAGCTCGAGTTCTATCAACTCAAGTTAGAACCGAGTTTTTCTCGAGTCGAGTTCGAGCAACTCACGAGTTACAAGTTTTTTGCTCAGCCCTAGTTTCACTTAAAAGGGCTATTCATACCCAACGAATGGGTATGAATCTTTGAAAACGGATTCATTGTCATTGTTTCGATGGTACAATTGTGACATTGAGAGAATGATAGATGAGTCTCATAAAATTTACATTACAATATACATCAATTGGTTTATAAAAAAGAGGCTATTCATAACACAAATATAATTCGAAATATGAAAAATCATTGGTTTCACTTGAAAGAGATTATTCATACCCAACGAATGGGCATGAATCTTTGAAAACAGATTCATTGTCATTATTTCGATTATACAATTATGACATTGAGAGAATGATAGATGAGTCTCATAAAATTTACATTACAATATACATCAATTGGTTTATAAAAAAGAGGCTATTCATAACACAAATATAATTCGAAATATGAAAAATCATTGGTTTCACTTGAAAGAGATTATTCATACCCAACGAATGGGCATGAATCTTTGAAAACAGATTCATTGTCATTATTTCGATTATACAATTATGACATTCAGAGAATGATAGATGAGTCTCATAAAATTTACATTACAATATACATCAATTGGTTTATAAAAAAAAGGCTATTCATAACACAAATATAATTCGAAATATGAAAAATCATTGGTTTCACTTGAAAGAGATTATTCATACCCAACGAATGGGCATGAATCTTTGAAAACAGATTCATTGTCATTATTTCGATTATACAATTATGACATTGAGAGAATGATAGATGAGTCTCATAAAATTTACATTACAATATACATCAATTAGTTTATAAAAAAAAGGCTATTCATAACACAAATATAATTCGAAATATGAAAAATCATTGGTTTCACTTGAAAGAGATTATTCATACCCAACGAATGGGCATGAATCTTTGAAAACAGATCCATTGTCATTATTTCGATTATACAATATGACATTGAGAGAATGATAGATGAATCTCATAAAATTTACATTACAATATACATCAATTGAATCAAATGATAGCTCAAGTTCATATTCAATGGCAAGAAAACTATGACAGAAGAACAATGACAACATATTCATGAATCGTCTACTCCGTGTAACAGGTACAATAACGATCCAACGGTTGTCGTTGCATGCAGCACGATTCAGCGAAGTAAAGATTCAATTCCTCAAAGAATCGGCACAGGTATAAAACAAAGCACCAAAATTAAAAAATCAACTTCTGGCATCATTCGTGAAACATGGATGATGGATCAATTATTATTAGAATGCAGACAGTTCTATTGCATCTTTTGGATTGATTTAAACATGACATTTTTACGGCCATGCGCAATAATTTCCGCGTTTGATGGCAAAGTTTGACTAGTTTGAAAAGACAGCTAAAAAAAACACCCACTACTCACGGTTTGACTATCTGAGGTACACTTGTAATTTCAAATTTTCATGATGGGAGCTGATATAGTGATACGCAATTTGATACGTAATTGATACGTTCGTTCATTTCGTTCTAAAATTCTCTCAATATTTACAAATTGTTCTCTCCAGTTAATTTGTAACGAATGTTAATTGTTTTGAGTTACGATTTGTAATGCATGTTAATATATGATAGATTTTTATTTCGTATATATGCGAATTTGTAATGCATATTAATTTATTTATAATTTGTAATGCATGTTAATTGTTTTGAGTTACGATTTGTAATGCATTTTAATATAAGATAGATTTTCATTTCGTATATATGCGAATTTGTAATGCATATTAATTTATTTATAATGCATATTAATTTATTTATAATTTGTAATGCATGTTAATTGTTTTGAGTTACGATTTGTATTGCATTTTAATATAAGATAGATTTTCATTTCGTATATATGCGAATTTGTAATGCATATTAATTTATTTATAATGCATATTAATTTATTTATAATTTGTAATGCATGTTAATTGTTTTGAGTTACGATTTGTAATGCATTTTAATATATGATAAATTTTCATTTCGTATATATAAGAATTTGTAATGCATATTAATTTATTTATAATTTGTAATGCATGTTAATTGTTTTGAGTTACGATTTGTAATGCATGCTAATATATGATAGATTTTCAATTCGTATATATGCGGATTTGTAATGCATATTAATTTATTTATAATGCATATTATTTTTTTTTTTGGTGCATATTCAGATTTTCCCAGTTGTTATGCATATTAATTTTTTCTCAGTTGTTATGCATGTTATTACAGCAAGCATGCATATTAAATTGACTAGCATGCATATTAAATTGACTAACATGCATAAAATAACAAAATTAAATTTAAACTGCACAAAAACTAGAATAGCATCCATAACACCAGAAATAACTTGCATAACAACAGAAATAACATGCATAACAACAACTAAATAAGTATGCATGTGTTTTTCAATTAACATGAATAACAACAGAAAATTAAGTTTAAGCTACATTACATCACAAAAACTACTATAACAACTATAATAACATGCATAACAACCAAATAAGTATGCATAGTAAGTTAACTAACAAGCATAACAACGAAAAAATTAAGTTTAACATGCATAACAACTAGAATAAGCAAGTATGCATAATAAATCAAATAACAAGCATAACAACTAGAATAATATGCACGACACTAGAATAACATACATAACAACTTATAACAAAAAATAAGTATGCATAATAAAATCAATCAACATGCATGACAACTAGAATAACATGTCTGACAACCATATTTTGTATGTTGGCGTTTTCAATTAACATGCATAACCAAATTAAGTATACATAGTAAAATCAATCAACATGCATGACAACTAGAATAACACGCCTGACAATCATATTTTGTATGCTGACGTTTTCAATTAACATGCATAACCAAATAAGTATGCATATTAAATTAACTAACATGCATGACAACCAGAATAACATGCCTGAAAATCATATTTTGTATGCTGGCATTTTCAATTAACATACATAACAACAGAAATAACATGCATAACAGTAGAAATAACATGCATAACAAATATAACATTTTTTTCAGAGAAGAAGAGATCGGAACCAGGAATCAATCGGAATGATGGCGCGATTAAACAGTTTCAAATAGGAAAGAAAATAGAACTGTCCTATTGTCAAGGCGAAAAAAATTACTGGAGGCATACATTGACTGAAAACGTCCATTCGATATCAATTGCGTATCAAATTCGGTATCCCCATAATATTTTCCTTACATGATTATAATCTTGACCATCCAATTTTTTCCGACAAAGAACAAATTTCAATTTTTTTTTCTCATTCATTTTTCTTTTTTGAGGGATTTTTTTTTTTCTCATTCATTTTCCTTACGTACTTTTGGACTTTGGGGGAACCTTATCCCCTCCTGCGCGGCACCTACGTTACACGTCTTTAATAGTTAAGATTCGTATACACAATGGATCGATCGTTAATGATGAATTGCACGAAGGTTTTGGGAATCAAATCTACTTCTCGTATAATAATCTCTCATTTTTTCTGTTTGTTTTAATTTGAATCGTTTAAAACGTATTAAACGGCTAAAGCATATGTCCTATGAATCAAATCACAGTCGTTCGTGGTGGTCGATCAATCCGTGGCGATCGGATCGAGCCGAGCACGACCCTACTCGTCTCAAATACGAGCAGCAAATTCGAATCCAAGTTTTCAAATATACGACACAAATCTCGATACAATCAGCTAAGTTGGAATAGCTCACGCTACGTATAAAGCAGGCGTCGCACGACAGCTGATCTCATTCCGTACTTTGGAGTATGCAAGGTGCAATGCAATGTAAAAATAATGCTATTAAGTTATGACGGGAGTCATGTAAAAGTTATGCAATTTGGGTAGTATTTAGGAGTCGTGTAAAAATAGTGTACTTTGAGTGCATCTGCGTGCGAATAAAACACTTATTTTTGCATCTGCGTGCGAATAAAACAAATTTTATATATTTGAATTATTGAAAATATTGTCTAGATTGTATAGTTAAAATAGTATAAAGTGACTGAATAGAGTGACAGTGTATTTTTTCGTTTTCAAATAATTTTTACCTTTTCGAGCTTTAAAGTTTATTCTGCCATACTATTTTCCTTTCAACTTCTCTCTTAAATTAAAAAACGTTATTATTTCTCAAAAAGATATTTTAGAATAAAAACTAAAAGTCATCTATGTCCATTTAATCTGTCAAATAGAAAAAAAAATACTATTTTTTTAGGCCCTTGCATTATAATTCCAATTTAAACAAGTTCAAACAAACAAAATATTCAGAAATCTAACATTTTTACTGTACACATTTAAGTTTAATCTGTTTTTCAAATTGTTGTGTTATGCAAAAAAAAAAAAAGAAAACTAAAAAAGTATTGTTCAACTAAGAAACTTGCTGACTAATATTATATTCAAATATATACATGTGTTATTGTTTGACAAATTTCTCCTGAAAAATGAAATTAACGAGTTATTGATAGGGAAAATAATTTCAAATTCAGCATATTTTTTTTTTATTTCTAAATCAGTAAACACCACTCTCCATACATATTGTAGAACAAACTTTAGATTCCCTACTACATATTCAACCTTTAGAAGCAGATCAAAATGACTTTTAAAACCGGACATACAGCCGTGCCGTTGTTATTAATAGAGCTGTTAAAAATTACATTGGTCCGGTTTAAAAGGTTGGACTTTTAAAACTGGACCCAAACATTATTATCCGCTATTAAAAATATTTTAACACCGAACCCATTGTTTCGGCCCAATTTTAAAGGATTCATTTACACCGGCCTCTGAATTGTCGTCGGCTTTTAAAGGACCCTTCAAAACCGGACTCAATGTTTCTGTCCGATTTTAAAGGGTTCATATATATTTTCAATTTTCAATTTTCAAACATTGCATGCTGCCCTTTTGTTACAGTTCGGTTTAAAAGACCTTTTAATAGCGAAGGTAAGTTAATGTTCGATTTTAAATCCAACTCAGATTTAAAAAGATCGATTTTAAAGACTCTTTATGTAGTAGTGATTCTTGCACTATTACAAACAATTTATTAAGGGTCCCAAAAGCAAGTTGAAGAAATAATTAAAAATCAAACAATTATAAAAGGAATTAAATAAAGAAGCTACACTAAAGGAAAGTCCATTAATTGTGAAGAAGAATAAGCACTGAAAAGTTTGTTCAATAATCTTTCCGCTTCGCAAAAAAAAAAAAATAAAATAAAATAAAAGAATAACGCTCTTAAATTTATTATTAGTTTCCACCAAAGTCTTAATAGAGT
>CAXKVX010000747.1:0-53817 GCA_964058865.1 Eleocharis quinqueflora
GACCCGGCGCGGGTTTAGCACAACTGCGTCACACACTTCGACAAAATTTGGAATGAAATGGCTTCAGTGATTCTCTGTAGTCATGATGATAATAGCAACAGTGTGGCGAGTCACCTCACTCAGTGTTCAGATGGCAGAGAAACGCCACACATAGAAAACAATTAGCTTCTCCATGGCATAGGTAATTTATTCAACAAGATATTGGACAAGTCATAAGTGCCTACTGAAATAAATAAATTAATAATGGATAAGTTGGGATTTAATACTAATAGAAACCCTTTCAAAACCGGATGCTACGTGCACCATTAGTTAGTTAAACCCACCATCCAAGTGGCATCTTACCTGATCAATAGGTGGCAGGAAGTGCGTATTGGATCGAAATGCGTTGTATCCTACAAACACAATAATAGAAATGAAAGAAATGACAACAACATGTGTCAGTGTCACATCGGTAATACGTCGGTAATCTTGTAAGGATAATATTTCGCAGATATATATCACAATTGATATTAATTTTATTATGCACATTTAATTTAGTTAAGTTATTATGCATGTTATATCATAATTATTACAGTAAAAAAAATAACATTTATAACTATTTCATTATAGAAAATAACACGCATAATAACTCAAATAATGTGCACAATAACTTAACTAAAGATGCATAATAAAATCGACAACATGTATAACTATTTTATTACAAAAATAACATGCATAATAACTCAAAATAATATGCATGATAACTCAACTAAAGAATTATAATAAAATCGATATCAATAATTGATATCTACCTGTCAGCTCCCATTTTGTAATTATATATGGGAGTGGGAGTGGGACCAAAGCCATCGAAAAATATTCCTTCCAATTTTCTTTCCTTTTTCTTTTCTTAGAAGAATTATGTGTAATTTGTATCTAGTGGTGCAACGCCGACGCGAAATTCTCTGAAAAGTGGCCAGCTTGCACCTGCAAGTTATCACTTATTATGCAGCAAATAAGCTCCTAAGTGAACAATTAACAATTTGCATTGTTTAATTATTTTTTTTGTGGTAATTCAAATTTTTGGGACCGTATTACTTCCGAAATAAGTTGTGTGTGTTGCACGTTTTAGGTGGTAGATGACCAATTTTTTTTTATCAACGGAAGCCAAATTTTATTATTGATTCTCCTTTAGCATATTACAGAAAATATTCTTAAATTCCAATTTCTTAAATTCTATCTTCTAACTATTTTATTATTTAGAGCATCAAATAATGATCGGTGAGTCTAAAAAAATGCGTCATTGTCAATCTCACGTAAAAAAAATCACATATTCAGTTCCCTCTCTTCACGTGAAATGTTCTTGTCAACCACTACTACAGAAAAAGTCTTTAAAACCGACTCTTTTAAATCGGAGTTGGATTTAAAACCGAACATTAACTTACCTTCAGTTTTAAAAAGCTTTTAAATCGGATAGTAACAAGATGATCAGTTTTAAAAGGGTTTTTAACACCGGACGGGGCTTTACAACCGGACGGAAGGAGGGGCCCAGTTTTAAAGGTGATGTTTTAAAACTAGACGGGAGGTTCGGTCTGGTTTTAAAGGGTTATTTAACACCGACGATTGTTTCAGTCCGGTTTTAAAGGGATATTTAACACCGGAATTCTTGCAGGGTCCGATTTTAAAAGATTTTCCACAGATTGACCTGTGCTTCTTTAATCTGCATCGTTAATTTGAAATCAATCCAACGCTCATTAACCATTCATATAATACTCACAAATTGCTCCCTTCTTTTCCCTCTCCCATCTCTATATAATATCTTTAATTTTCATTTCATCTCTCATTTCTCTCTATCTCCCAACAATCAAAATAAAACTTAGAAAAACCTTTCTAATAATTAGTGGAGATTTGAAGATTTGAATAGTTGATTAAGATTTATTTTGAAGAATGTTGAAGAAGAGATTCGAAGAAGATTTAATTGAAGATTTCGTTTTTTCATATTATTTAATCTTTGTTGAAATTAACAAATATTCATTCTAATAATTTTAGCTTTACAAAATATGTGAAATTAGATGATTTTTCATTAAACAAAATAATATCTTAGGTCATTCCTAGAACAAATTTAAAATTTTAGGTTATTTATAAAATTATATTCAAGATAGTTTTTAGAAAATTTAAAAATTTTAGGTCATTTTGAAAAAAACGACAGCAATGTGTAAAACCCTTTAAAACCTGACAGAAACAATGGATCCGATTTTAAAAGGTCCTTTAAAAGCGGACAACAATTCATGGTCAGGTGTAAATGATGCCTTTAAAACCGGACCGAAACAATGGATTCGGTGTTAAAAATATTTTTAATAGCGGACAGTAATGTGTGTGTCCAGTTTTAAAGGTCCAATCTTTTAAACCGCACCGTTGTAACTTTTAACAGCCCTTCAAATAACAGCGGCTCTATGTCCGATTTTAAAAACCATTTTGGTCGGCTTCTTAAAAGTTGAATTTGTAGTGAACCGCAAGTTTCTATTCCTTTTTTTACTGTTACAACAGGTGTTTGTACAATTACTCTATTTATCTATACTAATGAAGTAAATGAAATAAAAAAAGAACGGAAGGATTTTTTTGTTAGAATGAGCTGTGACGAATTTTAGAAATAGTTCTCGTAAAGAAATATAAAGTATATATCATAGTTTTAATCTTTATTGTATTAGTATGAACACCCTTTATATTAATATAAATATGTTGTATAAATATTCACTTTTAATTTATTATTCTAAATGGTTGAATAATTAGCTAGAAAAAAATTGTGGAGGACTGTAGTTGAGAATTTGAGATAGTATTAATTGCTTCATTTATATAGATAGCGAATTAAACAAAAATAGTAAGTTAGCGAATTAGCAGCTAATTACAACTATTTACTACTCACAAGTTTGTGTTTAAATTAAATACTGTAGAAAAAATAGAAGCTATTTTGAAAATAGCACTAACCACGGAAATCCAAACACACCCCTAATTTCTGTGCTTTTCCAGAAGACAAGGAAAGCATGAAATTTTGCTTTGGCGAATAATTTCTGGGCACTGAGAACATATTCGTTTGAAATAAAATGCCCCATATTACTATTTAAATCTGCCCATTATGAGTTTTTTTTAAAGAAATCTTCTGATGGAGTTAGTATAAATTTGAATTAAATCATTCAAAAGTACTATAGTGCTTAATCAAATAAATAACAAAATAATTTGAGACATTCTAAACTTAAATGCTTAAATCAAAAGACAGAATCATACTTTCAAGATCAACTAATGCTGAATTTTACTTTGTGCAAGGTCTTTTTCTGATGCCCTAAACGACCGAGCAGTTGACTGGGCTATTGAGCAGGTCTACTTGAACCTTCAATAAATTCAATATATCATTGTTCTATGACTTGACACTGTAAAAATCTACCATGTCAATGAATAACGTTTCAAATTTATATTTTTACAAAAAAGGACATAGATAGTGACGGTGTTGTTTTTTATACCGAAAAGACATTGATAGTGACAGAACCACGTGTCTTTTCTATTTCTAGTTGAAGTCATTTGCTGAAAAAGTCAAAAATGGGATATCCCAAGTACAAACCACATGTTCTCAACAGAACCCAGAAAACACACATTTTCTCTCCTATTTTTTCTTTTGTTCACTTTTTTTTATCAGAAGAATATATGCTGAGACCACAAACTTGACCATAAACAGACTATTGGTATTATACTCGGAATTTTCAAAGTACGACTCTGGGAATTTTTCCTTTTAGATTTGAACTAGAATTCACTATTCAGGATTATTATTTCATAAGGTTCCTTCAATTGATGCAAACAAACAGATGCTCTGCCAATTTGGAATTTGGTTTGCTTTGTTCCTACAAATAATAGAAGTTGGAATTTTGGTTTGCTTTGTTTCGTACAAGTAACAAAAGTTGAAGTTGATGGCATCTGTGAGATATGCTTTCAATCTGAAAAGAACAATAACATGCTGTGACAAACACAAAGCTGTGTGTGTGTGTGTATTCGTTCATTATAGTCATTATGTACATATTTACAATTCGAGCCAGATAACTATGGATTATTTACTAAACCATCGTTTCTCTTGCTATTAGACTCGGAACAACCCTTTTGATGCTTCCACCATATTCTACCAATAGCCTCCTATTCAGCTCTTCATCAGAAAAACCCTGCAATGAAAACATCTATATGTTAAAATCAATTTTGTTACATATTCCTTCCGCAAATGGCCTAGCTAGTAGTCTAGTAGTAGCTAACTAGGATGACTATCTTGACGTCATGGGTTCAAATTAAGAGGCATTTAGTAATAGATGTTGGAGGCTTATATTACAAAAAAACATTATATTCTTCCAGTCACTGTTTCTCTGTATTTTAATTTTTTTATTTTGCTTTTCTTCAATAAACGGTCAACAAAAAACCAGTTTCATTGGAGAAAGAAGTGTCTTAGCACAGTGCATGAAAACCCAAACAAACTTTAGCTATACCCTATACGTGTGTGCTGAATCTCATCATACTGTTACTGTTCAAAACAAATAGGTCTAGTGCTGCTTTTTAATATGATGATAATACTAGCAAGAGCAATAAGATAACCATGTCATGAAGCTCAGCTAGAAGTCGGTCCCACTGAAAAACTTCCTCCTTATCATTCCCTAGATCAAGAGTTGCATTGACATTTTGACTGTCTTCATTAAGATCAAGGAGAGGTTTAACATGATGCATAGGTTGATCTGCCGGAGCATTGGATTCGAGTAATCTTGTTCCAGCAGACTTGTTTTCTACAGGTAGACTAAGTTCAAGTGAAGAACTGGGGCAGCCAATACCAGGACTAGGTGGGTCAACCTGTAAAATCCAGAAGGCAACATGGAAGCATCAACAACAACTACAGTTATCTTCTTTTTTATATACAGGACTACCTGACATATTTTATTCCACGGGTTATTCCAAATAATTAGGATTGCAAAGTTCTTGACCCTACAAGAAACCCTCCACAAATTTACTGGTTGGTTATCAGTCAGATCTTGTGAGCCACTTGAATGTGGGTTCAAAACTGATTTTTATTTCTCAGTCCTAGCTTTGGTTAATGAACATAAGAGGCCTAAAACCCCTCTAGACCAACATTTCATAAGACATAAATCAACGAAAGCTAAGCTAACTATCGTATTTGTTCGACTCAACAAGAATTTTCAATTGTTCTGAATTTCTGAAGTTTCTGAATTGTCTGACCTGATAATTTGAAAGTTTGACTCACAAGAATTACTTTTGACTACAACATTTAACTGTGTTGAACTTCTGAAGTTCTGAATTGCCTGACCTGATAATTTAACTGCTCGACTCAACAAGGACTTCTCATCAAGACAGGATAGTTTGGCAGGTCTGACCTGATGCATTGCCTGAAGTTCTGAATTTTTTTTTCAAACAAATATGTGAAGAGCTAACACTATACTAGAGAAAAGTACCTCGATCAGAACCCAAAAGCAATGGCCAAAGTTCTCCCCAGAAGGCGATGCCAATCTCCAGAATGAAATGTACCTGCCAGGTTTCCGAGGAGCTACAAGATCAACCTGTACATCAATATTCTCTTGAACTGGAAAGCCTGGGGTAGAAATCTGTAAAGATTCAATAAAATAAACTCTTAGTTGTGCCAAATACAACACTCAACATAAAAAGTCAACCATAGGTACAGTTTTGAAATTATTATTATTTCTTTTTTTTTTGAAGAAGTGAGGTCTTTGCCTCAAGTCTATTCAAATTGCAACCTAAAGTCCCCATGTAATTCATCATTGGATTTCGAACCTGCACCTTCCTTTGGAGAGCATTGCTCTTAACTACTAGATCAAGAGTTGGTTCTACAGTTTTGAAATTATAATCGTAGTCAGCAAGTAATACATATTTCACAACTGTAGTGAAATTAGATAAAAGGCTTTTCTGGAAAATACCTGATATTGTAAGGAAATTTTGTAATTATACGTAACATTTCTTGTAATTGCAAATAATGCTCATCAAACTTTATGTTTCTTCTTTTATCCAAAATCCAGCTTTTAAAGCTAATAAGACGGTAAACAATCAGCAAAGCGCCCCTTAGTTCTTAGGGTTTAAATATTAACTCAGCAAAATCTATAAATCTTTGCTAGACTATTGCATCCAACACAAGTATGCTTTGCTAGATTTAACCTCATCTTATGAAGCAAAAATTTGGTACAGTTAGAGTGGAATTTAATAATTTATCTACATTTGACAAATATGCAAGGCAACGAGTGAGGAAATACCAGATAGATTGTATTTCATGTCAGTTGGTACTGTGAAAATCGAAAGCTAGGCTGTTAATTTACAAATGCACAGAATAAGTGAGGCTTCCTAGCCATTGCCTGCAGCATTATGGCAGGGGCTCGGCCTTCACTTTGAAAGGACCACATTACCCCTCCATCTCCATTCATAAATCTAAGCCTTCTAAAAGTTTGAAATTTCGTAGAAGGTTCATGCATTTCACAATTTTCTTTAGGATTCATGCTTAATTTTTTGCACTTAACAGAATAGAATTCACATGTGACTTGGTGAGACTGGTCAGCAAACCTAGGAAAAAGTTACCCTGGGCAAGTAAAATATTTTTTTAATAGTTATACTGAGTCTAATTTTACAAAAGTCTCAACTGAAAGTTGTCATATAAGCACAAAAACCACAGTACATGTCATGACCCATGATTGGGATGCAAGTTTCACTTAAGATGATTAATGGAAACCATGCATATTTGATATTTCAATCTCGAACCCAAAATTAACATGAAATTGACTTTCAGTTTGAAGAACTAAATCCACCTTTCCATACCTGTAATGGAACAGTAGGAGAGCTTCCCATATGATCACCTCCAATCCGAACAAGTTGTGTACCATATGGCCATGGATCTTTACCATTGTTATAAATGCGCCATATTTTAGTAAATGCGGTAGAGGTTGCAACCCTGGTTCCATCTGGTATGGTTACATCTTGTATGAAGCGGCTTTTAAGCTTCAATTTTTTGGGTCTAAGGCCACAGACATGTGGTGAAGAGTGACATCCATAATGCTAAAATCAAGAAGGTTATTCATCCCAATTAAATAATATTTATGAATTAAATCGCTATTAATGCCTAAATAAGTAAATATTAACAATGGGGCTATGTTTAATTTGAAACATTCCAAGAAAGAAATAGGCTGAGTCGTGGTTACTTGGATCATAAAAAGGCCAGTGCCAGCCCAACAGTACTGTAAAGACGATAAGTATAGAGTGAATCTGTTAATTGTTAAATTAGTTGGTGACTTGGTGTTACCAGTTTACAGTTCTTTCACTTCTTAATTGTGAAGAGTCTTACATTACTGTCAAAAGTTTGATATCTGTCTCCAATTCTGCCCAAATTAATTCTCCTCTTGGCATCCAATTCTTGCACAAGTGGACTATCAGGAGATGTAGAATAGGTTGACATTAACATGCTTTTAAAATGGTGGTCTAGCTCAGAACCAGGGGTCGTTAACTGGATCTCTATGCGAAGAGGGTTTAAGTTCTGATATATTGTGGCGTCAATCAAATCTTCGTCTTGCTCCAGTGTGACGACATCACCATCATTGTCTTCGTAAGTAAGTGCCAGCTCAGCATACTGGTCTAAATTGAATACTTCCTTTATCTTTAATATGAGTTTGTCCATGTTGTAATCCAATTTCCTTTCTTTTACAAAGGTAATGAAGCGTTTTAAAACATTTCCATATTTCACCTGAAAGAGACGATAAAATAACTTATAGCATGTAAGTAAAGATGAAGCACAACAGTTTAAAGCTGAAATAATCCATACTAGAAACTTGTGGGGACTCGAACTGAGAAACTTCCGATATCAACAAACAACCATAAGGAGATGTTCTTCAATCGATTCATTTTAAGAATGAATGCAAAAGTATAATCAAGCTTACTGCTACAATCAATCAATCGTATTTCAAATTAATAAAATATAAGAGAATTTGGACCTTAATCACCAAATCCCAGTTGCATGATTGATGCTGCATCAGGTAAAAGCGATTATATTGATCGTAGTACCCGAATACTATTGGTTTTTCTTCAAGATGAAAGAGGAAGAGGTCTACGACTACGAGAGAAGAAAATCGCAACAATCCCACGAGGCTGATATGTTGCCGAGTTCGTCGCACTATTAGATTACGAAAAAAGATAATATTTACTTATACTAAGCAAGTTATAATTAGTCAATTAAGCGTAGAGAACTAGAGATTATCACCAGATAAATCATAATTAAGAGCATGAATCAATCCGAAAAAGGCGGAACCCATATAATAATCACCATTCAGTCCACAAAAATAACCAATTTCCATCAGAAAAGGGCCTTTTAGATCTGGCCTCTATGTGAACTTGGGCCGTTCAAATATTTTTATGTAGAATTTTAGGAAACCTACAGTTAATTAAGGCCCATGAATCGCAGTCCAATAAGGGAAACTTGGAAAGTTACAATACCAAACGGTATAGCGTATATTGCATCTATACCCCAATTATACTGGACCCATATCCTCAGCTAGGGATGTAAACGGATCGGATAATTGTCTTATCATATTCTTATTCATTAAAAAAATTTTCAAGCTTGGTGTTGCACATTGCGAGGGTCTTGAAGCCTTTTGGACAGGTTCTCTTTTGTAAAATACGTATTGTTTATAGTGTTATTTTGGTTCGGTGTGAAACACGAGATCCCATGGAATAGGCCTTGAGTTTATGAACCACGTTATCTCGCGTGTTCCTTACTTTTTGCTCGTGCTCTCACATTCTCTATATTTCTTGTGAAATCTTGTGAAATAATTGAATTGCATCAAAATTTGTAAAAATGCTACGTAATTAAGATCTTGACTATCTTGTATACACGCTTCCGCATAATTGTTACCTAAGTCATATGTTCTATCAAGGCTTTAATACATTATAAAGTACAAAATAATGAAGGTTTTAATGCTTAGAAAGCAAGAAATAATACAAAAAAATTATTCCACTGAAAGCAAACGATCTAGTTATTGTAAGTGTAAGAAACAATCTTATTTGCTTAATTAACAGAGGAATGACATTATACCTTTGATTTGATCTCTAAATCAAATCAAGTAGGATTGTCTTGCTTAGAAATTTCTTATTCCCTTTCCTTTCGTCGATAGTTGTGCTTTAGCCCTTCAAATATCGAGTCTCCTTAGGCATCTGTTAAAAGATTAAAGAAACTTGTATTCCTAAAACTAGTAAGAGATCAACAAGTAGAATCTTTATTCTAGTTTCAAACCTTCTTCAAAATTTTCAGAATTAAAAAAAAAATTCTCAACACATGAAAGAGGAGGAAGAAGAAGAAGAGCCAGAGAGTCAAACAGCAAAAAAGAACTCCTTTTTAGAATTATATGCGCAAGGGTGTTTTATAGCCATACATATTGTAAAGCCAAACAAACACAAAATGTTTTTGAATTAAATGTAATTAATTGAAAAACAATTAACATTACATTCTGCTTATGTGCATATTAATGAACAATAAATTATGTACAATTAACATTAGCTAGAAATTGATGAGCCATTAAACATTTTAATGGTCAATCCTATTAATTTATTAGCCGGTGATTTCCATACCTCTCTTCATTTGATTTCCTCTTTTATTAAATATGTCACACATACTTTAATATTTCTAGGATTATTTTATAACATATCCACGTCATAAAAATATTCATGTATTAATAACATATAATTTGTACAAATTAATTATAACTTATTATAATTAAAATATCACATATTATATACATATCACATATGCTTTGTTAATATCTTTTCTTTAATCTTTCATATGGTGTGATTCTATGAGATCTCATCATTGTGGCAATGGAATTAAACATTTTAATTTCATAAATCAATGATACAACTAGTCATGGTATATTTCATAAATGTGTCATCCTTGCTAATTATTCTTTCTTGATTTTAAAATTTAATTATGATATGATTATCACATAATCATATTGCATGTACATAATACAAACTTTATCAAGGGGCCCAGAGATAGCATCATCTATATCGCATATAGAGGGCAATGGTTTCTTGATGCGTACAGTTCCTCCGCACAAGCCATACACATTGAGTGATTGTTTGTATAACTTCATTTTACGGCGAGCATTGAACAACACAAACAATATGCATATCTCATGTAGGAAATATAATCATCTCAACCTTAGAATTCAAGACACAAATGAAATTTCCATGACATGTAACGCAATTCATGTGATATTCATTTTGGCTATGTCTAGTGTTATACATCTCATGCATACACCTGTGTAATTAGCATTAACAACCTCTTGTCATATGATCTGTAGAATGTGATCATCATCTAATCCGAAACTGATTTTATAATGATCAATTAGTGTTTCTTGATAATTATCAAGATTAGAGATTTTTAAGAGTAATCATATTTATTTCATTCGTGAAATTCTACAATCTAGATCATCAACCCAATTATCCACGAAATAAATAACTCAAAAAATAAAATGATATAAAATCATCCACTAATAAACTAAACAATCAAACACATGATATGACACCAACACTAACAAATAGCATATACTTCAGACTCATATCTTGTATTTCAAAGTGCAAAAATAGTCGATTCAAATCGTTGAAAATATTGTCCATACTAAAATATACTTGGTGACCAAATTTTTATCTTTTGAATTTATTTTGCTATTTTATCAGATGGGTAAATTTTTTTTTAATATGACAATTTGCAGGCTTTCAATTTAACGAACTTTCTACTTATCCGATAAAATAGCAAAAAAGTTCCAAAATATGAAAAAATAATAATCTTCAAGTAGATTTTAGTATGGATGATACTTTCAATAGTTTGGATCGGCAATTTGTACTTTGTAATGCGAGATATGAGTGTAAAGTACATGTTGTTTTGTACTTTATGAAGTATTTTAGCCTAACAACGACACATCCATAAACTACTCTACCATCCAGCATCACCAGATCCATTGCTCTGGGTTGTTTTAAGGAAATGTAGTGTTATCTGCATTGAATCTAGGAACTCAACTGGTCTCCACGACATTTCACAGATCAATTAAGATAAGATAATTAACCAAACACTACTTTCAATAGACAAAATTCTTACCACCAACTCTTGAAATAGAGTGTTCTTTTACAAACTAGAGAGGTCATTTTTGACAATACAACTATTCAACAATTTCAAGATTGCTAAGGTTAAAACATGCTCTGATATCACAATGTAGAATATAATGTCTCTTAAGAAGAGAAAAAAAAAAGTTATCAATTCAATTCATATACAAGTGCGGAAGTTAACAAAATAATTCAATTACTCTTCATTTAGTAATTTACAATTAAAAAATAATACAACACTAGCTCAAATCAAATCAAACAATTCAATTACCATTTGATTGCTATTCTATTCTGCGTAAATAGTGGGAATGGTATACGGTTTGTTTAATATAGAATGAAGGAATAAGATTTATAACTTTACGTAAGAAACAGTTCTGTAGTTTAAATCAGGCCGTCCGTTTTAGAATAGACGATCGGGATTGAAATGACCATGGTCTTACTCTCGCTCAAAATAGAGCAGGAGATACAGGCTTGACATCTCACGTGAACAAAGTACATTTTATCGGATGCCAACGGCTATGTTGGAGTTTAGATTAAATACTCCAAACTCAAATGGTACTTGATATATTATTTGTATCAGATCTAAAATGCACTTGATTATTATATGACGCACACTTCATTAATGTAAAATACGTAATTATTGTTTTAGACTGAATTTCTAAAATGCAGTAGGAGAGTATTTGAAAGAATAGAACTTGGGACAGTTCACATTAAAAAGGAAAAAAATATAAAGAAATTTAGATACATTTTAAATAAGTACTTTCTAAATCACTCAATTTTTATAATTTGATTGAAATATATGATTTAAATGCAAATGATAGAAATTAATTAAAATATTTAGGAAGCACCAATCAATCTTGAGCTATATTGCATCAGTGCGGGTGCGGGTATCGTATCTGGTACGATACGAGTGCGACGATACGACAATTCTAAAATATCGAGAATACGGGTGCGGCCATATATATTAAATTTTAATTGAAAAAATTAATCTAATATATCATAATAAATTCTTTTAGTATAACTAAATATTTGTTCTTTAATATCAAAGAGTTGTTGTTCTTTAATGGACAACTTTTTTTCTTTTTTTATATCACTTGACTGAGTGTATATATTTTTATTGATAACAATATACACACAAACACTTGTGTAGTGTAGTGGATGAGAGTTTGGAAGAATGGAGCACAGTCTCAAGTTCGAATCTTGGATGAAGCAGGAATTTTTACGCAAAAAGTGCTTCATGGATCTTCTGTGGCCTAAGTCGAACCGGACAGAATCGGACAAGCCGCATCCAAGCCGTATCTTAATCGAATCAGCTAATTTGACCGATTAAAATAACTCAGTTCGCTACATGACGCACTGAGTGCGTACCCGTGCCGCACCCGCACCCGATACGAGTTCGACTGCATATCTAAAATACAGAGGTAACACAGATCTTGAGTATACCTAAATTTTTTCCAAAAAGATAAAATAAAAAAAAAGGAAGAAAAAGTCCAGTACATAGGTGGTTGAGCCTAAAAGTGATACCATGTGAAATGACGCCTAATGAACAGTAATTGAATTAATGCAACTTCAACACATAATTTAACGTGCATCTTACTCTTACAAAATATATATTTTAAAATAAATATTAAAAAAATAAAGATATAGAGTTTTGCTTCTAAGTTCTAACCAGTTAGATACGTATATCAAATTTGCGTCAAGAAATTTGATCGATATATATTAAAAAAAGTCGTTAAAGTACAACCGTTGAAAATTTAAATTATACAATGAAAGACTAAATATTTTCAAATTGAGCAAATTTGATAAATATTCTATCCAAATAATTTAGAATACATTCAAAACTATAACTCTTTAATTTGTATCTTTCATAAGAGTTGGATGTACTATAAAAATTAGATTACGTAGTATTGCCAACAAAAATCTTAACTTATGTTTACATATACGTATTCGATCATAATTACAAAATAACCTTAATTCCTTGAACACTTACTGTTTATAGTAGGCATAATTAATTGTCACTATTGTTTTGTTTTTCTATTCGTTTTCTCTTAGATAAATAGACTGAATTGTTAGTTGAGAGGCGAATGAGCATTAATCATAGTACACACAGTAGATAGCGCAATCTATTGCTTTTCATTGATCTGAGTGCAACCTCCCTTTCTATTTATACCATCGTCCTCTTCTCTTCTTTCCGTACCAACCAGCCAAACAAAACACCATGGCAACAACAGAGGCTGAGATAAAGGAAGAGAAGGCGGTTGAAGAGGTGCAAAAAGATCAATTGGTGGTAGAGGTGAAAGAAGATGATGTGAAAAATCAGGAGAAAGGGAAAACAGAACAAGAGGAGGTGGGGAAGGAAGAGAAAGAAGAAGATGTGAAAATGGAAGTGGAAAAAAATACAGGGGTCAAGTTTCCAGTAATGGTTTCTGATGGGAAGCAACTGGATGCCATGGGTGTGAGAAAAAAGAGAGTGATTGCTATCAATGTTACTATCTACGGATTTGGTATCTTCTCCTTAATTTAATTTAATCAGATCATAGTTAATTAATCACATAATACTTAGTTAATTTGAGCTATGAGTTGATATTTATGTGATTATTCATTTCAAGTAATAACTTACTTTACACAGAGAAAGAAAATTGGATTTGGGGTACACATTTAGTTGAACTCCTCTGTGTAGTATAAAATTTGTATAGTTTAATTGAAGGTTGGTATATTCCTCCAATCCTATGAGGTGTGATCATGCATAACATGACTGTGACTTGTACCTTGACTTTTTCAATTATATAGAATTGGAAATAATTAATCTGACAGAAGCTTTGGGCAAACTAGCTAAACAAATAATTGATCTTATTTAACATGTCATGAAATACAAATAATTGAAAATTTGAACAATTATCCAACACATCATTGCAAAAATTCTGAATTTGAACTGGACAGATAATCAATATAAAGAGGAAAATTTTCTTAAATCTTCGAACTAACATTTTATAAATCAGGTATTTACGGAGACCACGATAAGCTGAAGGAGCTTCTAAAATCCAAATTTGAGAAAGCTCCAGAGAAGCCGACGAAGGAGCTGTATGAAGCAGTGATTGACAGTGATGTAGGCTTGATGGTGAGGCTAGTTATAGTCTTTCCTGGCCTAACAATGAACATGGTCCGAAAGAACTTCGATGAATCGATTGGCGCCACCGTAAAAAAACTCAATGGTGGCCAAAAGGATGACGAACTCGGGAAGAGGTACTTCCTTTCTTTTTTTGCCATGGCAACAAGAGAACCTTTAATTGTATTCCTTCTCCACACTATCTGTTGTTTACTGCATAATAATCCTCCACAAGTTAAATTTAGATGTATTAGGCTATGTTATTACTTTATTTTTCTTTACCAAGTTTCCACATTAAATGTTGCAGAGTAATGGGAGATGGTAGTGATAGCATCAAGTTGTCATCTGGCTCAGTGATTGAGATAACACGGCTCCATGGATACACTCTCCAAACAAAAGGTACTTGATAATTTTCTTCAGTTTTATTTTGTCCTATTGACATCATCATGATTATTTGAAGTAAAGAGGCGAGTTTCATGATTATTTCAAAAATAACAAAATAGGGAACTGACATAAGAAGAGAAAGTTCTAAAACTTGATGACAAGGGAAGACATCTTTAGCCACCTTCTTTCTCTTTTATTTCTTTCTGAGATATATATATATATATATATATAGCTTCTCTTTACTTTCTTTTTTTTAAAAAATAATGATTAAACAAAAGCTTGCATCTCTTTTTTTTTTGTAATTTTGATAAATCAATATTGACCAATGCAGTGAAGGATGAGGTGATAAGCACGGTGGAGAGCGAACTACTATGCCGAGCTTACTTCCACTTGTACCTCGGCGACGATCCATTCGATAAGAATGCTAAGGAGAAATTTGGGGCATCATTGCTCTCCCTTTTTTAGGATCCAAACGACCAAATTGAACAATGCATGGCGTTTCCAGAAAATGGCTTAAATTAAATAAGTTCTTCAGTAGGATTTTTCGTCAATAAGTTTGCATTGACAACTTGTTCTATATATACTTCTATGTTTGGTACTGATCTTGCAAATCAAAAGAAGAGGTTACTTTTCAGTTTTCAGCATCTGATTTTATAGTTTCCTCTCTTAACACCTGATGTAAAACCCGATATTATTATATAAGAGCGGATAAATTAATATATGCAAGTAACGTTATATTGTTGATAAAGGTGGTTTTCATTTTTTTTCTTTTTTTTTCATGTATTTCAACTATTTATTGAACCTTCTCTTTTTATCATGCCCTTCTAGGACATCTCATTTGAAAATTTGTACTATATTTCACTGCTCGATCCATGGACCATGGAATCGCATCCTCTGTTGAGTTTTTTAACTCAGCAGAGAGCTGAGTTTTTTATTTGATCTGTTAGATTAGATCCGACGGATCGGATCAGATCTCGATTCAAAATGAAAAAAAATTCCAAATAAACATGACTGCTAAATGTTTTCTCTTCCCAACCCGACCAAATTTTATTTAAGTGTAGCCCCTCAGCTGATCACTCTGTTCTCTCTCTCTCTAGCTCGACAGATCATCCTCAGATCACCAGCCTCTTCTCTCGCACCCGGTCCTCTTCGCTTTACAACTAATTGTAAGTGATCCAGCATCAACTCAACAAATTTATGAGGTTTGTTGTACGTACAGTAGGTGTGACTCATATGTGAGATGTGCCAAATTGCCATCTTAAAGCTTGTAAATCTACAATACACTTTTTCTAAAAAAAAAAAAAAAACTACAATACACTTATATTTTGGTTCACTGTAAACCATGTATGCCAAATTACCATCTCACTGGCCTTGATTACGTTGGTTACACTGACAGTTGAGTAAAATTTAAAATTCATCTCTAAAGTTGATATGATTTAATAGTGATATAGTAACACAATTCACTATAAGTCCAATTATTTTTCCTTTTCAGTTTTGGATTTATTATCATGTGTAATGCTTTATTGTTTATGTGGATATGTTCTTCCAAGAAGATGATTTTATATCTCATTTGAGTATGAAATTTCAAACAATAGACGAAGTATGGTTATTTTGGAGAGATTATGATGGAAGAAATGAGTTTGGGGTAAGAAAAGATTATGATGTTAAGAGTAAAAAAGATGAGATGATTACTTCGTATGTTTTGTTGTACCACTGGGAAGGAACTCGAGAAAATGATAAGCGAGGTCATTTGACAAAGAATTCTCAAGCAGAGACACGAACAAATTGCCAAAAAATATGAAGTCCTAGATCTTGGTTCTGAACACAACCATCATCTCCAAAAGCCTGAAACTTGTTATCTAACACCTAGCCAATGTAAAGTGTCTGAACTTGCGTGCATTGACATTCATCTAGCTGATAGTTCATGAATTTGATCAAAAGAAGCACATGCGCTATATAGTAGACAAGCCGGTGAAATTAGAGACATTGGTTACACAAAGATAGACCATAGTAATTGTTTGAGAGATATGCAAAAGAAAGCAATGGAATATGGGACAGTTGTTGCAATAACGAAGTACTTTGAAATGCAGGCTTCGGAGAATCCGTCTTTTCAACATTTTGGAGAGGTAGTTATCTTTGACAGGTTTAGAGAGGTAGTTATCTTGTGGATTATGCAAAAAATCGCTAAAATTGTTTGGACAAATGCAAAAGATTGTGGATTATGTCAGGTTTAGAGAGGTAGTTATCTTTGACACTACATTTGGCACCAATAAAAAAATCGGGCTTTTGGTATTTTTGTAGTTCAGCTGAAATATGAAAGGTTCAAACTTTTTCTTTTTCATTTCAAGATGGTTTAGCCAAGCCACCCAATGTGATTTACATGCCAAAATCTCATAGAAAAATAAGTTCTACTATTTAGTTCCTTCAAAAAAAAATCTAATTCTTTTAAAAGTGACTCTTAAAGTTGTAAATACACATGGTTGCATAGCAAGCCATCTGTTTTAAAAAAAATCTGGAAAATGGGTAAATAAAAATCTGAAAATAGCAAATCTTGGCTTCCAACAAATTTTGATATGTGATCACATCCGATGTCTTGGACAAACCGTCGGACATGAAAAACAATATCTTTTGTGACCAAAATACTAATGCTTTTGCAGGAGCCTGACTCTTTATTTGCATAGCTTTGATTCATTTTGTTCTTTTGCATTTATAGGCTAATATTGTTCGGCACAATGAAGATGCAATGACGAAAATGAATGGGCAAAAATCATATGTTCCATCAAATCCTGTAACCCCTTTTCTACCATATTACAGTTCTGAGGATGCCAAAACAGATAACGTAATCAAATTTGATTCACTAATGCCATCTCTGAGTTCTGAGAAGAAAGATACAGTAATTCCCATGCCACCTGTTTGGCTCGTACCTCTCCAGCAGCATGATACAAGGTATTATTGTTACTCCTACTGTTAGGGCAGTGGATCCGATATACCTATAACTCTTTGTCATTAATTTCTATATTTTGTGCTAATTTAGAAGGTGAGGTTTGAAACTTGAAACCAACTTTTCATGGTTGGGCATAACCGCATAAGCATCACTATAAGAAAAAAAGTTGTCATTGAACTGCTTTTTGTATCTGCTTAAGCCTTACTATTGTAATATATAATTTTTACTCCGTACTTATATCAGCTTGTACCACAGAATTAACTTCCTGATGGTTTATTTGTGTCAGGTAGACCATGTGATGTCTCTGAGAAGTTTTAAAAGATCTAGTTGGAGCTGCAGTTGCACTGGCTCACAAGCAAAACCGGACGGTGGAATCGAGCTCAGTGGGGCCTCTACATTGCTACAAGTAGTTGCAGTTGAAGAATCATCTCTGAGGCAAGCACTAAGCAACCTCATTGAAGGAGCTCTTTTGCGCGCACGCAAATTGGGGAACAAGTAAAAAATTTCGCCGGTGGGGCTCCTGCAGGTGGTGCTCTTGTTATAATCGACGATGATGGGCAAGATATGCAGTACATGGTAAAGTCCAACTTCACTAGTTACCATTTCTATTGTTAGATTGCCAAAACCATTTCTGCCGTATTGAGAAGCTGCAAAAAGGACACAAACCTTTCTTAGGTTGCTTTATTGAACAAATGCAAAAATAATCTTTTACTTGGTGTCTAAAGCATTAAGATTGCGCACTAGTGCAAGAAATCAGTCAGATGGAAGGGTTAAATACACAGTGAAATTTGGGTAAAAAAAATACATAGTAAACTCTATGTAAGTTGTATTATGCTAATATTTTTTTTCTAAAAAAAAGAAAAAGATACAAATATGGGTCTTATAAAGGCTTTACTTTTGCATATTTGCCAATTTTAATGGCAGAAAATGCTTCTTATTTGAAATTAAACCAAGTTGTTTTGTTTTAATTTTTTGCCAAGCCAAGGCCATTTTTGGCATTGCCTTCATCACACAAAGGAACCACCTTTTTCCAGAAGTGAAACCAATTTTAATTAAATGTTTTTAACCTTCTATGGTTAGCTTATATGCCAGATGTTTCTGTTACCAATAGAACCCGAAATAATAATCTGTGCCATGCAAGCAGTCTCGTTTTGGCTTTCTATTTGGCCCCTGACAGACCCAGATGCACTCCCTCACACCATTCGGCACAGATCTATTAGCAGAAAGCATGCTAGAAGACAACATGGCATGGAACTTTATTGCTGGCCTAACTGTTGCTCGAGAGTTTTGGCTGTGTTGTGCGTGTAATATCACCGCGAGACGTTAACGCAGCTTTTGGTAAAGGTGCGACCAGAATAGAACTGTGGTTGCCTTCTCTGCAGCCAAGTTCTTTAGAGGAGCGAGCTCAAGATGCATGACTCTTCATAGAAAGCAAATGCTGTTCTTACTTCTTGGTTGAGTAACAGCTGTATAGGCAGCTAATTACTGGTTGGTAGATCATCACTTTAGGAAATCTTTGTATATAGCATAAACCATACCATGACGCCTTTGTGATGTACGTGTTGTGCTCAAACGCGCGAATATAATTTTAAAAATCTATCAAGTGAAGCCAAAGACAAGACACAAAGCAAAAAATATCACAAGGAGGAAAAAACGATAAGAAAAAACCAGCAAACGAAAATTCCGAGCAAATTTTTACAAAGACAGAGAGATGAAACATGAAGGGTTGTAATCTTGCAATGCCGCGTCTGTCAATTTATTTTCTTCGTCACATTCGAAGACGCGAGACAGACAGAGATGCACCATAAAACAAGTCTAACGAGTAACAAACCGACTATTAAACAGGTCAATATTCATGTGCTGCAGATGTCGACTCGTCACAGTGAAAGGCACATTATATTTACTGTTGAAGTTTCGTGTCATATGAGGCCACAACACGACGACTGAATTCCAAATACCCAGAAAGATCGTGATCTTGAACTTAACAAGTCAAATTTCCATATTGTATTATCGTGTCGTGTTATACAATTGTATCCTTCGTCGTTAAGGTTTGCTTCTCTCAATTGTGAAATTGCATTTTGGCAATTTTGCAATCAACTGTTCAGTATGTGTGAAATTGTCTAATTGGCAGTCACTTATCGTTGATTGAACCAGATTTGCAATATTTTCTCTGTAAATTATTTAAATCAGCACCTTGTAAATCAACTCGTACATTGTCATATAGGACGAGTATTGAACAACAAAGAATCAAGACTCGATTCTTATATATAAAATTTCTTCATGATATGTGATTTTCTATTTCACTCTTTTAGTTTACTCCATATATTATTTTGTTGTGAGGTAACAATTGACAATATATATTGACTATGAATTTTGGGTTAATTTTTTGAGAGAGGTCACTAAACATGGTGTAATTCTTTTTTATCATTGACTTTGAATTATTCATATTTAGTTGTTGAACTATAATATATTTAATTAAGACACTCCTCATTATTTTTCGTAAAAAAATTTAACGAAAAATTGACATGATACCTATATGATATTTGAAAGATGAATTATTACGAAGATTTTAGAATAAAAAGATGCATTTTATGTCAATTTTGTTAATATTTTTTCATGAAAAATAGCGAGGAAGTGGCTAAATTTGAAGATATATCAAAGTTCCGTGATTAAAAATGGATAATTTAAAGTTCGATGACCAGAAATGAATTTGATACAAAATTTAATGACCTCTCAGAAAATTTACTCATGAATTTTAAACAAGTTGAAAACAAAATGTGAAAATTTGAGAAAAGATTTGTGTGCATAATTTTTACAAGCGGTAATATCATGAAGGACCCCCAAATTTTTTATTTGTGACAACTTGTCCTCCAAACTATCTGAACTTCGAGATCAGTGACAAAGATCACCTCCCCCTCCCAATCATGATAAATTATTATCTAATACTGATCAAATCTAAGTATAAAAATGCTCAAAATGTTCATGCACATTTATAGTGTAATGTTTAAGTTATTTATGGAGTTTAGTTTGGGGACATACTTCAAATTTATGTAATTTAAATGTTATTTGACATTATATAAAAGATCATGAAAATGAATAATTGAAATTTTATATAAATTTAATGAAATATCAAACGGCATCAAAATTAAAATTACATAAAGATGTAAGCATGAGTAGTCTATTAATTTATAATTGTGATAATTTTTCCTCTTTAAAGGCTTTTTCCAAATATATTTGAACTCCATCGTCAATATTATCAATATACTTCATTGTCAAGATAGTAAAATATTTAAATGCCAAGTAATCCCTCCTTCAATCCTCATTGATTATTTTTTTTTATTGATAATAAGTTGATAAGCAATCAGGGCGGAGCTACATGAGGCAAGTGAGGGGCAGCTGTCCCACCCTGAAATTTTTTTTGCAAAATAAGATTGTGTATTTGTACGATTTGTTAAATTTTTTTTGCAAAATAATCATGTATATTTAAAAATGTGCATCATTTTGCCCCTCTCTGACGGAAATCCTGAATCCGTCCCGTGAGCAATATGGCAGACAAAAAAAAATGATGGACACCTAGGAGCTCCACATCAGGAAAAAAAGCAAGACTAAAATGATAGTTACCAAAACCAAACCAACTACCAGTCTTTCCTGATACATCACATGCTCCATCCATCCTGCTACTGACAATGGGCCCCAAGAAATATACACTGAGAAAAACACGCCAATTGATTTCGCAAACTCAGCAACTCAAGTACTCAACACGCCAATTTTGCCCATACCGAAATATCTGCCTTTAAGGATTCCAATTTGGTAAGAAACGTGGTGCCAAAATGCTGTCATATAATTTGCACCGTCACGATTCTGTCAAAGTGTCAACACCTGATTTGCAGCATTGCGCGTCTGGGTTTCTTTCGTGTATGCATTAAATTCATATCATCTCCAGTAGGACCCGATTCTTCTGCCGCACGGCACCGACGGACCGCTCAGATTTACTGCGCTGTCAGCTACGGACAGCCCAGATTTGATTCAGAGAAGTCTGAATTATAAATTTTAGCTTGCACGAATCTTGATGCAAATTAAGAATTGAAATTTGCTGCGCAGCACGCACAGTGACGGTGCCGCGAGTTAGAAGATCTCGTTCCTCTCGAGTATGTAGGAAAATTAATGCCTGGCTGAACTAGTCAATTTTAAATGAATAAAATATTCCTCAGACATTTAATTCTAGTTCAAGTTGATAACTTCAAAATAAGCAAAGGATGTAAGGATTTGCACAAGAAACATGTGATCGATAAGCACTAAGGGAAAATAATTAGGAAGTCTAAACTTTTTGGAAAAGAAAGTATCAAACAATTATAAATTAAGTAGGAGACTAGAAGTCTAGAACCCTTTCTTCATCTTCTTCTTCAAAAAGATTAAAATATAGATAGTATAGCTTTCATAATTTATGAAGTCTTTCTTTAGAAAAATGAAGGAATTACAATATTAGAAATATTGAACAATTACAAGATGCTTCTTTATGAAATTTTCTTCAACTATGATTTATATATATATATATATATATATATATATATATATTTTAAAGTGCTTATGGTATATGTATGGAAGTTTCAATACGAATATCATGTCGTTCTGGATGTTGAATTTTTCATGATTACTAAAAGAATCATTAATATATTAAAATTTCTTAAGCAATGAATAATAGTTCATACGCAATTGAATACATAGTTTAATTTATTCATTCAAGACAATTATTATTTTGAACCAAAAAATTGAATGAATGAGTCATCAATTACACCATCAATCTCTTCAAAGGTGAGATCCAAATTTCCCCTACTGGAGATGATCATATTTGCACAAAATGGCGAGAAGCGAATTTGGACCTTTACTTTCTGTTGTCGTGTCCTCTGGGCATGTGGCCATTCTTAATTCCCATCAACTCTTCCTATATTTAAACGCGCATTAAATTCCCTAACAAAAATAAGCATTAATTCTCTAATCCTCCTCTGCATTTTTATCCCTCCAGTAAGAAAAAACCAGCCTAAACAATAAAGACAGGACCCTCCAGTTTATTAAACCGGAGAAAACAATATGCAAACCCATCTTGGGAAAATTTTCATAGAGGGTCAAAGAACAAAACTTTTTAACATATAGGACTAAAGAGACTCTAAAATTTTCACAGAGGATCCATAGAGCAAGTATTACTTGTGCCCTAAATTGATTCAGTTTTCTCTGATTTCCAGGCACTTTTGCAGTGCTTTTTTTATTGTGGAGGCCAGTTACACAGAGGCGCAAGTATTACTTGCGCCCCTAAGTGAACTGCTTAAAAAAAGGGTGATACTAATAGTAATAAAAAATTTAAAATTAAATATTACACTAAGAAATTTAAGAAATAAATATGAAAATAATAATATTAACACTATTATTAATATGAATAAAGTTAGTAAAAAAGATTTTATTATGAATAATAGTGATGATTATAATAATAATGATAAATTGATAATATTAACAAAATTATAAATGAATAATAGTAATAATAATATTAGTGGTTAATGTTATTAATAAAAATAGTAATAATATTAATAATACTAAGAAGTTAAAAAAAATATAATAATAGTAATATTAATAGTAATTATTAATATGAACAAAATTAGGAAAAATGATTTTAATATCAATAATAGTGGTGACTAAAATAATAATGATAATATTAATGAATTTATTAATAATAATTAAAAGCAAATAAATAATAATAATAATAACAATACTAAAAAGTTTAGAAACTATAAATTATAATAGCAATAATATTAATAATTATTAATATGAATACAATTAGTAAAAAAAATTTAATATGAACTATAGTGATAATTATAATGAAAAATTAATCAACAGATAATATAGGATTAATAATGAAAGTAGGAAAAATAATTATGAAAAATAGTCATAATAATAATACAAAAGATAACAGAACATGTACAAGTATGATATCTGTCTCAATATTTACGAGAAATGCAGAATGGTCTAGTGGCAGGGAGATTTGGTTACAGGCGCTGGGTTTGAGAGAGGGCATGAGTTCGAATCCCCTACTAGACCATTTTTTTATTTATCATAGGGGCACAGGTATTACTTTCGCTCCTAATGTGTGAGATGGATGCTGGAAACTCTAGAGAGCATCCATATTTGAAATCATCTCAGGGGCACAAGTAATAGTTGTGATCCTAAGAATGTTTTGACTTGTGAAATCTGGGCACATCTGCCTCTTTTTTACAGTACCATACATCTTTGCCTTGCGTATATTAAATTGTTAAAATGATAATTCAACTAATACTCAGAACAAACATATTCTTCAAATAGTAATTTAGCTAAATTAAATTATCTTAAACAAATTCGTAAACACAACAAGTTCTTTAATTATAAAAAAAAAAACTAACACAACAAGTTCTTAAATTGCCTAAGACCCCAAAATTCAGCCACCACTGTCGCGACGAGTACGACCCCTACCACGACCACAATTATCATAAGCGGATGGAGTATAGGTCGTTGGTGCTCTACACTCCCTAGTAGTGTGTCTTAATGGCACAAAATCAACATCCTCTTGCTTAGAATTTGTGGTTTGGCTAGAAGATCCAAATACAAACTCAACCGCACGCTCGACCTCGTCCTCCACCATACACTCAACATTGTGTTTGTCCTCGGCAACACCCGATCCTTGGTCGGTCTCTCGTATATTGGTCTGCGATAGCTGTGAGTACGGAGGGCTAAACAGTGGCGCCTCTGGCATTTGACTCGCATGCTCGTTGCCAACCAATTGATCCAACCACTCATAATGCCCGAGTTGAACACGCAAACCCCCGTTAATGATGGCTCCAAATCCTTGTCTCACAGTCCATGCTCCAGCATCAAATTTCTGAACACGACTCCTTGATCGACATCTTCAATGTTTCAGCGACAAGTTCTAAGAACTTTTCTCGCAAATGTTTTCATGACATTATTGACATTGTGTAATAACACCAATAACTTTCCTTGCAAGATTGATGTTACGAAGGACCTGAAAATAAATAGAGTTTGTAATTTAATTTATTTGAGCAAATATTTAAAAATAGCGCCAAAACATCTTCATCGTAAGGCCACCAGTTTGGACCATCCTGGTCAATTCGCTTGAAACGCCACCTATAACATTATTTATAATATCAAATATTGATAAACAAATAAAATTTACATTAGTACTTCATTTAAGAATATAGAGTTATTCGTGTCAAAATAATACCTATAAAGTGTGATGCTTCTGTGAGGTTCGTCTTCATAGTTGTGGGTCGGTCCAATAGGTAGTCGAGTCCAAACTCACATTTGCAACAATATCAAGGGACCTCCAATTTGTTTGTTCATCTTATTGGATGGATCGCACAGAGCACGATAAAAATGTGCAAGCACTGATGAATGTTTTGTTGGAATTGAGACGTCAATTCCAATAAATAAAGTTTGGGCTACGTGTTATATGATTACTACGTGTCACATACTATCACCTAATATTACGAGGAGTAATATATGAATATGCCAAATAATGTGATTAACTGATATTCTGTGGCATTATACGTATTTCACTAAGATTTTGGGCACGAATGCATATAGAATTTAAGTAAATTAATTATAATCATTAATGGATCAATTATGATTAATTAAACTATATATTGGTGTTAATGTAAAGTCAGAAATATTGTTTGGGCTAAACCCAACTCAAATTGGAACAACGCCCAAGCAAAAAAGCACAAACGCAAGTCTATTGCGGCCGCAATAATATTCTTTGCGGCCGCAATGGAATATGAAGATTTGGTAATAATCTTTTGAATTTTTAGAAGATCTATTGCAGCCGTAATAACCCTCATTGCGTCCTCAAAAGACTTGGCAGATATCATGCCAAGTCTGGAAGCCAAGTCTATTGCGGCCGCAATAAGATGCATTGCGGCCGCAAGAGATATATTCCAAGGCAGATTTTGACTACATAGATTTATCGTTATCTTTTCTGATTGGATATTATAGCTATCATACCAAATTCGTGGAAATATTTACAGAATTGAATATTAGAATTTGGAAAAATTTGGAGAGAATATAATTTCAAATATTTTATGAATATTTGATAATTAATTTGGCATCTTTCCAGGATACACTAACGCCTCTATAAATAGCGTTGGGTCTCCATTCATTCACAAGGTTTTCGTTGACCAGAAAATTCTCGATTATCAACATAGGGCACAAGTGTTGTGCATAGTCACTTATCTTATTCCATTAAAAGATATACTTCATCATTTCGTTCGTGATTTTGGAGAAAAGAAAGGCACAGGGATAAACGTGGATGGAATCGCTAGCGCACCACGTCAAACTTACGCCGCTAAAAGGACTCTGTTGAAAGGACAAACGTACAAGGGAGACCGTAAAGGTGGAAGGTAAGTATCGCTTCCGCACTCGTTATTTTTATTTCAAACACGTAGCACGACGATTTGAATTGTTGTAATTGACTTTCGTAATTTAGGGATTTCTTTTATTTTGGCTCGTATCCTATATGTATTGCACCAAACTAAGTCCAACATGTTCCTCAAAAACTAAATGTATCCACACTAGTCCGAAAACATAATGATTGATAAAAAGTCCAACATGTATGCTCATGCATACATGTAAATCTCTTCGGGTGAGGCATTGGATGGTAAAATGACCTTCATGCGCGTCTATCATCCGAGCCTTGTCTTTGTGACTGTCATGGTTTTCGCAACCAATCTTGTCACATGTGAAAATGATCTGGTGGCCTCCGAGATGTTTGCCACTTAACTCAACTAAACATTTCCAACACATTTTCCTCCCAATTTTGTTCGACATCACAGATCACGAGTAGTCCGTCTAGAGGTAAATCCCACAATATTAGCACATCTTCTAATGTTATAGTCATCTCACCGATTAGATAATAAAATATGGTCTCAAACAATGTCCTTGTATTTGTTGATTTGCAAAACTATTTAAATTTTATCATTTTTTGTGTTTATGAATAATTGTAGGGACATTTAAGCAAAAAGAAAAATGAGCACAAGAAATAATCAAGGAACACTTAAGAGCAAGTTTAGAAGATCAAGATCAAGAATTGCTTAGGTTAAATAAAATTTAGTTTGTTTAAATTTGAAATTAAAAGAGCAAAGAAATCCAAACAAAATAGCATAACCTGTTATAACACTAGAAATAACGTTATAACGCTAGACCAAGTCTCTTGAAAATTGGCTAAATTTTGAAAAATCTGAGTCTGGAGTTACGTAACGCTAAGTTGGAGTTACGTAACGCTAAGTTAGAGTTATAACGCTAGACCAAGTCTCTTGAAAATTGGCTAAGTTTTGAAAAATCTGAGTCTGGAGTTACGTAACGCTAAGTTAGAGTTATAATGCTAGACCAAGTCTCTTGAAAATTGGCTAAGTTCTGAAAAATCTGAGTCTACACTTATGTAATGCTTAGTTAGAGTTACAACGCTAGACTCAGTCTCTTAATAATTGGCTAAGTTCTGAAAAATCCGGGTCTAGAGTTAAGTAACACTAAGTTAGAGTTATAACGCTAGACCTAGTCTCATGAAAATTGGCTAAGTTCTGAAAAATCCGAGTCTAGAGTTACATAACGCTACAAAAAAAATTCAGAAATATAAGGATGAAGCCAAAACAACCAGATTAATCTATTATAACGCCAACTTTGGCGTTATAACGCTAGACCAAAATTCCAACAATAAAATCTTTTGTCCTGACCTGACATAGCATTATAACAATATCCTTGTAGAGAAGACTGCGTTATAATGCTAGATAAAATTTATAGAATATCAAAATCCAACGGTCAAATATTTTTCCTCACTCTAGATAGTGTTATAACGCTATACCTCGCATAACTACTTTTTAACTAGATTTAAACACATATTTAAACTCTTCTTCTCCAACATTTCAAAAGTGAATGATTTTATATGTTTTAAACCCTTAACAGCCACCATTGTTGTGCATTGAGCCCTATTTCCAATTAGCTAAATCATTGCTCAAATTTCAAGTTTAAATTAGCTAAATCTAATCTTAGGGATTATTGAGAGTTTATTTGAGTGATTAATTTTTCATTATCTATCTTTGTGTGAGTGTTTAGTTGTCTTGAGCTTCACCGGTGTGTGTAAGAGAGCTCAAGATAGTTGGCTTGATTCTCCACCGGTGTGTGTAATTGAGACCGAGTTCATCACCATGTTAGGATTGGTGCTCCACCAGAGTGTGTAAGAGAGGCCGAAGTTTTACGTTGAACAATTTATTTATTGCAGACTTGGCTTGTTACTGCAAGAAGCGGGGGCATCAGAGACTCGAAGACGTAGGTGTGACTAAGGACAAGTTGAACTCCGTCAACAAACTGTGCATTTTCTTTTCTATATCTTTATTTACATTTACTCAATTCACTTAGTTTAATTGCTTGATTTGTTGATTGTGAATTGAATTGAATTGCTATAATTGATAGGGTGAATTGAATTGCTTGCTTAGTGATTGAATTGCTTGAATTGTTAGTTTTGCAATAATTGATAAATAAGCAATTAGGTCCCTATTTGTGATAAATCGAGAAAAAATAGTACAACACCTAGGCGCCTAGGTGTATCATGGAATGTATGTATTTTCCTTCTCCATCTTTCCACAACTGTAATTATCAAATCACGATCTATTTTGATGTTCCTCAATTGAGCAAGATCATTTAAGTGGAATTTCTCAAGAATTGGGGTTATCTGATTGTTGTATGTGAAAGACATGGAGTCGGCCTTCGTCTCCATAACAAATATAGGCTACACTTAACAAATATCACAATTGAATAAATTGTTATAATTACGCAATTAATAAAATATAATAATTATGCAATTAAATAAATTATTATAATTATGCAACCAAATTAACAAGATTGATATAATCACCTCGACATAGGCTCGGTTGGATGCATGCGTGAGATTAAGAACTCTTAGTAGAGACCATGCGTACGAAATCTCACGTGTTGGCAACAGTTCGCCTTCACCTCTACCATCGCCTTGGCCTCGGCCTCTACCACCTTTACCCGTTTCTCTTGTCATGACTATATTAACACAAATAAAAAACTAAATCCTAGAAATGGTAACAAATTGTCATGCAAATAATAATTTGTACCAATTCATATCTCTTTGACTAATTGGTATCACATTAACAACTAATTAATTATATACAAAAAAAGTTACTAATATTCATGCAATCAACAATCACTAATAATCACTAATAATTAATGATAATCAGTTAATCACTAATAATCACAAACTTGTTCATAATTTCCTTGTACAACTGGATTTAAGAAAAACAAAACTAACATTGATATGGAGAAGAAAAGGAGGAGATGAACACCAAATGAAGCATGAAAGAGCAAGGAGAGGGGAGAAGCTTCTCTTGTAGTGGATAAAGCAAGGAGGATGAGAAGAAGAGATATGAAGAAGAGGAGACAGGTTTGAGAAGAAATTAGGTTAGGAGTGCTGTTAAAATGTGTTAGAGAGAGATGGGTTTGGAAGGGACGACTAGAACAAATATATCAGAACTTAAGAGCACAAGTATTACTTGCGCCCCTATGTGTCCCACAATCACTAAATTATGGGCCCTAATATGTCACGGGTTTACTACTGTGCTCATAAATGCACCACCTAGGGCGCAAGTATTACTTGCACCCTTGAGATGATTTCAAATCCGAATGCTCTGTGGAGTTTGCAACATCCATCTCACACATCAGGGGCGCAACTATTACTTGCGCCCCCATGATAAATAAAAAATGATCCAGTAGGGGGATTCGAACCCATGCCCTCTCTGAAACTCAACGCCTCTAACCCAATCCCTCTACCGCTAGACTATTTTGCATTTTTCGTAAAGATTAAGACAAATATCATACTTGTACATGTTCTGTTATCTTATGTTTTATTATTATTTTTTACTACTTTCATTATTAATCATGTATTATCTGTTGATTAATTATTCATTATAATCATCACTATTGTTCATATTAAATTCTTTCTACTAATTGTATTTATATTAAATTATTAATATTATTGCTATTATAATTTTTAGTTTCTAAACTTCTTAGTATTGTACTATTGTTAGTATTATTACTATTTATTTGTTTTTAATCATTATTAATAAAATTTTTAATATTATCATTATTATATATTCATCACTATTATTCATATTAAATTCTTTTTTACTAACTTTATTTGTTTTAATAATTAGTATTAATATTATTATTATTATTATATTTATTTCTTTAACTTTTTAGTATTATTAATATTATTACTACTTTTATTAATAACATTAACCAATAATTATTATGATTACTATTATTCATTAATAATTTTGTTGATATTATCATTACATCACTATTATTCATATTAAAATAGTTTTTACTAATTCTATTTGTATTACTAATTAGTATTAATATTATTATTTTCATATTTATTTCTTAAATTTCTTAGTGTAATATTTAATTTTAAAACTTCTATTACTATTAATATCACTTTTTTAAGCAGTTCACTTAGGGACGCAAGTAATATTTGTGCTCATATGTAACTAGACTCCACAACTGAAAAAACACTGCAAAAGTGCTTAGAAATCAGAGAAAAACATAATATATTTAGGGGCAAGTAATATTTGCATTTTTTGCTCTCTGTGAAATTTTTGGGATCTATTTGGCCATATCTTTTGAATTTTTTGTTTCTTGGTTTTCTATACAAATTTCCCCATTTTTATTTAATTAGGCAAAATTTCTTAAAAGATTAAAGAGCAAACTTTTTCAACATATAAGACCAATGACATCATAAAAATTTAAAGAGGATCAAGAGCGCAATTAATATTTGGCCCCTAGTTTTTTTTCATTTTTTTCCAACTCCTATGCAAGTTTCATAACAAATTTTACTTGCGCACGCTTGATTTTTTGTGATATTTTTAGAGGATTATTGGTCTTATCTGTTAAAAATTTATTTTTTTGACCATTTATTAAAAACCCATTCAATTACATTTTAAACTTTTGTTCCCATTTGTGCGGCTTCGGTTTGTTTGTCGTTCCGTTATCTTTGTTTTTCCGTTTTGAAATTTTCGAGGAATAATTTTTGTCGCCATCCTTAAACGAGACTAATTTGGTAGCACAAAAGAGAAACTCAGGAAGAGAGAGGGAAAAAAGAAATAGAAAGAGAATCGAAGAGGGTACTACTCGTTCCCTTTCTCTCTCTCTATTCTGTTCTCGCGAAATTTCTGTGGGAAGCCTCTAGGGTTTCTAATTCGATATTATTCGGCTTGTTCTGTGAATTAACAGTTAAAGGTACTTGATATTCTCAATAGAATTGTAGTGTAGTTGATATGTACTACGCTTGAACTGGATTTCGGGGTTATTTATTGAGCGAAATCCACTTGAAAACCCTCAAATGAACACAAATTACATACCGAAGGCAGTACCAGCAAGCTAACAGTATAATCTGGTGTTTATCTCTTCTAGTTCTTAAGATGGTAGAGCATGCCTGTGAGTGAAATTTTGGGAGAAGGTTTGTTATGATGATTTTGAGAGGGCAATTTGCCAATATTTTAGTTCTTAGCGGAATGGGGTTATCTATTTTTTTATTTAAGAAATGAATTTTTTTTGTAATTTAATTACTTGTGATTGATTTTAAGGGATAGGATAACAGGGACCATAGAAATATAGAATGGTGAAACCAAAGAAGTAATGTTTAGTTTTTACAGTGCCCCAGTCTTTAATGATCATCGGTAACTGCAAAGTTATTGTTCTGGTTCCACCTAATTTTTTTTTATCTTTCGTTACCTGGTCATTTATTGTTAAATTACCATGACTGCATTAACATGCACCCATATGCTATATCTTTCATTACCTCCTTGGTCAACACAACAAAAAGGATGAGTGTCGGTTTACCCTTCTGATGCAATTCCAGTTCATTCTATTTGATTTTCATTGTTTCTAACTCGTGCATCATTTCTTATATATGTTTTTCCTATTTGTCAGATTGAAGACCTTGTTTATTTCTTAGTTGAAGATTGTTTACAAGTAGCAATTAATTCAGACGTACAAAAAGTATGGGGAAACATGGATCTCACAGCCCGAGGTGATTTTCTTTTTTGGCCTAATCCAACTACTTCAAATATAGAAGTTTTCTATGTTGTATTATGAAACCAGTCTGTTTTACAGTTATAGTGCATTTAAGCGAAAACCAAATGAGAGCATGAGGCTTATTATAACAGCTATTATAGGGATAATAGTTGGTTTCTTCATTGGAAATTCTTTCCACATTGTTAGCATAACTAAGGTATTTCTTCTATTGCACTTGCCCTCATGTAAAAATAAAGACAAGCACGAATCCATGAAAAATGTTTTACTGAATGCCCCCTTTTCCTTTTTAATGTTGCCAGGTTCTTTTTCCATCAGGGATTATTTCTTTTATTGAAGACAAAAACACTGGCCAAGCAACTAAGGCTCTGCTAGATCATGCACTTAGTTCTGAAAAGAATCAAAATATTAATAATTCTAAGGTGCTTACTGCTGAAGATCTAAAGGTTTGTGCCTAACATAAAACATATATTCTACATTTTAATAATTTGGCCGTTTGAAGCCATATTAGCGGTGCGTTCTTTCCACTAAATGCATGCTTATATGTAGATTTATGTACCGACAAACCCGAAAGGCGCAGAAAGACTACCGCCCGGAATTGTATCCGCTGAGTCAGATCTTTATCCACGCCGTTTATGGGGATACCCAAGCGAGGTATTCTTTTTCTTTCATAAAATATATCTTTTTAATTTGCTTACATAAAGCTTCTAATGTGGTGCCTATTGTTCAATTAATTTCGCAGGACCTGATTTCTAAACCTAAGTACCTTGTCACATTCACTGTTGGATATGAACAAAAAGCAAATATCGACGCAGCTGTGAAGAAGGTAAAAAGAAAATTTGCAGCTGGTCATCACGTTATCCGTGGCAAACATATTAACCTTTGATTTCGAGTCAAGATCATGAAGACCGGCTCAATTTAACCTTGATTGAAACATATTTATCATGTTATATTTTCTGATTCTGCAGTTTTCAGAAAATTTTACGGTCTTACTATTTCATTATGATGGCCGAGTTAGTGAATGGGACGAGTTTGAGTGGTCCAAAAGAGCAATACATGTCAGTGTCAGAAAACAAGCAAAATGGTACTGGGAAAAAAACTAGTCTGTAATTCTTTAGTTATCATATTTTTGAAGTTGTCATCTCATGTAATCTCTTGCTTTGATATAAGGTGGTATGCAAAGAGGTTCCTACACCCTGATATTGTGGCTGCTTATGAGTACATATTTATTTGGGACGAGGACCTTGGAGTTGAGCATTTTAATGCAGAAGAGTACGTTCATTTTGAAAAAAGAATAGGCTTTGCATTAGTGGATATATTATGTTTTAGTGGACAAGTTGAATTTTCAGGTACATAAAATTGATCAAGAAACATGGGTTGGAGATATCCCAGCCAGGCTTAGAACCAAACAGAGGCTTAACATGGCAAATGACCAAAAGGAGAGGCAATGGTGAAGTTCACAAGTATGATTTTACACTTGTTTTTTTTTCTTTGGAATTTAAAACGGAGATGCCATCTGTTTTTGTTTAAAAGAAGAAATTCCACGAATGCCCTTAAAAGATTGGAACTATTCCACATGACCGTTCACTTTAATTATGTTTCAACTTACAAATTTTTTGAGGAAGAGGAAGGGAGTGGGTATCATAACACTCAATCCTTTTCAGGTTCAACATAAAATTGTTCTTATTTTTTGTTGTTTTATATTAGTTTATTATTATTTTGGTTGTTTCAATCTGATTAGAGTCTTTTGCCTTCAACAGAGTTACAGAAGAGAGGCCAGGATGGTGTTCTGATCCACATCTCCCACCTTGTGCTGCGTATGCCTTATTTATAATTATTCTTGCTTTATGTATTTCCTTGTTATCTCGTGGTCATAAATTATTTGTTTGAAGTCCAAGGAGAATGTAGTTTGTTTTATTTATCCAACTTTATGTTTTAACAGTTTCGTTGAGATTATGGCAACTGTATTTTCAAGAGATGCATGGAGATGTGTATGGCATATGATTCAGGTACTTTACTCTCAATTATTAGTCGACCTATAGTTGGAAGGCTTACCAGTGATCGCCATTGTTAAATGCATACTTGTTTTATTTGATTATTGCAGAATGACTTGGTTCATGGATGGGGCCTTGATTTTGCTCTTAAAAAATGTGTGGAGGTATTGAAGTTTGTTCACCTCCTAATGTCCTTAACCAAATAATAGGTATAAATAACTTTAAAGTCAAAATTAACATATTTCTTCTTTGTGCCAATGAACAGCCTGCTCATGAGAAAATAGGAGTTGTGGATGCACAGTGGATTGCTCATCAAGTTGTGCCATCTCTTGGAAACCAGGTATCACCAAATTATATGTACAAGAGATGTAATTAATCACAATTGTGACAAAAAATATGATTTCACAGAAAGGAAGACGATTTCTAAAACTTTTGGCATGAATTGAACAATCTGTTTAGTTGCAAGATTATTCCTAACATCATATGATTCAAATAGTTTCCCGTATTTGCTATCCCTTTTGAGTTTTTTTTGCTAATAGTACCAGTGTTGAGCCGAACAAATTATCAATTAAGCATCATTAAATGCAGTTTGCGCTTATTTCTGCATTTCCTTTCACAGCACATCCTTTGGAGAAGTAATTTGCCTGTGTAAACTATGATTCTCACTAATATCTTTTTACTCCACTGTTGAAACCTTCAGGGCCAAGCAGAGAATGGAAGACCTCCTTGGCAAGGGGTAAGCCAGTAATTATGCCCTTAAATGCCTCATCCATATTGTCCATGAACCATGCAGTAGTTAAATCTTTATTTACGGTTTTCACTTTTACACATTTCAACTGTTCTGTGTATTGATCTTAACTACTGTCAGGTACGGGAGCGTTGCAGGAGAGAGTGGGGTATCTTTCAAAATAGAATGACTGAAGCAGAAAAGGCATACTACAAGGAAAAAGGGATTATTGTGCCAGATAAAGTATAGAATTTAGGTTATTTTCCTGATGTAGGTTGTGCATTTGTGTTAGATCACACATGAATAGAAATTCTGAATGGGATCCTATTGTTTTATGTGCTTTATTCAATTACACTAGCACACATAGCAAGAAATTTAACAATTACAGGATAAGGGAATTAGGAGTGTTTGACCTGAATCAGTTGTATATAATGTTACCATTATCAAATAAATTATTTATGAAAAGCAAATTTTACCTTGACCAAAGTGCATCACTGCTTCATTTGTGTGTGTGTGTTGTGTGTCTGTGAAGGATAGAGTTGCAGATCAAATTGATCTGTCTCTTGGTGTTCAAAAAGTGGTTATCAGTATTTACTGCTAGAAATGTTGTTTTGTAAATTTTTATTTTTACATTGAAAAGGAAAAAAAAAACATTTAACTTGCTGCTTATTCAGGTAAAATTATTTGGAACACCAAAAAAGAATTTGAACCGAAGAATTATCGTGCAAAAAGGACTTGTAATATTTATAACAAGAAGCTTTGATTAGTAAGTGCAATGTTTTTTTCCTCTTTTGATTTAAGGACTGCCGTTAATTTTGTGCATTTATTATTTTTCAAATGTCTCTTGCTAGATTTGAGTGTTGAACTTGCATCTCTCTGTAAATGGACCACGCAAGATACCAGTGGTTCCTCGAATCCTTCAAGACAGGCAGTCATGAACTCATGATATGCATTTGCTTTGCCTCAAACAATGAAATAATATAACACATTTTGCTACTTGTACAGTTGTATGTACAAGGAGGTCTTTAGTTATTTTTATTTAATAATTCGCAGACTCATGTTTGTTTTCTTCCGAGGGCTCGCTTTATATGATTCACATATCATGCTTTAGACAGAAGTTGGTTCAAAAGTTGTATTAATTTTAACATATAACTGGCAACTTGTTAATGATAAACAGAGGTTTGGGAGAAGGTTTGTTATGATGATTTTGAGAGGGCAATTTAGTAATATTTCAGTTCAGTGAAATGGTGTTCTCTATTTTTTCTGAATTAAGAAATTGAGTTTTCCTTAATTTAATTACTTGTCAGTGACTTTAAAAGATTGGATAACAGGGACCATAGAAAGGTGAAGCTAAAGAAGTAATACTTTGTTTTTACAGTGCCCCCAGTGTTTAATGATCATCAGTACCACAAAGTTATTGTTCTGGTTCCACTTAAATTTGTTTTTATCTTTCGTTACCTGGTCATTTATTGGTCATTTATTGTTAAGTTACCTTGACTGCATTAACACTCGCCCATATGCTATATATATACCTCCTTGGTGAAGTGAGCTGACACACAAGAAAAAGGTTGAGCGTAGGTTTACCTTTCTGGTGCAGTTCCAGTTCATTCAATTTGATTTTCATTGTTCCTAACATGTGCATCATTTTTTATATATGTTTTTCTTATTTGTCAGATTGAAGACCTTGTTTATTTTTAAGTTGAAGATTGTTACAACTTTACAAGTAGCAATTTGTTCAGACATAAAGAAGTATGGGAAAATATGGATTTCACAGCTCAAGGTGATTTTCTTTGTGGGCCTAATCCATCTATTTCAAATATAGAAGTTTCCTTTGTTTAATTGTGAAACCACCCTATTTTACAGTTATAGTGCATTTAAGCTAAAACCAAATGAGAGCAGGAGGCTTATTATAACAGTTATTATTGGAGTAATAGTTGGTTTCTTCATTGGAAAATCTTTACACACTGTTAGCATAACAAAGGTACTTCTATTGCACTTGTCCTCAAGTAAAAATAAACACAGGCACAAATCTATGAAATATGTTTTACTGGATACCTCCTTTTCTTTTTTAATGTTGGCAGGTTCTTTTTCCATCAGGCATTATTTCTTTTATTGAAGACAGAAACACTGGCCTAGAAACTGTGGCTCGGCTAAATCATGCATTGGGTTCTGAAAAGAAACAAAATATTAATCATTCGAAGGTGTTTGTTGCTGAAGATCTAAAGGTACGTGCTTAACATAAAAAATATATACTACATTTTAATAGGATTATGTGTAATGAACCATTTTTGCCATTTGAAGCCAAATTACCAGTGCATTCTTTCCAGTAAATGCCTGCTTGTATGTAGATTTACGTATCGACAAACCCGAAAGGCGCAGAAAGACTACCGCCCAGAATTGTGGCAGCTGAGTCAGATTTTTTTCCGCGCCGTTTATGGGGAGAGCCAAGCGAGGTATTCTTTTTCTTTGTTAAAATATATCTTTTATTCGCTTACATAAATCTGCTAATGTTGTACCCCTATTGTTCAATTAATTTTGCAGGACCTGATTTCAAAACCTAAGTACCTTGTCACATTCACTGTTGGATATGAACAAAAAGCGAATATCGACGCAGCTGTGAAGAAGGTAAAAAGAAAATTTAAAGCTGGTCATCACGTTATCCGTGGAAAACATAATAACCTTTGATTTTGAGTCAAAGATCATGAAGATCAGCTCAATTAACCCTGATTGGAACATATTTATCATTTTTTATTTTCTAAATTTCTGCAGTTTTCTGAAAATTTTACGATCTTACTATTTCATTATGATGGCCGAGTTAGTGAATGGGACGAATTTGAGTGGTCCAAAAGAGCAATTCATGTCAGTGCCAGAAAACAAGCAAAATGGTACTGGGAAAAAACTAATCTTTAATTCTTTAGTTATAATATTTTGAAGTTGTTATCTCATGTAATCTCTTGCTTTGATATAAGGTGGTATGCAAAGAGGTTCCTACATCCTGATATTGTGGCTGCTTATGAGTACATATTTATTTGGGATGAGGACCTTGGAGTTGAGCATTTTAACGCAGAAAAGTACGTTCATTTTGAGAAAAGAAATAGAACTGAGTTGCACTAGTGGATATATTATGTTTTAGTTGACAAGTGAATTTTAAGATACATTAATTTGATCAAGAAACATGGACTGGAGATATCCCAACCAGGCGTAGAAGGTGGCTTAACATGGCAAATGACCAGAAGGAGAGGCGATGGAGAAATTCACATGTAAGATTTACGTTCTTTTCCTTTGGAACTTAAAGTGAAAATGTCATCTATTTCTCTTCAAAAGAAGACATTCCATGAATGCCCTTAAAAAGATTGGAGCTATTCCACATGGCCATTCACTTTAATTATGTTTCAACTTCAAATTTTTGAGGAAGAAATCAAGAAGGGGTGGGTATCATAACACTATCCTTTATAGGTTAAACATAAAATTGTTCTTATTGTTTTTTGTTTTTATAATTGTTTATTATTACTTTGGTTTTTCAATCTGATTACAGACTTTGTCCTTCAACAGAGTTACAGAAGAGAGGCCAGGTTGGTGTTCTGATCCGCATCTCCCACCTTGTGCTGCGTATGCCTTCTTTATAATTATTCTTATTTATGTATTTCCTTGTATTTCGTGGTCATAAATTAATTCTTTTTTAATATTGAAATATTTTTCAAGCCCAAGTAGAATGAGATATATTTTATTTATCCAACTTTATGTTTGGTTTAACAGTTTCGTTGAGATTATGGCAACTGTATTTTCAAGAGATGCATGGAGATGTGTGTGGCATATGATACAGGTACTTTACTATCAATTATTAGTCGACCTATAGTTGGAAGGCGCACACTAGCACACGCACACTAGCGATCACAATTATTAAAGCAAACTGTTTAATTTGTTTATTGCAGAATGACTTGGTTCATGGATGGGGTCTTGATTTTGCTCTTAAAAAATGTGTGGAGGTATTGAAGTCAGTTCGCCTCCTAATGTCCTTGACCAACGGTAAAAATAATTTTCAGTCAAAATTACATATTTCTTCTTTTTGCCAATGAACAGCCTGCTGATGAGAAAATAGGAGTTGTGGACGCGCAGTGGATTGTTCACCAACGTATTCCATCCCTTGGAAACCAGGTATAAAAAAATTACATGTACAAGAGATGGTAATCAATAAGAATTGTGACACATAAACTATGAATTTAACAGAAAGGAAGACAATTTCTGAAACTTTTGGCATGAATTGGGCAATCTTTTAGTTGCAAGATTATTCCCAGCATACGAATTTTCTTTCGCAACACATTCTTTGGAAAAGTAATTTGCCTGTATATACTATATATACTATAATTCTCACTAAAATCTTTTTATTTCACTGTTGGAACCTTCAGGGCCAAGCAGAGGATGGAAGACCTCCATGGGAAGGGGTAAGCCAGTAATAATGCTCTTAAATGCCTCATCCATCTTGTTCATGAATCATGCGGTAGTTAAACCCTTGTTTACTGTTTTCACTTTTACCCATTTACCAGTTCCGTGTATTGATCCTACTGTCAGGTAGGGCAGCGTTGCAGGAGAGAGTGGAGTATCTTTGAAAATAGAATGAGTGAAGCAGAAAAGGCATACTACAAGGAAAAAGGAATTACTGTGCCAGATAAAGTATAGAATTTTCGTTGTACTGATGATGTAGGTTGCATTTGTATTAGATCAGACAGGAATACAAATTCTCAATGGGATCTTATTGTTTTATGTGCTTACTGTATTCAATTACACTAGCACAACATAGCAAGAAATTTAACAATTACAGAAGGGATTTAGGAGTGTTTGACCTGAATCAGTTGTTACCATTATCAAATGAATTATTTATGAAAAACAAATTTTACCTTGACCAAAGTGCATCACTGCTTCACTTGTGTGTGTGTGTGTGTGAATGATAGAGTTGCAGATCAAATTGATCTGTCTCTTGGTGTTCAAAAAGTGGTTATCAGTATCTACTGCTAGAAATTTGTTTTGTAAATTTTTTTTACATCAAAAAGGAAAAATAAAACATTTAACTTACTGTGTATTCAGGTCAAAGTAATTGGAACACCAAAAGCAAAGGACCTAATAGATCAAGTGTAGTTAACTAGGATGGCTGCGATGAGGTTATGGATTCAAACCTCCATGAGCACAAGGTTCAAATTCCACAAGAAGTATTTGAGAAGTAACAAATGTCGGAGGTTACAGACCTCTTATATCAAAAAAAAGAAAAAATGGAACACCAAAAAGAACTTGAACCAAAGAAGCTTTGATTAGTAAGTGTAATGTTTCTTTTATATATATTTAAGGACTCATTAGTTTGAAGTAAAGAAGTAAGACCTGCATCTTGTTAGATTTGAACCTGCATCTATTCATAAAGAAGTAACACCCGCATCATTTGTGCTAGACCTGCATCGGGTCGTGTCGGGTTTGAGTCCTCATGCGTCGCTTCAGCTCGGGTTACTTATCAATTTGGGTCAGATTTTAATTAGTTTGACTTCATTAAAATAATGAATTGGGTCGAATTCTATCGGAATGGGTCGGGTCAAGTTTTGTCACCTTTAATTCTAGTAGCAAGGTAAGGACGTCAGGAAGGTGGACTTGGTATATATTGGCCCCATTCCGCAAAGATGAGAGGACTAAATTTTAGTCCATGCTAAGGAGCATGTATTTGTTTGTATCTATGCTATTTGGATACTTCATATATCTTAATGCACATGTGTCAGATACTTCAAATATCTTAGGGTGTGTATCGGATACACCACGTGGCATATTCGTGACGTGACATATCCAAAATTGACTTATCTGATTATTTTATTCACTTTGATCGACGAATTTGATCTTTGATATGCATCGATACATTTCGATACTCCGCACGATAATCATGTCTTGTAAAAATCGCTGATAATTTTTTTATATCACTGAAAAAATGAGTGAAACGTGAAGCATGGAAGGGAATCGTACGCAAGACAAGCCACTTTCCATCAATGCACCTTATCAATGTGTCATATCATCTTTTGTGTCTAATTATAATTTTTGTTATATATATTTACTTATGACTAAAATTATGGTGCTTGCACAGACACCTAACTTCGATGTTTGCGACCACATTCTGAATTTCAAAATGCAAAGACAGATTCGAATCGTTAAAAATGTTGTTCATACTTCATATCAAAATCTACTAAGGGATTAAAAACAATTGTTTTTGGAGTTTTTTTACTGATGGATAGAAAATGCATTGATCTATGATTACATACCTCACAATTTAATGCATTTTTCGTCCATTCGATAAAATAGTAAAAAAAATTCGAAAAAATGAAAATTTTGATCCATAAGTAGATTTTTGTATGAACTATATTTTCAACAATTTGGATTGGTTGTTTGAATTTTAAAATTTGAGATATATCACAAGCACCATAGTTTCACTCTTTACTTATATATTGCTTTTCGATTCTAATATATTAAATTAATTTCTAATTAAAATTTAATATATATAGTTGCATCCGTATCTATGAATTTTTTAAATCGCCGTATTGCTACACTCGTATCATATTGGATACGATACCCGCACCCACACTCATGCAACATAGATTTGTATAGATTATTAAGGAAGAGCAAAGAATGCTTAATCCATGGTTATGGCCTCCTTAATCTTTTGGGAAAGAATTAAGAATTAGACAAAAGAAGTCTAAAGTTTGCTAAAGGAGGACTTAATAATCAGTACTAAGGAACTCCCGTTCGGTGGAATCAATTATTCCACCGTCTGAAGCTAAAGGAGCCTTAAGAAAGCATAATGAGACATTGCCAAACGGAGTCATTAGGCTTAAGCAAAAAAATGAAAAAATGGAAAGGCAAGGATAAAAGAGCAACTGAGAAAGACAACAAACATGAGATAAATTTGTATAATTAAATCTAAACTTTCGAGAATACAAGTTTGAAAATTGAAAGCATACATACATTCACTGAGAATAAGTTTTAGACCAGTTCTCGGTTTTTTGCACCTGACGAACATTCGCTGAGAAGCCACTGCTAAGAGCACAAGTTAGTCTGGTTAAGCTTGAGGTGCATTCACCTTCATTGAAAATGAACAAATATCCTGTACTGGTTAAACTTTGTGTGAACATGCCAATTTTAATGGAACGGGTGGATCTGAGTACTTCCCATCAGCTATTTGTTCAAAAATAAATCTATTTGCAGCTTCAGTGTAGTGGATGCCATCCCAGCAAACCTTCTTCAAGGGATCAGTGCATGATTTCCCAACTAGAATATATGTATTGTTAACCCTTGTCGCGGCTCCACACCCAAAGTTCACATCATAGTTGTACTTGCCACCATGACCACAGCAAGATACCAGTGGTTCCTCGAACCCTTTAAGACAAGCAGTCATAAACTTGTGATATGCATTTGATTTGCCTCAAACAATGAAATAATAAAGCATTTGCTACTTGTACAATTGGATGTACAAGGTCTTTAATGTTTTTTTTCATTTATTTATAATTCTACAGACTCATTTTTTGTTTTCTTATGAGGGTTTGCTTTATACGATTCACGGACCATGTTTAAGACAGAAGTTGGTTCGAATGTTGTACTAATTTTTAACATATAACTGTTAACTATTTAATTAAAAATAGGAAGTATGATGCGTACCAAGTTCTCCAAAAAGAAAGGAAAAATAAGTATGTTAAGGCCTGAGGATCACATTTTTTTTATGCTTTCTCACTAACAACTGGTAGCATGTTGATCAGTTATGTTAGTTTGACCTTTCAATGAATTTGATTTTTTTAGTGTAGTGGTAGAGATTTTGGAACTGTTTTAACAGTTATGAGTTGCACTTAAGAACCATGAGGGATTTTATTTGCTTATATATTCTGCTGCAGTGCAAAGGTAGCTTGTAATCCTAAAGCTTGATCCTTGATTTATTAAAGAGAAAACAGAGAAAAAAAATCTTGAGACGCGCCTAATAAAAACAAACTATTGTTGTAGTAATTGCTCAGTATACTTACCATGTTTGCCAGGATTTTTGAACATCTCATACTTCGCAGCGTATACATCAACGTAGGTGAATGTGGCCAAAGGCAAATTCTTTCCGAGTTGTCCAACTGTTTCTTTGAGCTTTGCATTAAACAGCTGAGCCACCTCATTGAAAACCTCGCCGCAGCCTACTTGATCCTTCTTAACAGCTAAGTGCGGGACTCGCACCAAGACATAGGGAAGGCATCCTAGTGGTCCCGTATTATGGATCCAAAAGTACCTTCCACCGAGATCATATATAGCCTGTGCACACAAGTGGAGCATTTTATGAGTTGTACGCTGATTATCCATTGCCTCACTGATTACAAATATTGCTTTACAATGCTAGTACTAATTAAACCACATCTTTCACACAAAAACTAAATTAATCAATATAAAAATTAAAATATTTAATATGTCAAAAATTACTATTAATTAGTGCCTTGTGGGCTACTGGGTCAGCAAAGCACCTATGGTTTATGGCGAGTTGTCAACAGAGATTTCCAATGTGACTGGCTAGAATTAACTTTTAAGGTTCCAACAATTCAATTAACCTTGATTAATGCTGAATCTTCAATTGAGTGCTAATAAATAAGAGGTAATTTAGAAATGAGGATGAATTTGCGCTGGTTGCATAACGAAAAAGTAGAACATTCTTCTTGTCGAGATTGCTGATTTATTTGGTTTTCTTATTGAGATTGCTGATTTACCTTGACCAAGTTGGTGAACCTTTCCATAAGATCAGGCAAATAGCCCTTTACTTCATTCGAAGTCATGTTAGCGAAATAACCGGAAGTGAGGTCATTTTGGCCAATGTCAAAGGTATAGAGAGCCTTAGAGAATATATCTTGAGTCGGTAGAATTTCCCTATATACGCCTCCTGCGATTAAAACATGACAACTTCCAGTTATTTCTTTCAGAACCAAAATATGCATACACTGTTTTATAGCATTTTGAATAATCACTTGCCTTTTTCATAAGCAAATTGAGACCTGCTTATGAACTGGTTGAATTGCCATGTTTGCACATCCAGGGAGAAGGGGCTATACCCGCTTTGGAACAGAGTTTGGTTTACGCGTCTAATTGTCGATCCAGCAGTGGCGAAATTTGCTCCATATGTAAAATTTGTTCCGATTGAGTCAAGATATGCATCCAGATTTGGAAGTCCCAGACTACTTGCTAAAAGGAAAAAGATGAACATATGATTACTCAGATTTTTTGTAAATACAAGTTGCATACACAATATTTGCACCTACAAGTGATACTGGTATCTGTTGTGCACAATATGCATCCAACTGAAGTTTCTTTTATATCTATACGCATAAATATATTTTCCAGTTGTTAAAAAATGAAACGTAAATATATTTCGTTGAACTAGAGTTTATTATTATTTTAATTTACTGAAAAAAAATTTTGAGGAAAATTTTATTATCAGGCTCAGAAAATGGTTATACAAAATCGGGCTCAGACAGCCTCTTAACAGAGCTTATGGGTATAGAACTCACCTGGATAAGTGAGAAAAGTTGGACTAGATTTTTTTTGCAATAAATTAGAAAAATAAGTGGTCTTTAGCAAGTTTTGGGTATAATTTTGATCGTTTCAGAATTTCATTCTAATATAATTTTTTATTCACTTGACTAAAATATCATCTACATTAAAAGTGTGAATACTATATAATTTAAAAAGCGAATAAGATATTAATTCTGTATAGCACTCTTCGAGATTGCAAATAAGAAAATTTTATAAAAGATTTATCAGCTAAACAACAAGTCCAATTTTTTTTTCTTAAATCTAATCCGATTAATCCGATCGATTCGATCAACACAATCCGAAAAAATGCGGATTTCGATTTTTATGGTCGGTTACGATTTTTATTTTGTCGAACCCGACATCTAATACGTGGGTACATATTGTAGAATAAAACGTGGGTGAAACCTGATCCGACCTTTTATATTTAATTAGACAATTATACTGCTAGTAATAAAGTTTTTTTATTCGATTTTCGTCACAAGCTTACATGTAGTGTTTAAAAAAAATCCGGACGGGTCTACCCGCCCGTGCCCGGATCCGCGAATCTATCACGGGTCGGGTTGGCCCCAAATCCCCCAAACCCATCTAAACTCGTTCCCGTGTAGACTCGTGGAACCGTGCAAAAATTCAAAAAAATTCAAAAAAATACAAAAAAATTCAAAAAAATTCAAAAAAAATAATAAAAAATCAAAAAAAATAAAAAAAAATCAGAAAAGTTCGGAAATATATATATATTAAAATAATGTGCAGTTTTAAATTCAAAAATTCGAAATAAATAAATAAAAAAAATTCGAAATAAATCAAAAAGTTGGATGGATCCGACCCGACCCGTCTAGACCCGCCCGGGTTTATCACGGGTCGGGTTGGGGGTTTTGGGTTCGGACCCGTGCATACCCGCCCTGCCATACCCGTGGATCCGTGGATCCGGATGGGTCGGATCCACGGGTACCCGACCCACCCTGTTATTAAAACCCTACTTACATGTATATTTCTTGTCAAACTTCTTAATTTTAATTTTTAGTATGAATTGGCGTCAATGTGTTATTTAAATTATTTTCAATTGTTACGTTTACTTTTGTATCATTAAAAAAATTGTGTGAAATATTGAAGTTTGTGAAACCCGCAAAACCCGCTCAATCCGACCGCCTAAATAAAATATGAATTCGATGGTTTTTATTTTTGATTGGTTAATTACGGATTGAAAACACTACAACCCGAATGACATCTAACGAGTTAAAAATCTATACGAAACTCGACCAACCCGACCCATTTATACCCCTACTTAAAATATATAAACGAATGAAGGAGTTGGGCCCACGCTGGTTTGTCGCATGCAAAACAAGAGAATGATGCTGTAAGCCTGTAACTGAAACAAAGCAATTAAGTCTGGCAGATTGGCACTGTAATGGGGCCCAGTACTTAATGAAATGATTCCAATCTCCGAAGGAAACATCTCCAAAACAACACCACACGGTGCACACGTCTATTATTTAAAGCTCCCATGTTTCTTTAGAGGTGTGTGTTTGAAATTATTTCGAATAACACTAATTCAGATTAGCAAACGGTGATAATGTGTATATTTCGAATTATCGGATAAATATCAAACGGTCTGAAACAGTACCTTTGTAGATATTGAATATGCGCTCTTAAATGAAAAGAGTACGTTTTTTTTTTCTAGATTGAACAATTAAATTCAGAATAATTTATATTTAAACTCTGATCAGATATTCACTATCTTTTTTTTGAGTGTTGCTATGTTATATTTCATGTAATTTTTGTTATGTAATTTTCCGTTTTCGCTATCGTATGAGCTTTCATATTTTGAATCAAATATATTGAAGATTTAATATATTGACTGATAATTAAAACTAAAATAGTTAACAATGCATTTAATACTTATTTATCTTATATTTGCTAAAGAGAAAACATTGCAGAAAAATCAAAATTTATGCATGCATATAATTGTTAAAAATGAAGAAAAATCCTTTCCACTTTGGCCGACACAAGCTCATATTATTGGTATTGATACTTTTATTTTAACCTAGCAATATAAATCAAAATAGTGTCTTTATCCAAGGCAATGTTGCATTTGAATTTTGAACTTATGATCATCTCTGGCAAGAATCCGCTTTTTAAAGAATCTTTTCTTTTGATTTCCAATATAATTATTTTAATTTTATATTATATTGAAGAATATACTACACTACACAGATATACTCTAGCTACGAATAACCAAACATGTGTGCATTTAATTTTAAGAAAAAATTAATAAATAAATCAACCAAACAAGACATGATGACTTCTTAGTTCTTACCCATAGTACATATATAGATTAATAATTGCCTTAATACCATTTCAATTTTCAAAATTTAAACTACTGAGAATTGATGCAGAAATAAATGAGCTGAGAAAAGAACAACTAACCAATAAAATCAATGACTAGGCGACCGTCGCAATATCTCCCGGCAGGCTTCTTGAAGAAGGTCTCGCCATTAGGCGGTGGAGCGGCACCAAATGCAGCAGAGAGGCCGCCGGTGTCGGAGTTGGAGTCGCCAAAGTTGAAGATAGCAGGGAAGTTGCAAGTAGGAGTTGCAAGGGAAAATCTTAGTAGGAGCAAAATATGGAGAATGAGCAAAGCTTGATAGTAATAATCCATGGAGGTGAATGGAATTGATTTGAATAAAAACATATAAATGAATAGTGTGGTGGGAGATAACTGATAAGATATATTATATATAGAGAGGCCTTGGTTGAGTACTTGATTTAGTGCCCATTTCGGTGTGTGTCCTTTTCTAAGTACAGAAGCTTTCTATGTGCTATTGCTGCTGGTTGGTGTTATTGGAGGAGATTTTATATTCGCTGTTATTTCTATTTCGAGAGAATATCAGAAGTCTGGGTTATGTTATTTCATATCTGATTATTTATTTTTGATCTAATAAATAACTTATATAATACAGTTGACTTCGTGCAGTTCATCTATGTCGTCCGTATAGATCGAACGATCAACAGATGAATAACAGGATCTTGCTATTCCCTCGAAATAACATCAGATACGGACTCATTGGAGGAAGGTTCATGTGATAAAGGATAAATGTGGAAAACCCTTTTATTTTATTGATTTTACAACTGACTCCGTTGGAAAATTTGGAGAACCTTTAAATCACGTTAATTTTTTTTTGTTTTTACGTAAAGATGATAAGTTTTTTTTTAATATTCATAACAAAGTTTTTGCTTCCAATTTCATATGTGAGAATTTAAAGTTCAAATAAAAAATTCGGACCATTGATTTTATTTATTTCAATAAAAGATGTATTCACATATACTATTATTTTTTTTTCTAAATTATTTGATATTAAATTAAATGATCAAGAAATGAGTGTATTAAACTTAATTAATCATAGTTAACTAGATTCATTATTTGTTGACCCTGATTTAGTATCAAATGAACTAAAAAAATAGAATTATAGATGTATGTATCTCTCATTGAAATGATAAGATTAATGGTTTGAGTATTTTATTTCAACTTCAAATTTTGAAATATGAATCAAAAAGTAAATTTGTGATATTTTTGTGGCACCAAGAACTTGTGGCATTAAAACACTTCTCAGTAGTATTTATCAAAGTTTCAAATTGATAGTTTTTTTTTTCACGCGGAAGTCATTTCTTACACATAAGATTAGAAGTTAGTTCACCAAATTAACATTTAGCATGTAAGTGTCAGTGATATGTTAAAGAACCAAATTATTGGTTCTTGTATTTGTATCAATAATTGATGAATTTCTCATTTATTTTTTGAATTTTATTATTCATAGAAATATAGAATCATAGTTCATTTTAACAACTAAGGATTTAAATTGTGAAACATTATTATAAAAATAATTATTTATAAATTAAAAGATTATGTATCGCTCACTTTCAAACAATTGGTACCCCTACAATACATTCTAATTTCAATTAGTGAGAAATATTGTGTATTAAATTACTTACATGCTTATTACATTTCGCTATTTAATCTTTTGCATCCCTTAGTACTTATAAGTTGGAAGCAATTACAAATGGGTACATGTTAATTTCAACAAAATTGCTAAATTAACAATTGTTCTGTACTTCAGCAATTAAAATTGTAATTGTATATTATCATAAAATATTAGTATTAATAAACTCTTTTTTTGCAATGGGATCAAGAAAGAACAAAAAAAGAGTATATTTGTTAAGAAAATAACATACAAAATAACTCAAATAACATACATAACTAATTTTCGGTACAAAATAACATACATAATAATTCAAACAACATGCATAATAATTTTTTTTTAACTTGAAGAGTGACAGGACCTATATATATTCTAAATATCTAACCATTTGTTCTGTTTCAAACAACGTTTTTGGAGATTTTTTAAGATAATCTCTTTTTAGTAAATATAGAAACTATAAAACAATGAATGCTATATTAAATTAATTATTTTGCACTTAATTAATTGGTGATTAAGATTTGATATATATAAGCGATCAAACAATTATATTCATATTTGATATATGAATGATCAACTGATTATATAGATGAAAAACACAATTAAGAAAATTTACAGGAAAAACAGATAAAAAAACAATTTTTTTAATAATAAATTTACACGTTATAAACTTATAATATATCTTTAACTTGTAAGGGACCGGAAACTAGGTACATACGTGGCTTTAGTGACATGAGATGAAAGTATGGCTGCAATGTTGCATTTGTCATATACAGTTGTACTGGAAATAATCATACTTTAATGTATGATATCAGAAATCTTGATAGGAGTGAGGCTATGGTGTTCCGCAAAGCATCAAACGCGCTGTATTTTGCATTTATATTTACGATTTCGAAGGTCAAACGATCGATTCAAACCGTTAAACTTGATCTTCATATTAAATTATTTTTTGAGACCGAATTTTACTTTTTTTTATTTTTTTACAATTTTTTTAAAGGAATGAAAAATTGGTTAATCTAACGATCTCTGGATCATCCGATATGAATGATTTCCGACCTCTCTAAAAAATAGTAAAATAAATCCAAAAAAATATATAATTCAATCTCCAAGAAGATTTTGATATGAAGATGAAGTTCAACGGTCTGGATCGATTGTTTGGACTTTGAAATCGAAAATATAAAGGCGAAGTACAATGTGTTTGATGCTTTGCGGAGCATCATAGCCTCAGTCTCTTTATAGTCTGCTCCGGAGTTGAAGTAGAGTGGAAGAGAAAATGACGGAAGATCACAATTTTTACTCTCAAAATAAAAAAATTTCAAAATTCAACAAGTTAATTGAAGAATTTTCCGAATTAACCTCCTTGTACTTCCTTTAACCATCTCCAATAAAACTCTAGAGCGAGATTAACATATCACATTCTCTATTTTCTCCTCTTTCACCCTAATTTTTACTTAACAAAAAACTCTGGAGCATATCCTTAGAACATCTTTCATGTTCATTTAAAAGTGGTTCAAACTGCATGATATTACCTCGCTATAGTTTATAGAGGGGATGACTTGATCACTTGACAATAGTGATTTTGATGATTTTGACAATAACTTTATCATATAAATTCGAAAATTTAGAAAAATAGAAAAATATAAATATATTGGCGTACTTACAGATTTGCTGTCATTCAAATTTCATTCAATTAATTATGATTGATATATCCAATCAAAGATCATTTACATAATTCACAATGATACACTCTCGAGAATCCCAGCCTTTTTACTATTCTACAGTAACTATAGAAATAATTTTATTTTTAAGATTGCATTCTACTCTTGTCAGATTTTTTCAATGTAAGCATTTTTTTTTTAATAAAGATGAAGATGAAAGCCTCCCTTTAATGACCATATAGTCAATTATATCTGCAGTTTAAAGATTGAAATACTAAAATATCATAGTTTATTTTGCAATGAGTTGTTTTGTTAATTTTAATGTGACAAAAATATTCGATAATATCAATTGCCAAACACAAAGGTTTTATCAACGCATAAGATCTTTTTTTGTTTTGATATCTTTAAATATTAGTGTTCAAAATTTTGCCATTTCTCCCATTTTAGTCTTATATATCCAATTCAATTATCTATTAATACATTACAATTACAAAATTCATCTTTCTTATACAAAATCCATCTTTCTCCATTGTTATAGATTTTCCAGAAGATTATGTAAAATGAAAAATATAATTGTTTACTTTGTTGCATTCTAAATAAAAATGTTTTGACTAATCAATATTACTTTGTCGCGTGCTTCTGATTTAAGAAATGATGTTAAGTAACTAATGGAAAATAATACTTTCGTCGCATGTTAGATGGACAAATATGAAATGATATTTGAACTCCCGTTTAAATTTCTAATTAAATTTAATTAAATAGTAAGATTTTAGTTAAAATTTTGATTAAAATTGAATTTTTTTTATCAAAAGTTGTATAATTTCATCAAAATTAAATGTTAGCACTTTATAACATTAAAATTAGATTGTACTTGCAAATTGATCTCTCTAACTTGATGTTTTGGTTCCGCCACTGAACAACAACAACAACAACAACAATAATAATAATAATAAAAAAAAATAATAGTGACAATTACAATAATAATAATGATTATTATAATAATAATAGCAAAGATAATGATTATAATATAATAAAATAATAATTTTGCTAATCATGACATGTGCTAATTTGCTAATTCTATCATTTTGTTGGGTTAGCTAAACAATATTAATCAGCACTACTCACAACTTATTAATTTATGTTTGAATCACATTTTTGCGTGGATAAAAACACTTATTCATAATTAAGTGCTATTTTTTATCATCCAAACACAATAGTCTCTTCCAGTAATCGTGCTATGCTCTTTCGCCACATATATTTCTTTTCTGGTGTTATTTATGTAACACGGTTTGCCTCTTTTCTAGTGATGTTGAGATTCAAATCAGATGCGCATCACAATATTTCGTTGCTTACCTTGCGATTTCTGATTTACCCGAACATCCCAGTAATTGGGAAATGTGGTGTACATATATAAAGCAAACTTTATTAATCAAATGGAAAATTGAAGTACCTATTCGACTATAATTGTGTGAGCTTATTGCGTACATAAGCCTATTTATAGAAAAACTAAACTAAATAATAAAATGAATATGTACATACCCGTGCGACAATCTCTTATGGGCCGGTTTTTCGGCCCAATAAAAAAACCGAAGTTCAGACCGGAGAATTACAGGATTATATTCTCTGCACCTTTTTCTAACGATTCAGATTAAACGAGCACAGAGAACACTGATAAAAATAGATGCAAAAGATATCAATTCGAGAATTACTTCATGGTTTTCATGGTTTTGAATCAGCTAACTACAGCAGAAACAACGAAGCGGAAACACAAACCTTTATTATCTTTCGTGAAAATCCATTGTTACTAGTGTTGTGCTAGACGGGCCGGGCCGGGACCCGGGAAGAACAGTTACGGGTCCCACGGGTCCGGTCAACTCACGGACGGCAGGGGTCAACGGGTTTTCACGGGCGCGTTCCGACGGGCGCGTTCGGAAAAATTTCCGAAAGCCCGCCCTTGACCCGGGACGGGTCCCACGGGTCGGCGGACGGGACCCTCGGACGCGAGTTTTTGAACCAATTTTTGTTTAAAAAATAAAAAAATTATTTAAAAAAACAGAATTTTTTTTAAATCTGGGAAATTGAGAAAATGAGGTAAAAAACATTTAAAAATTTAAAAAAATGCCAAAATGAGTTAAAAATTTAATTGAAAATCGGGAAAATTAAGTATTAAATATGGAAAAATATATATATATATTAATTTTATTAAGAAAAAAATTTAAAGATATAAAAAATGGTTTAAAAACTTGAAAATCGGATTAATTAATTAAAAACTCTTGAGAAACATAAAAAATCACAAGAAAGGAATTAAAAATTAGATTAAAATTCGAAAAAATAAATATTAAATCTGGAAAAAAATAATTTAATTTTTAATATGAAGAAAATTTAAAGATATCATAAAATTTTAAAAAGGCATAAAAATAGGAATAAAATATGAAACTATTTGAAAGCATGTAAACTAATAAAAGATGTGAATTGTGATTTGTGAATGAAGAAGTGAAGAGTATATTTCTTTTAAAAATTATGAGTTTAAAAATGTGAATTTTTTTAATTAGAAACATATTTTTTATTAGCACACTTTGTATGAAAAAGGATGCAAAATCGGAAAAAAAAAATATGAACTATTTTTTCAATAATGTAACTTCTTAAGCAAATTACTTCAAAAAAAAAGTTACTCTCCTCCTTTATTCCGGGCTTGAGACCGGCTATGTTATTATTTTTTCATGTTAAAAAAATAACATAGGCGGAGTTCTAACTTTTGTTTTTGTTAGTAAAGATTTAGATGAAGTAAAAAATATTTAATGATTAGGAAAAAATTGAATAATGAAATATTCAAACCAAATTTATATTTGTAGATCGTTGAATCGTCTCATATACCAAAGCTCGTCATCTCCATGGGGGTCAAATTCATCGTCCGTATTATTTTCCGTGGTATCGGTACTCTCTTGATTATCAACACCGTCCATATTCTCTTCTTGATATAGAAGGCCAAAGCCTTGTAGATGATCATCCGCATCAATCCAATCCTTTAGACATACGAGTCGCTCAAAAACTTTTGCCCCCAACCGGCTCCTTTTATTCAAAAGAAAAAGAAATAAGTGAAAAATGAATAATTATGAAAATAAATAAGAAGTAAAGAAATTATACCTTTTATCCGTGAGAATCCGATTTGCCGAACTAAAACAAGCTTCCGATGGCACGGTTGACATAGGAATGGCGAAAATGTCACGTGCCATCAAAGATAGAGTCGGAAAAAGATTTGCATTCTTCCTCCAATAATCTAGAACATCGGTTTCGTCCGGCATCAATGGTAATGCTAAATAGCTTTGTAATTTGTTTGTGTTAATTGGGGGAGCATTGTTGTCATTGTCATCTAATTCGAGTAGTAATGCACTTCGGCTATTACTCCTATTGAGAAATTAAAAAAATATATTTAGTAAGTACAATAGATATATTTAGTAAAAGATTAGTTTAAGTTGTAGTTTAAATACAAGTAATTAAAATTTGCAATTAAAAAATATACCTAGTGTACGTAGATGAAGAGGCTATAGATTGTGCGGTATTCCTTCGATTGTTGTAGTGAGAAAACATGTCCTCAATCAAAGCTCGTACCTCGGGCTCCTCGGTTCCCCTCGGCAAATCTAAATGTGTCTTGAATTTAAATAACATTTTTACCGCATAATACAACTTGTAGCTCGGATGAAGGACATTTGCAATAATTGTAACTTTTGGAACTTGTTCCCAATATTTTAGGAACTTTTCCCTCATAGCGGCTATAATTGGAGCGATGTGCGGATCGGTGAGCTCCAAAACTACATTAAAAAATATATATATAAGTATTAGTAATAGAAATTAAATATATATATAAGTATGAAAAACTAAAATGAAATAAATATATATTATATGTGAAATTATAAGTATTATTAACTGAAAGTAAATATATATACATATATATATATAAGTAAATGTAAGTATTAGTAACTAGTAAGTAAAATTAAATATAATTCAAATTGAAAAAACTGAAATAAATATGTACCTTTCATTTCGTCATACACCTTGGAGATGTAGAAGAGGTGGTGAAGCAACTCGTGGGCGGTTGGTGTGTACGAGCAAGACAACTTCACGGTCGCTATGAAAAAAACTCGAAGAAAACTCATTAGTCCACCT
>CAXKVX010000748.1:0-29540 GCA_964058865.1 Eleocharis quinqueflora
AATAATGACAATTATAATAATACTAATAAAATAATAATGACAATAATAATAATAATAAAATAATAATAATAATAATAAAATAATATTAATGACAATTATAATAATAATAAAGTAATGATAATTACAATAATAATAATAAAAATAATAATAATGACAATTATAATAATACTAATAAAATAATAATAATAAAATAATGACAATAATAATAATAATAATAATAAAATAATATTAATGAAAATTATAATAATAATAAAATAATGATAATTACAATAATAATAATAAAAATAATAATAATGACAATTATAATAATACTAATAAAATAATAATGACAATAATAATAATAATAAAATGATGACTATTAAAATAATAATAATAATAATATTAAAATAATAATAATGACAATTATAATAATAATAAAATAATGATAATTACAATAATATTAAAAGAAATAATAATAATGACAATTATAATAATACTAATAAAATAACAATGACAATAATAATAATAAAAAAATAATGACAATTAAAATAATAATAATAATAATAATAATAATAATAATAATAATAATAAATAATAATATCAAGATGATGATTACAATGTAATAAAATAATAATTTTGCTAACCATGACATGTGCTAATTTGCTAATCCTACCATTTTGTTGGATTAGCAAAATAGCACTAACCAACACTACTCACAACTTACTAAATCATGTTTGGATCACATTTTTGTGTGGATAGCAACCCCTATCCATAGTTAGTGCTATTTTTGGTGATCCAAACACGCCCCCGGGTGTCTTTCGAATTGCAAATTGATACCTTCACATAAAAGTTAATTGTTTCCCAACAAAAAGGATACAATATAATATATGGTAGATTATTGACATAAGATATCATGTTACATCATTCACATGTTATTTTTATATTTTCTTTTTTAAAAAAAAATAATCATTTACATGTTGCTTAGCTGGGATAACATGATTTTTATTCAGATTCATCACTGCTCCGGGGGAAGCGGATTCTCTGCCGCGCAGCAGTAACAGACGTCTAAGATTCTCTGTGCTGTAGGTTACGGACGGCTCAGATTTGATTCAGAGGATCTGATATTATAAAATTTAGCTTGCACGAATCTCAATGTAAATCAAAAACTGAGATTTACCGCGCAGCACGTATAATATTTGTGGTGCGCGGTAGAAGATCTCATTCCCTCCGCCGGGAGGTCAGGGACCACTTGGATGCAACTACGAGTAAAGGCTATCTAATTGCATTATTCAATGGAATTAAATGAAACATGTATCAATCCTTTCTGAGAAAATGTTAGGTTATTCCAATTTGATGGCTGTTGCTATCTAGTAGGACCAGGTGTGGATTCAGGATTTTCGCCGGGGGTTCAAGATTTACGGTTTATTCCAGGGGTTCGAAATGATGGTTATTCTTAGAAAAAAATTATTTTACATGATCATTTATGCAAAAAAATTTCAAATATATGATATTTTTTAGTTTTTTAAAAAATATATGATTATTTTTGAAAAAAAAAATTTCAAGAAGGTTCAACTGCACCCGAAGCAAGATGGCTCCGCCACTGAGTAGGACACCAAAAGGCACACCTTATCAATTTGTCTCTTTGTTCATGTTTTCTTTCTTCAAAAACAGAATTTGATGATTTCTGGTGCACCTTTTTGAAAAGTTTAATATACCAATGCAGCGTTATCGGAGAAATTTGATAAGGCAGCCACCGCCCATTTTTTATACTAAAATTTTAAATAAATTATTACAAAATTATCAATTAATTTTGAAATTATATAGGGTCAAATATAAAAATCCGGCTCAAATACATTTTCAGTTTAAAGACGAAACAAAAAATATATAAGGGTAGAAAAACCAAGAGTCCGACATTAGGCCCCTTTCGGTCATTTCACTGTGCGCGTGAAAATTTAAATTTTTTACTCAAGAGTCCTTTTAAATTTAGATTATAATTTTTGAGATCCAACTAAAAATTTATTACTCAAAAGCTTCATTTCAAATTCAAGATCTTACCGATGCATAGATCCGCCCCTGCCTCAAAGAGAAAAAAGATGAGTGTTTCATACTCCGACTCTTGATGTGTGGGTATTTTAAATTTAGTTTATTTTTCTATGGATTAAAATTAACTTTGCAGTATTATTAGTATAAAAGTTATTTTGATTACATATTTATTAATGACTACATACGATTATAATACGATTATAATATATTTGTATAAATTTTTTGCGTCAACCAATCTCTCTCTCTAAATTTTGGGTAAGTTTAAATTCATATTTATTCAATGGTATATACTTTGAACTCATCCATTTGTTTTAAAGTTCAACCTTTTAATTTAGACTCCTACTTTCCACGCTCGTCTCAGGAAAATGACAATAAACGTCAGATTTCTACTCAGACCCTCCAAATTATTAAATTTTGCTTAATATTTTTCAAGGAATTTACATTAAATAAACTTTTATATTTCTTAAACATAAAAAGATCGGTGCAGCCACCTTCCAGCTAGGGATGTTCTAATGGTTTAGTTTATTTGGTTTTCAAAAATAAAAAAGTTCAGTTTGATTTTTTTGTTTAAATGAATCGGTTTGCTTGAATTTTTTAATTACTTCAGTTTTTTTGTATTTGGTTCGGTTGATTTGGTTTTCAAAACCAACTAAACTGCTCAACTGAATTTATTGATTTTTTGAGACATAAAATGAAAATTGTTGGATTGAATTTTTGAAAAAAAAAGTATCAACATATTTTTATTCAATTAATTGAACGGTCTATGTAATGTCAACAATTGTTATAAATCTTGATTTTTTTATATATATATTTAGGTTTTTTATTTTATTTATTTTTTGTTGAGGTTTGATACTTAAAATTTTTATTTCGGTTAAATCAAACAATCCAAAAATATTAATTGCATTTTATTGGTTCTGTTGACAATTTTAATTCGATTGGTTAGATTTGAATTTTGGAAACTAAAAAATTTAATTTGCTGAATTTATTTCAGTTTTAATTGAACCAACCATTTGAGCACCCTTCTACCGACCTTTAACAACTAATATCAGAGAAAATGCTGAAGTTCCTATCAGATTTGTCTTTCATGATTCTCAAGTTATAAAAACAAATTAAAGAGTTTTCCGATCCACTTCTCGATTTATTTTGAGATCTAATGTTCATTTTATTTTCTTTATTATATTCATCGGGATTTTTTTTAGAAAAAGATAGGATCAATGCCTCCAAATTTCATTCATTGTGTTCACAAGATATATATGATTTATTACAAGAGTATAATTTAAATGCTCGAGTAATTTGAAAGGTTCATATGATAGATATTCAAGTCTACTTTCATCACGTCGAGTAGGATTTGTGATCGGAGAAATGTGCATCTAAAATTTGACTCCATATTCAACTTATGTCTTAATCAGTGATTTTTTATAATGAGTTTGCGTTGGAATCAATTTTGAGTCGCTCGTTTCTCCGATCACAAATCAGACTCGACGCTGTGGAAGTAGACTCGAATACCTGGAATTCCATGGCTTACAATGATAAAAAGAATGTAATTATGATCCGGACGAGCGTAGTCAAATTTGTTAGAAAAAATATTAAGTATGATTAGTATTTTTTTTCTACAAACTTCGACAGCGCTCGTCGGGATCATAATTAGTTTTTTTATTATCGTCGCAAGCCATCAAGCTGTAGATATTCGAGTCTACTTTCATTCTGTGGAATCTGATTTGTGATAGAAGGAATGTGCATCTAACATTTGGCTCCATATTCAACTTATGTCTTAATTAGTGATTTTTTATCATGAGTTTGTGTTGGAATCAATTTTGAGTCACTCGTTTCTCCGATCACAAATCAGACTCGACGCTGTGGAAGTAGACTCAGATATCTATAGTTCAATGACTTGTGATGATAAAAAATACTAATTACAGTCCCGATGAGTGCAACTGAAGTTGTTACATAAACTTACCTAAATACAATCCAACTCATGAATTAAAATATTAATAATTTTTAATAATAAAAAATTGAAGTTCAAAATTTGAAAATTTTGTTATGTTTGACCTAAAAAAAATAAGAATAACATTTATGACCCTGGATTCAAATCTTTGGCGATAATAACCTTACTTTAATGTTCACGTTCACGTGTTATCTAGACGCATGTATTCAGATATACTTAGAATTTTTTTGTATGAATTTATAAGTACATCTGAACGCATGCGTCTAGATAACATACGTGAACATGAACATGGACGTTAAAAGATAGGGTTATTATTGCAAAACAATTGGATCTAAGGTCATAAATATTATTCTTATTTTTTTAGTTTAGACATAAAAAAAAATTTCAAACCTTTATAATCAAACTCTGCGGGGAGAAATCAAATTTCAACAACACCGGCCTTTTGGATTTTTCCAAATGGCTGGTGTTCGCTACCCCGGTCGTTTCTATTTTTCGCGTTTTTGCACCACTCTTTCTTTTTATTTATAATTTATTTATTATATTTCTAATATTAAAAAAATCGGTAGAAGATACGTGTACAGGTAAATAAGCAACCGACTCCACAAGCGTGTGTTCTCGAGCAATCTTAGTTTGTTGAACTAGCTAATGATAAGTTCTTAGGAATTAGAAATTGGAAGACAAATTCTTAAGCTTTAGGGTTCATTTTTTTATTGTGATCAGATTGTAATTTGTGACATATTTATGATATATTAATGCTTTATAGTGCTATCTATATTTTATTGTGCTATTTAATTTCTTTGTGATAATTTTTTTTGATCGAATTCTTTGTGATAATTTTATAAATGATATATTGACTAACAAAATATGGGGCTATCCATTTATAAAATATTTTTTAAATAGTCATCTAAGGCAACGGTTAATAGTAAATAAATATTGCCTTAGCCGAATATTAAATTCTTATTTTCTCTGCGGCAAAACACATTTGCCAACGATTTTTCACACGATTCAGCAATCTATTATACATCAACGATTGCATAATCGTTAATAAATGTATTTTTTAATAATGACTATATCTTTTTTTGTTGTAGTAATTTAGAAGGTTGATGGCCTATATAGTTTGTTTTCATGGCGCATCATCTCTCAGAGTAGGTCCTTTCCACCATGATTGAACTGGCCTGTTCCAGAGCCATGCCCATTTCAGCATTAGAAATATATTAGTCATCTCTAAATTTTTTTTGTCAAGCCTCCCATTGCTTTGGGTATCGTAGTTAAGTGTCAATTAGTCATGTGCATCTCTTTATTTTGTTGATTCTCTTGCTTGTATCCAGTGGCGGAATTATTTAAGAGCAAGTTTAGGAAAGTGTTCGGATTTGATTTTCAAAAATGTAAATTTAGTGTATTTTTAATTATTATGTAGTGAAAAATAGATTTTTAACGATATTTTAGTAAAAAATAAAGGCCACAGACGTAGAAACTTCCTCCAAACAGAATTAATATTAATATCACCAACATTAGGATAATTGACTCCAATAGAAAATCCAAAACTCAATTGCTGTTCTATAAATGGATATATATTGATACTTCACACAACTCCAGACAACATAATCATTGTACAATGCATCAGATGATCAGAAACTCGTGTTTTTACAGAGAAAACCATTTCTCCGTAGAAAGAATAAGAACGGCTTACAATCTTCCATTCAAGAATATATTGAATCTCCTGACTTTTTGTACAATTCTTAACAAAGTTCGCATACACAACTTTGGTAATTAAGTAAAATAATCCCAAAAACACTTCATCAAAAGTTCATATTTGTAGTGTGGATCTATGATGGCCTATAAAACTTGGAAAAAAGGGAAAACTACTTCCTACTTTGTTGTTACATTCTACTTTTTCTAGTTTCTTTTCTTACATTTTGGGAAAAATGGGGTTGGTGGGTTGAAGAAAGCATGTTTGTCGTTTGTTCGTTTACTTTTTCTTTTTTCTTTTCATTTTTCTTTTTTATTACCAAAAAGCTCCTAACTTAACACCTCTGATCGGATCAATGGTTGAACACAACAGAAGGCACCTTAAAGCCTGAATCCATTAGAAATGGAATTGCATGAGGCCTTTCAGCCAAATCCCTGTAAAGCTCATACTCTGCCTCATAATCATGCAAATCAAGCTCCACCTTTTGATTTGTATGATAATGGTGCTTCGCATCGGTCGACTTGCCGAACCCAAAGACACTAACCTTGTCGCAAATTCCCACCGCGAGCATTACTGCTTGCATACCGGATGAATAATGAAACGCCATCTCATCATGCTGTTTACTCCAATCCTCTGGACTTTTACCGGTTTCACGCACAAACCTCTTCAAAGAATAGTACTTTACGAGCCTCGTGCATAACAGGTCAAACCGTGCATCGGTGACCTGAGTTGGTGCTCTGTCAGCCTCATTACAAATTGTCAGATCGACAAAGTGTACCGCTTGGCATACGTACATGATCAGTGGTACATCATCTCCATACGGGTGGCAATAGCATCCCTTGCGTCGTGCACAGAGGAACAGTATGTTGCTGTTAACGAAGGAGATGTTGGTTTTTGATCCGACATGGTTTGTGTATCCAATGATACGTGCATTATTTAACCGGATGACAAATTCGTGCGAATCGATCAGCTCCCCTCTTTCTGATTTTAGTAAGATCCCACTATTACCCACCACTGCACATGATTTATACCGGCGTTGTGTCGTCAGATGGGCAAGTTGGGTCATGATTTCTGGTTGGAAATAACGATGACCGAACCACTCAGAGAGCGAGCGCCGAAACTTGGGAAGATTAAGCAATTCCTTGGGAGACAAAAACCGCCGATCTGAACCATGGGCTATAATCAAATTTGATCGGTGATCGTTACGGCGAAACATGTAATATCTGCCTGAGCGACCAGCAGCTGCTGGTAGATCACCATGAAGTAATGAGTTAACATCCTTTTCTACAATTGCTTCGCTGGGGTCGAATTCGGAGAGGCGTAGCAGAGTCTGGTTGAACTCCTCTATGAAAGAAGCAGTTTGAGTTGGGATGGTGGTGTAAGATGTAGTCGTGTACCCAGAGATGGTGCTGCGGTAAGAGAGAACGGCGACAAAAGAGGTAACAAGTAGGAGGCTGATGGGAAGCCGGAGTGGGGCCTTCATCTTTCAAATTGCCATACAATTGAATGAGAATTGAGAAGCTTTCTTCTTTTTCTCTTCACTTTCTAAAAAATAGAAAGGGAAGCCTGAAGGGAGGAAAGAGAAGGATTGGCTGGAACTGGAACAATAGAAGAGGGGGGATATACTTGGGGAAAGTTATAAATAGTGGTGTTGGATACGAGAATTGGAAGAATTTTTTTTCAGACTACACGAAATAAAAAAAGTGGGATAGACCAAATTTATATTTGGTGGTTTATAATCAATACCTCGACATTTTTCTGAGGATGGATTCCGTTTTAAGACAAGTTTTAAGTTTCTCACAAGTTGTTCATTAGTATAGACTTCAATTACAAATTTCTAATTGAGGTATTTTTCGAGTGCTTATTCTCAGTTCTTTTGAATACTCTCACAAGTCAATTGGAACAGGTGGTGCTCAACTTATTTCACCTGAGAATTGATTTATGAAAGATTAAAACAGAATTACTTTGATCGGAAAAAAAAAGAATATATTACTTAAAAACAGTTTTCTATTAAACTCAAAACTTTTACAATCATTTCTATCTCTCTTATTCACTTCTACAAAACCCTCATATTATACTAAAAGGATAATCATTACATATACAAAAAGTCTACAGCTACCTCTGTAGCTAACTGTAGCTCATCGAGGCCACGGTACAAAAGTCCTTGCACGCACGTGCTATCTCTGACTTTGGTGGCCTCCTGTAAGACTTATACTTTTGGCGTCTGTCAACTCAAGCTGTCAACTCGAGCTGTGAGTTATTCGGGTTGATCTTCTCGAATTCTCATCTTCGGCTTCTTGAGTGACTTCGAGTTGTTTGTCCCGAGTCCTCTTTGCCTTTGGCATCTTGAGATCTTCTATCTCGGTATGCTCCCGAACTAGAATTTCACCTCCCGAGTTCGTCTTACTACCCGAGTTCAGATTACTACTCGAACAATGTTCATTATCCGAACATTATTCTGAATTCCTACTTCTTCCCTTCAAGTTCAGAATCAAATTCGAGACTTAAAGATTACAACTTCCAACAATATTAAGAAATAGATTTCATAATCGTGTTAATATGATTTCGTGTATCAGTGTACGGGGTCTTATTGCCTTGTGATTTTTTTTAAATAGCGGGAACCAAATCTGCTGTTTGATAAAATTCTGCTTGTTTCCTGCTTGTTTCGATTTGAACTGTTCAAAACTCATCTAACGGTCAAAACATCTGCCTTTTGAATCAAATCACAGCCGTCTGTGACGATAGAGCGGTCAGATAGAGACAAGGTGCTGGTTGACTCAAAAACAAGCAGCAGATTCGGACCCGCGACCCTAGATTTTCAGATCTGAATAGTACCGCTCCTTGCGTACTAAGATAAAACGGTAAAATGTTTATAGAGGAACCTATTTTTGTTTTTTTTGTTTTTTGGAAGATGAATGATTATTTTGATGGCATTGCAAGATTACGACCTCTATTTCCTTTGTAATTTCAAAGGTTTTGGTTTTGGTTTTGTTTTATTTTACATTTATGTGGCATCGTGCGTATCTGTTCCGGGTGAGGTCAAGATATTTATTAAATCTAAAACTAAAACATACAAATAAGTATTTTACAAAGAATATATATGTCGTTTATTCATTCAGATAAATTTATAATTTAGAAGGAATTCAGAGTCCATATTTATTGGTGCTTCGTCATGTCTTGTTTCTTTAGATTTTGAAATTTAAATTGTTATTGATGTAAAATCAACTTGATTACATGCTTATTGATGACAGTCAATTATTATAATTGATTTATATTTAAATTTTTTGTTCACAACAGACTCACTTTTATTTTAACAATCATCAAGAGAGATGATTAAATCGTCTTGTGTGAATCGTTAATATTGTTCGTTCTTGATAACTATTGAAATGATGCAATATTCTTTTATGCGTACAATATGATATAAATGAAATATTCGAGTAAGTGAGCTTAACTAACAAATTAACGAAATCGACTTCAAATGACAAATCAAAATCGTTGAAATCGATTCACATGACGAGTGATGTATCTGCATATCAATTTTGTTTCTGTTTTTTTATTTTGTTAAATATATTGTCAAGCGGTCAAAAAATGAATGATGATGGATTTTTTTCACGCATTCATTTTTTGTCACATTTTGACTGCTTAACTTTACATTAAATTAAAAAAAATATTATAATTTTAATATGCAAATACATCACATGTTATTTAGAATAGTTTAACAGTTTAAATTTGTCATTTGAATTCGATTTAACTATTTTTTTAGTTAAGTTCATCAACAATCCCGGTGAGCTTAACACATGTACACTAGTTCTACTCTGAAATAATGAATCAATTAGTTTGGATATTTAAGAATCTAAAAAAATTTAGTTAAAATTCAGTATGTTGACATTGTTGTGGCATCAATGACCATAATAATTAGATTATTTTTTATATTAATTGGTAACTATAAGAGATTTGAAATTTACTTTCATTGGTGCTTAAATAGTAATGAAATAATAGGCATACAGTTTATAAGGATAGTAAATACGTCTATTTATTCAGTTTGACAAACTTTAAAAATATGTGCATGACAGAGCCTATCACTCAGTGGCAGATTCAGAATTTACGTCTATTTATTTAGTTTTACAAATTTTAAAAATCTGTGCAGATTCAGAGAGGGACCATGCAAAATTCAGGCACAAATAAATGTATCATATTTAAAATTTTATATTAATTAGTAAACTCAGGACAATGCAGAACAATAAATCTTATATTTGCTGTCCTGTAGGAAAAAAAAAAGTAAGAAAAAATATTAAAATACAGCCTAAGCACGCACGTATCTGAGTTTCAATTATATTCGAAAATATTTTTCCTCTAATTAATGGAAGATTAATTCTTGCATTATGCTATCAATCTTGCTAGCTCACGCAAAACTATTGCTTCCCTTTAATTGTATTATATATACGAATATATATCATTTCTTCTTTAACCTATAAGCACTACTATAAAAATGAACTTTAATAGTCCTTTTTTAATAGTAGTCTTGTATGAATTTCGGTATAAAAAGATTTTATAATGGACATTAGAGCAAATTCGTTATAAAAAAAAAGCTTTATTATACCGGATGGGGGCCTGAATCCTCTGTTATAACGGACATTAGAGCAAATTCGCTCAAAGCATCCGCTATTAAAGGGTCACATTTAATAGCGGAGGGGCGACGGGTCCGATATTAAAGGTATAGTTTTAATAGCGGCTTCTAGGGGGTCTGCTATTAAAAAGAATCCCACGAATTGCTCATAGTTCTTATAATCTGCAGCGTTCGTTCTAACAAATACGACGCTAAAAAATCACTCAAAAAAATTCCATTTATTTCATTCATCTCTCTTATATATATTTTTACTCTTCATTATCTCTTAAAATTTTCTTTTCATCTCTCAATTTTTCAATATACAAACACAAAAGATCAAACCAAAAAATTCAATTCAATATTTTTTTCCCAATCTCTATATCTCTTAGTTTTCTTAAGAGCTACACTAAATTTGTTTATTTTTTTCGTTTGTCTTGAACTTTTTTAGTTCAATTTGTTTTTTCATTGCATTGTTTTCAATTTGGAGTTTTTTCATTGCACTATTTTCACATATTTTTTGAAGTTTTGAAATTTTTAACTTTTTTTATTTGAAATTTAGTTCAAACAGCCGTCAGCTATTTTTTAAAATTTTGTTAAGAATTAAGTTAGGAATTAAGTTCAAATTAAAATGGATAATTCAAATCTGACAATTGTCACTGAACAATCATCAGCTTTTTTTTATTTTTGCTAATATTTAATAGCGGACCCCTGCAAAGGTCCACTATTAATTCTCCCTTTTAATAGCGGATCTATCACTGGGTCCGCTATTAAAAGGAAGAATTAATAGCGGAGGTGTCTCTAGGTTCGCTATTAAAGGCTGGTGTTAATAGCGGATTCCCGCTAATAAAAATTAGAATTAATAGCGGGTGATACAACTTTTTATAGCCTCCTTTAATACCCCCATAACCTGTTATTAAATTCCTTTTTCAGTCGCTATTAAAACGACATTCTGTAGCAGTGAAGAGAATATAATTTCTTAGCACACCAAATTAAAATGATATAAATGTCAAATCCGTCTTAAAAATCTAGTTAACAATTTTTTTGTGTCAAATTTTTTTCCGATATAAGGGATTCTTGAAAACCCATAATCTAGTACTAAATGTCTTTTAACGAAATTTCATCTTTGTACTCTTAAAAGCTTGAACCGATTAACTCACTAAAATCATCCTAATTATCTACTACTTGAGCTACTAAGCCATTTCATCAAAGTCATTGAAGTTGTTTTGTTTAATTTTGCCTTTTTGCCTATATAAAATAAGGAGTGACTAACTGTACCCCAACTCTTGTACCTCGTAGGAGTATCACAACTAACTTTCTAAAAAAGGAAAGTCAAATAGTCAAATGTTTTCTAAAAATGAAAAGTTTAACAGTCAAAGCGAATAAAAAAATAGAAAGAGTTTGACTGCTCGCAATATTCTGAACGTTTCCGCAACACACACTATTAAGAATGTTTTTCATATAATACATATGTGTTCATACTAAATAAAACAGGTATTCAGACTAAATAAAATAAGTGTTCAAACTGGTTGAAAGAGGTGTTCATAATAGCTTTTTTAAGTTTTTTTTTGCACTGTTTCATGTCTTTTTTGCACATAATGTAAGGACTGCAGACTAAATAAAACAGGTGTTCGAACTAAATATAACATGTTTTCATATTAGCTGTTTCAAATATGTTTTTGCACTGTTTCAAGTATTTGTTTTTGAGAAAATTTGAGCAAAAAAAGGTGCAGAAAAAACTAAAACATGTGATTTGTAGGCTTTAGAAGCGTTCTTCAGAGTCAAAACTGCGTCGTTATGGGGTTACATCCTGGAAAAGTGTGTGTGTTATGTCGTATCGTTTTCGAAAAGTGTTCATACGCGCTAATCGAAGTTACGAGTCAAAAGTTGCGTCAGTTCGAAGATCAAACGTTATTTTGTGCTCATACTAACTAAGGATAATGTCATACTAGTTCAGACTAAATAAAATAGGTGTTCATACTAAATAAAACATTTTTTCAGACTAAATAAAACAGGTGTACAGACTAAATAAAATATGTGTTCAGACTAGTTTTTTCAGGTCTGTTTTTGTACTGCTTCAAATCAGTTCTGCATAAAAAATGAGGCACATACTAAATGAAAAAGGTATTCAGACTAAATCAAATAGTTGTTTAGACTAGTTTTTTTTGCACTGTTTCAAGTATGTTTTGTACAGAAATTGTGTGCATAATAACTAAGGATATGGTTATACTAACTAAGGATATGGTCATACAAACTTCTCTAATGGTTATACTAGTTGTTTCATGTCTGTTTTCTACATAAATGATGTGCATACTGAATAAAATAGGTGTGCATATTAAATAAAAAAAGGTGTTAAGAATAAAAAAAGAAGGTGTCCAGACTAGTTGTTTCAAATCTATTTTCTTTCATTATTTCAAGTTTAATCTGCACTATATAAAAATGTGCTCATACTAACTCCTCTGATGGTCATACTAACATCTCAGGTGGTTACACTAACTCCTCTGATAGTCATACTAAATAAAAAAGATGTTAAGACTAAATAAAGTTGGTATCCAGACTAGTTGTTTCAAGTCTATTTGTTTTCACTGTTTTAAGTCTAATCTGCACTATATAAGAATATGCTAATAGTAACTAAGGATATGGTCATACTAATTAATCTGATGGTCATACTAAAATCTCAAGTGGTTATACTAACTCCTCTGATGGTCATACTAACCCTGATGGTGATACTAACATCTCAGATAATCATACTAACTCCTCTGGTGGTCATACTGACTGTTGGATCAAACATTCATTTGTTTGTTGATTTGCAAAACTATTTGAATTTTTCCATTTCTTGTGTTTTTGAAAATATTTTTAGGGCATTTAAGCAAATGCACAAAGAAACACAAGAGATGATCAAGGATGACCTACAAGCAAGATTAGAAGATCAATATCAACATGTAGACTTGCTTAGGTTAATTAGATTTAGTTTATTTAAATTTGGAATTAAAAAGAGCAAGGAAATATCAACTAAATTGGACAAAACCACACCTCAGCAAGATAGCGTTATAACGCCAGAATGAACGTTATAACGCTAGATGACCAGTTTTTCAAAATGAATTTAAAAATGGAAAATGGACAAACCAAGGATCAAAACATCAAAAATATGTCTTAAATATCATTTAAATTTATCAATTTAAAAATGACGAAGAAGACGATATGATAGCGGCATGGACTCTTAGATCTCTTATATTTTATTTTCTATTATTTATCTTGTCTTTTTGAGGTTGTATCAAACTTAGTTGCTATGCTATGTGTTGGTTGTATTAATTAACATTTATTTTGGAACAATAGTTAATTAGGAAGACATGTAGTTTAATTATATTTGATCACCGTTTGTTTGAGTATGCCTACTTGTCTTATTTGTGTTGCTTTATTTTTACTATTATCCATGGCTATTATTTTTTATATATTGGATATGTGCATAATTGATCAAAATATAGTAAATTGAAGGGAAGATCTATTAAAAACTCTATAGATTAAGAGGAGCTTTATTGTTAAATTAGTAATTATTATTTTGAAGTGCATGAATTAAGAGGGAGCTCAATATTGCTACATTTACCCTTTTGTTCGATTCACAAATGGGAGGAGAAATCACATATGTGCCAAAAAAGTTTTTATATCAAAATTATTAAATATGCACATATGATAGAGTTTTGCAAATCGATAAAAGAGGGAGATTGTTGTCTCAAATAATTTCTTTGTATTTGTCGATTTGCAAAACCTTTTGCATTTTACCATTTTTCTTGTGTTTTAGAGTTTTTGCGGGACCATTTTGCAAAACTAAAAAGGAGCACGAAATGAGCAAAATCATCAAGATCAAGCATCAAGACTAAATTAGTACATCTTATTTATGTTAAAATTAATTTAGAATAAAATGAACTTGACAAAATATAGAAAAACCTAGCAAAAATGACCAACTCAACATTAACCGTTGTGTAATGGTTATGTACCATTACGACGGTTGAGAAAGCAAAATTTCTAAGCCAAAACAATTTCGAGTCAGGACCAATCATTGTGTAACGGTTGGATACCGTTGCAACTGTTTAGTAATAAAATTGAAAATTCGAAAATTCACCAAGTAGTCAGGGTTAATCGTTAGGCAATGGTTGAACCAAAACTATCTCAAAAATGGCTTTCAAACGGCTTGAAATTTTGGACTATTCTTACCAACCATTATAATGGTTGTTCCGACCGTTGTAACAGTTCGGAGCTGAGACAGTTTTTGATCTAGTTTTTGCACAACTATAAAAGAGGGTTGCTCCCTATTTCGCCCCCATCTCTCTCCAACCATTACTTTCAAATACTTACAGCAGCCACCAACATCCATTAATGCTCTAAACATAGCCAAATTCATTAATTAAATCTCAAATTCATTTAAACTAAATTAATCTAGTATTATGTGAGAGATTGTTTGTTAGATCAATATCATTTATTGTCTCCTATTCTCTATTCTCTTTGAGTGATTATTTGACCTCTCTGCTCAACTTAGTGTGTAAGAAGGAGAGGTTCTTCTTTGTAAGGACAAGTATTTAGTGGAGGGGACTAAACTTATTATCACAAGAAGCAGGGGCGTCAGGATCCGGAGAGTAGGCTTTGGGGAACCCTGTCAACATCTCGCGACTTCAATTACTCATTCCTGCTAAGATTTTCTCTCTTTACTTCTATTTACATTCAATTGAATTGCTTAGGAGTAAATTTAAGCATATTGCTTGATTTAATTGTTTGTGAATTCGCAATTGATCCCTTGTCATTGTTGAAATCGAAAATTTGTATATAAATCTAGGCACCTAGGTTTATCAAAATCGACAAGAAAGATCATATTCATTTGGAAGATCTCACAATAACTATGGAGAGTAATTGAAAGACAAAGCAGAAGAAGAACAAGAGGAGAAGGCTTGCACGATAATCAGATCAAGTTCAAGTGAAGATTTTGATAAAATATGGAACGAGGTATTGCTTCCGCTTAAGTTTACGGTTTTCTCAAGTGATCATTGGTTTATTAAACTAAATTTATCCTTTGATATCAGAGTCAACTTGATGAGAATCATAAGAATTTGTTCCATCTTCATATCTTGAAATTCTCAGATAATATAAAATTTATTTTATCAGTATTTTCACAATTCAGAAGACTGTAAAATAATGAATTCATGAAAATATTTCAAATAGACTAGGCAGTATATTCAATTTTTTTTATGAATTATCATTTGCGTTAGATTTGTTTTGTTAAGAGTCATCTAGTAATAAATATTAGGATTCCAAAAAAAATTATATGTTCAAAAAAATACACTTTATGTATATTTTTCTTAAAAAAAAACAAAGAACAATCTATATAAAGTAATCAAGATTTTTAGTGTTGGTGAGAATAAATATTTAGATGCTAAGATGCCGACTTCTCCTTCTATGAGAATTTGTCATGCACCAGCTATTTGCATTGGACCCGATTCTTCTACCGCGCAACACCGACGGACGGTCCAGATTTACTGCGTTGTCAGTTACGGACGGTTCAGATTTGATTCAGGGGGTCTGATATTATAAAGTTTAGCTTGTACGAATCTTGATGCAAATTAAAGACTGAAATTTGCTGCGCAGCACGCACAGTGACGGTGCCGTGTGGTAGAAGATCTCGTTCCATTTGCATTATCCTCTTTTAAGAAAAAATGACAATCTGAGCTATCACTGTCAAAATGAATGCACTACGATTGAATCCGTCGATGTATCCTGACTGCTTCGTCTTTATTTTGAGGAGTTCTATGAAATTTTTTATAGAATTATAGGATTCTTTTATCTTATAAGATCCATTCTGTCGAGATTTTATACAAGTTTTCTATTCTTGGAAAAAAAAATTGAAATATAGGCATAATTATTTGTGAACACGCTAGCTAGAATTTATGTTTCCGTGCTTTGATGGATTTATTAACTAATGAATTGGATAGTTGGTACACACTAACACACACACACACAAAATAGTGAATAAGATGCAAGATGACTTAAGAATATTCACTTTGAATAAGCTGCACCATATATAGTTTAAATTTGCTAGAGGTTATTACCACTGTTTTATGCCACTTCATTTTTCTTGAATTAGTCATAATTGGATTATACTGTTTTACAAGAGCACGAAAATTGACCTTTTCAACGGGCACAACAGTCAGAGGCGAATTTAGAATTTTCGTTAGGAAAGATGAGATCTTTTACTTTTTTTTTCAGAGAGGAGCAAATTGATTCACATTTTTAAATATACATGATTATTTTCCAAAAAAAATTAACAAATCGTACAAATACACAAGCTTATTTTGCAAAAAAAAATTTCAGAGTGAAGCGGCTGCCCCTCTCTGACCTCATGTAGCTCCGCCCGTGACAACAGTGAATCCATCATTGTATACTGACTGCTTCATATTAATTTTGAAGTTTTTTTATGGTTTTATAGAATTCAGTATTCTTTTATTATATAAAGATCCAGTCGAGATATTATTGAAGTTCTTGAAAGATTCTAAATTTGAAATATAGGCATATATAACTATTTGTGAACACGCTATCTAGAATTAAATGAATCTCTCTCTTAAACTTGAAATTACGGTTTTCTCCTCCAAAATTATAATATCATATGTATCCCTAAAGATAATATAAAATTTTCATATTTATCCAATTCATTATAAATTAATTGAAAATTTTAATAAAGTATAGCTTCGGTCCTTCAATGGTACCCTAATTTTGTTACTTTCATGTCTCACGTTTAGATGATCAAAGGTTATAAATTCTTCGTGCGTAGCGCGATCAAATAAATAGTTTAAATATAGTTTACAAGTACATATAATTAAGATACTGTTATCATCTCTACCTTAGGTAGAGTATTGACAAAATCAGGATGGTCCGACTCGGTCCGAGAAATTCGAGGTCACGATCAGGCCCGGCTCGATCCGAGGGTAAATCCGTGCGGATCCGTCCAAAATAACCGGAGTTCAAAGACGTGTTGCGGTCAAGAATTATGGAAAAACTTGATTTAAATCCGACCCGCGATTGAACCAGTTCGGAACGACCCGACCCGCCTAACCCGTTTTAACCTGCCATTAACCCATCTTTAACCCGCCATTAACCCGTCATTAATATTTCTTTTATTTTTTAACAAATTATTTGAATTTTTATATTTTTGAGTTATAAATAAACTTAAACATATTCTTTTATTATATTTTTATTTTGACATTTTATTTTCGATTTTTGGAATTTTTTGCATTTAACTTTGATTTTTTTTATTTTTGGAATTTTCCGAAAATGAAAAAAAAATCGGCGACCCGACTAATTCAACCCGGACCGAACCGGTTCGGACCCGCCTCAAATCCGCCGGTCCGCCGATCCATGAACATAAGACGGGTTGCGACCGACCTACAAAATTTGAACCCGTAAAAATTCGATCCGATCAACCTGTTGGACCAGCCAACCCGTTGGACTGAACAGGTTTGGACCGACGCAGTCCGGATCGAACCGTTGTCAAATCCCTACTCTTAGGCCAGGCCTCAAATGTCAGGTAATTGGGAATCTTATCTTGGATGGACCCAATAAGAACAATCGGCCGGATAATTTTGTAGCATTGTAATCGTTTCAATTTCCGACACAATGTCAATATGCAACTAAAGTCCAAAGACTGTCATGTGGCTTGCAATTCGGTGAATCTTGAGCTGCCAAATCCAATTTCCAATTGCCGTTTTCTCTAGCTACCTTCAATTAATTTATAGTGACTAGTGAGAAGTTGAGATTAAGCAGAGAACATAAAAGATGAGAAAGAAAGAAGATAGTATGTCAGTACTCAGTTGAGAGAGCTTGTGACAGCTCTTCCTTATTGCAACAAGAAATTGTAATCGTTGAATAATCAAGCAGTGTTGAGTGTTGTCAATTCTGGATTTCTTTCCTGTTGGTGAGTAATACTTGTGTGCGCTGTGTATTTGTAAACCCTTTAATTAAGTCTAGTGATCAACTGCATTTGATGTCTTAATTTCAAGGTTTCATTGAAACATAAACCACAAATTACAAAATTTATTTCAATCATCTGTTTTTTCTTTGTAATTGTCATATAATAATATTTTATTTGATGCACTGTTGTGAGATATATATCTATATTATTGACTTCCTATATGCTTTGATGCTTTCATTGTCCTCAACTACATAATTATCATAGCCCACTCATGTATTAGCTGTCTCTAAATTAACATGATTTTATCGTGCACTATTAATAATTAATTGCTTGGCTGTCCCAAATTAAACAAGAAATTAACTGGGGTACTAATCGCTGCTTCCTTCTCTTAGTTAGTGTTATGTATTTGTGACATTTCTATTATTTTGTGAAATATATATTATTTATCATCCGGTTCCAGTCAAAGTTTGAAGAAAATTTGATTCAATTAGATGTTCATTCTTATGGAACTCTGGAGGGTAAAGAAAATATCATTTGGTTAATTGGTTAGAGGTGTGTAGATTTAAAGATCAAGGAAGTCTAGGAATTACCAACATTAAAAAACTTTAAACATATCATTATTATGTAAGTGGATTTGGAGGTTAAAAGACCCATCATGTTTTGATTGGTGGAAATCAGTAATTTTTTTTTGCAAAATATAATAATCTTACAAATCATTTCAATTGGTCTCCCTTTTGAAAATTGGTCAAGGAACATTAACAAATCATAGAAATTAATAGGGGGGTTAAAATTGGAAATTATACTGCAATTAGATTCCGGATGGATAAATGGAGAGGAGATATTCCTTTGTTGCTTGAATTTCTTCCTTGTTTCAAATTTGTTCTAATTAAAATAATAATCTATATAGGGTTTTTCAGAACAATTTTCCACTGCAGTTTAGAAGAAAATTTTCCACTTTGCAGATACAATAATTCTTTCAAATTATAAATGAGTTGCTCAAGGTTTTTCCCCTTTCCGATGATAGGGATTCAGTGTTACAGCAAAATAAATGTAAATAACCGTAGCCTTCAATAACCTCCGTCATAAAAATCAATGAAAATGACCGATCTAAATCATTGAAAATATATACTAATATAGACTTGGAGACTGAATTTTACACTTTTTTATTTTTATACTATTTTATCGAAGGAGTTAAAAATTTAGTTATCTAACGATCTACAAACATTCAATTTTCAACTCATCCGATAGAATAGTTAAATATTTCTAAAAATGTAACATTTGATTTTCAAGTCTATATTAGTATGAACAATGTTTTAAACTGTATGATTCGGCCATTTTTATTGATTTTGATGACGAAGATCGCTAGAGACTATAAAAAAAAAGAAAGATACAAATCCTTCATATATATATATATATAGAGAGAGAGAGAGAGAGAGAGAGGAAGAGTGCACATGATGCTGGAATTCCAATTCACAGACCAATCCACTGTTACACTTGGTAATGAAACATTAGTTCCAGCATGCAATGATTATATATAGTCTCTATCTATTTGACCAAATATATAAGGATGTGCTTGATGGTTAAAATATAAAAATAGTGATTATTTTAAAATAGTAATATTTTCACTATAGATAACACAAAATTAACATATTATTCATACTATTTAGAATATCAAAAAGTAATTATTATTTCAATTACTATTCTAAATAGCATTATTTTTACGGTAACCACGACATTTATTCAAACACACCCTAATCCTTCAATGCCATTCCAAAATATCATTGTGTGTAAGAGGTGGCAATTGGGCTGGTCGGGCGGGTTTGGGTCGTGGTGGGTCGGGTCTCGAGTCGTCCGGTGCCGATAACTTTCGGGTAACGGGTCGGGTCGGGTCTGTCGGGCGAGATCGGGTCGGGCCACGGGTCGTCCAGTGCCGACACCTTTCAGGTCACGGGTCGGGTCGGGCATGATCGGGTCGGGCCTCGGGTCTACGAGTGCCGACAACTTTCAAGTCTCGGGTCGACGAGTGCCGACATCTTTCAGGTCTCGGATCGAGTCGGGCCTCGGGTAGACGAGTACCGACAACTTCTAGGTCTCGGGTCGGGTCGGACCTCGGGTCGATGAGTGTCAACAATTTTAGAATCACGGGTCCGGTCGGGCGACGTCAGTTCGGGCCTCAGGTCGACGAGTGTCGACACCCTTGGAGTCACGAGTCGGATTGGGCGACATCAGTTTATTATTATTATTATTTTATTTATTATTTATTATTATTGTTATTATTATTTATTATCATTATAATATTTCAAAATTACTATTATTTTTAATTATTATTTATGATAATAATAATTATTATATTATTATTATTTATTATTATTATTATTATTATTTATGATAATAATTATTATATTATTATTATTGTTATTATTATTTATTATTATTTTTATTAGGATTATAATATTTTAATCATGATTAGATCTGAACGCTTGACCGCCGATTATATAATTCAAGAGGGCTTTTGTATTATAAAATCTGATCCGTTCAAATCTAATCGAACGATCCAGATTGGTGGGTGCACATGTGTCGTTTCAGATTGGGTTACGGGTCATCTCAGGTTGGGTTGGGTTGGGTCGGGTTTTGGGTCTACATGTGTCGCTTTAGACCGGGTCACGGGTCGAAGCAGGTCGGGTCGGGTCGGGTATCGGGCCCATGGGTGTCGCTTCTGATCGGGTCACGGGTCGAAGCAGGTCGGGTCGGGTATCGAGTCCACTGGTGTCGCTTATGATCGGGTCACGAGTCGAAGCAGGTCGGGTCGGGTTGGGTCTCGAGTCTCTATGTGTCGATTCAGATCGGGTTACAGGTCATCTCAGGTCGGGTCGGGTCGGGTTACGGGTCAACCTTTGTCGCGTAAGATCGGGTTACGGGTCGTGTCAGGTCGGGTCGGGTCGGGTTACGGGTCAACCGTTGTCGCATAAGATCGGGTTCGGATTAGTTTGACTTTCTAACAAATCGGATTAGATCGGACTTGAATCAAGTCGGATCGGACGGGTTTCTCGAGTCGGGTCGAGTTCTGCCACCTGTAGTGTGTATTGTCACTCGCTTGGAGTTATAGGCATAATACATGTGAATATGTGATGCTTGAACTTGCTTGCATGTGAATGTGCGATATGTATGAGAAATTATATACCAGAACAAGTTGAAGGCCTGTGAAGCCCTGTGAAGGTAATGTTGGCCAAGGAATGTTAGTCATATATGTATCTGGTACATTAATATTCTCCCAATTTTGCCATGTTTTCATTTAATTTACATGGTTGCCTACTATACGATAAAACAATCTCCCATTTTTTTATATTTATAGGCACATAATTAGGAAGGAATATAATGAAGAATACATTGTGTAGGTTGGATTTATTTTAAGTTTGAGTCACATCGGTCTCACCTCGTTCTTAAACGTGAAGCCACGAAGCTTTGTTCGTGCTTCTGATCACTTTTTCTCCATAAATAAATAACAAAATAAACTTTAAAAGATAAGATAATTCTAAATTCTTATTTAATCACTAAATTTTTTATAATTTATTTTAGTCACTGAACTTTTGATATTTCTTCAGATTTAGTCAGTTTTTTCATACAAATTCTAATGAAATTAGACTTGAAACACATGTTTTGTTCAAAACTCTTCATAATTATTCATATATCAAATATAGTTGTCAAATATTTATATATTTATATATAGAGAGAGAAAGAAGGGATCAATAGCCTTATTTTTTTTTTAGTCTCCGTCATCAAAATCAATGAAAATGACCAATTCGAACACGTTGAAAACATTCTTCATACTAACATAGACTTAGAGACTAAATTTTACATTTTTTTAAATTTTGTTACTATTTTATCGGATGTGTTAAAAATTGAATGTATGTAGAGCGTTAGATAAATAAATTTTCACTCCCGATAAAGTAGTAAAAAATTCAAAAAAATGTAAAATTTGGTCTCCAAGTCTACATTGGTATGAAGAATATTTTCAACGGTCCGGATCAATTGTTTTCATCGATTTTGATGACGGAGACTACTGAAGGCTAGAAAAAAGAGGATATGGATCCCTTCTCATATATATATATATATATATATATATATATAGGCTAGGGTGCTCCATGGAGCACCAAACTCCTAATGCTCCACATCATATCTCCAATTTTAAAATTCCAACGACCGATCCGAACCGTTGAACATGATCTACATATTGAAATCTACTTGGAGATTGAATTTTACATTTTTTGGAATTTTTTTGCTATTTTTTAGAGAGGTAGAAAAATTGCAATTTTTGTTGGTCCAAAAACCGTTGGATTAGCAACTTTTCTACCTCTTTAAAAAAATAGCAAAAAATTTCAAAAATTTGTAAAATTCAATCTCCAAGTAGATTTCAATATGTAGATCATGTTCAACGGTTCAGATCGGTCGTTGGAATTTTCAAATTGGATATAACGAATGTGGAGCACGAGGGTGGCACTGGTGGCGGAACCAAGAATGTGACGAAAATTTCATAGTGGAAGCAGAGCAAAAAGCAGGGAAATGAAACATGCCTCTATTTAACCAAAAACCCAAAATTATATAATTTGACGTCAAGAAAAAGCAGAGAAATAAGAAATTGATAAGGGACTAAAGGTGGAGAGCCGGAGATGCAGACACGCATGCAGAGAATCGAGGCAACGCGAAGCGACGAGTAAAATTTTTTACGTGTTTTTTTTGTTTGTGTTGGAAAGAAAGTGGGTTGGGAATATAAAAATCATAAGCATTGTATAAATAAGCTACCTCAAATAATGCCTCCATCTCTCACTCTCTCTCACGTAAGATAAGTCAATTAGATTATAAAACTTAAAATGAACCGAAGCGATTACAAATTACAACTGAATAGAAATTGAAATGGGTCCATGCATGGAGTCCTCTTTATAATTCTGATAGTGCAGTGCAGTGGTGTTTTATTAATGAATATGATCTGCATTTTAATATTTGTATAATGTGATAATCATTGTATAATCAATGGCTTAGTTAAATTTGAGTGGGGTCCGGTGACCCCACTGGCTTATAATCATCTCTGGCGAGGGTTTAAATTAATTTTCTGATTTCTTTCATTGCCCCCAAATGTATTAAATCAAGTACCCCTAGCTACCAAATTTCTCAATCCGACATGGCCGCTACCAATTGTTGCAACACCTCCATTAACTTGCAACGCTTATGCTTCATTCTCTTTGCCTTCTCTCTCCTCTCCTGCCTTCTCATCTTCTACATGCCTTTTCATTGCAACTCCCCCTCCTGCAACTCTATTTCATGCAGCCCCACCTCTGCCCTCACCTCTGCACATCCAAACCATAATCCTGTTCATCTCCTCAATTTCTCTTCCTCATGGAACCATCTCTCCTTTCCGTCAAAGCTACCAACCAAGACTCTTAAAATTGCATTATTTGTCAAAAAATGGCCCCGCCGCCACCAGGCAGGTGGTCTCGAGAGACATGCACAAACACTTCATTCGGCCCTAGCGAAGAGAGGCCACCAAATCCATATATTCACAGCAAGCTCACCTCATGATACCCAAGATAACATGTTCTTTCATGGTACAACACCAACCAAAGATGGCTGTATAAACCAATCATTGGCATGGGAGCAGTTCAGGGCTCTAAACTCAGATGATATGTTCGACGTAATCCATTCAGAAAGTGGTGCGTTATACCATGTGAATGCAAGAAAATTTTCGAATTTGGTGGTTTCTTGGCATGGCATAGCATATGAGACAATACATTCAGATATCGTGCAAGACATGTTACGTGGGCCCAATGAGAAAAGGCAAAATGCGATTTCAGAAAGAATCGGTGATGTCATAAATGAGGTTAAGTTTTTTCAAGACTATGCACACCATGTAGCCATAAGCGATTACGTAGGTGATGTACTTAGAAGGGTCTACATGGTACCTGAAGATCGAGTCCATGTGATTGTCAATGGTGTTGATGAGAGCGTGTACAAGCTCGACGTACGAAGAAGGAAGGAGTACAGGCAAAGGATGCAGGTACCAGAAAATGCAACTCTTGTTTTCGGGTTAGCGGGGAGGCTAGTGAAGGATAAGGGTCATCCCTTAATGTTTGAAGTAATCAAGCAATTGTGTGAAGAGAGCAAAATCTTTAAAGAGAATGTGTTCTTTCTGGTGGCAGGCGACGGGCCATGGGCAAGCCGGTATAGGAAATTGGGGCCCAATGTTGTCGTGCTGGGACCACTGGAACAGTCAGAGATGGCCAGATTTTACAACTCACTTGACGTGTTCATAGACCCGACATTTCGTTCTCAGGGGTTAGATCTGACAATTATTGAGGCAATGATGTCTGGTGTGGCTGTGGCTGCCACACGATTTGCCAGTATAACTGGGACACTGATTATGGGGCCCCAGGCAGGTTACACGTTTTTACCAACAGCCGATTCTGTCAAGAAGTGCTTGTACCAAATTGTGGAGGATGGTATGGTGATAATTAGGAACAAAGCCGAGTTTGGTCGGCGTAGAGCACTTGGGCTTTTCACGGCTAGTAAAATGGCACTTGCTTACGAGAGGTTACTTCTTTGTATTGCTTCGCAAAATGGAACTAATAAAGGTGAAAATGATTATTGCAAATATCAAAACGTGGGATGAATTAACTTGATTATATGCCGATTACTGTATCAAGAGAGTTTTATACGGGTTTAACATGAATGTGATTCAACTGAGTTTTATAGTGGCAAGATGAAGAGATAAATTTTAGTGTTTAGAAATATAATTGAAGGTGTTTCTGTTACTGCAAATACCAGTATTTTGTCATTATTTTGTTGGATTTGAAAAATATACAGCCTGAATTTAAAACAGGCTTGTGTATGTGTTTTAATTCCAGTTCCCATGTCTTGATATAATAATCAATTTTGGATAGCCCATTCCAGAATTGTAGTTGGAGGTCTCATCCGATGCAAAGCTTAATTTATATATGGTTGCTGATTTTAGCATGCATCCTACTTACTTGTGCTATATTTGGTTACTAGTGATCTTATTCGTGCACAACAATGAAAGCATATTATGTAACGGCTCATATTATAGAAAATAGTGAAATATTTTATTAATATTCTTATAATTTCTGAGAAAAAATTAAAATTGTTTAGTTTGAATTCAATTTCAAAAAAAAGAAAAAAAAATTGTTACATAATGACAACTTCAATGAAAAGTAACTCCAACTCTAGTAAGTTTATGTGTCTGATATATGTCAGTGAGAAAAATTAGGATGAATAAGTTAATGAATTACTCCAGTCATTTTTTATCTTTAATATTGCTATAAATAAGATGATTAGAGTCAACAGTAGTTATGTGTAATTTTATTAAAATTTGTTGAGCACAATATCCTTTTTCATTCATACTTAATCCATATTAATCCGACTTAAGAAAAAATTCGAGGAATAAGATATAATAATACCACTTATAATATAGTGACACTTTGCATAGGTACAAGTCAAATTTTTTAAGGTAAATATTAGTTATACAAAAAAGCTAAATTACAAAAAAATAAGAAATGTTTGAATTTGTATAGCACACATTTTTCATTTCAGAAAAAAAAAACGAAGGAAATGAATCATATTTCATGACCGCCAATCAAAATTTGATTAACTCACCAATATACATTACAAACTTAATCTACTCTACAACACTGCTATCGAAACAGAAACCCAACCATTACAAACTTAATCTACTCTACAACACATTTTTCTTAGTTTCTTTTGTTTCGTGTTTTTTCTTGTTTCGTGTATTTCTCTCATTTTTTTTTTTTGTAATTCAAATCATCACATTTATGTGATCAAAGAGAGGCTTGACTTCCCATTTTTTTCTAAAGAAAATAAAAATAAAAAAACAGAAACCCAACCCACATCTGTTGTTACTCCCTAACTAAAATGAGCACCATGCTTCTTAGTTCTTCCCACATAAAAACTGTGTATCCAAAATGTATTTGATGCAATGTTCTTGAATAATTGAGGATTGTGGCATTATGGCAGTGCCAAAAGTGCATGCTAGTTATTTTGGTAAAGTTGGCAAGCTGGTGCATGCGGGCGCACCTGATACTAGAGTTGTACAACGGGTGAGTTAATGCGTTTTTGTCAAAATTTGAATCCAACACAATTGTATCGGTTTGAAAAAAAAAATTGAGTCAATTCACTCGTCAGCCCACTCAATTCGTTTAGTTTTTTATATGCGGATTTTGCGGGTTAAACGGGTCGCAATTTTTATTGAACTTTCTATAGTAACTTTTATTACTCTTATTTTATATTAACAAATTAAAGTTATTGGAACTAAAGAAAAAAAAAAAAGCTAAATTAAAATATCATAACGATATTTGAGTATTAATATATGGATAAAAACATTTATAATAATGTTGTTAGTAAGAAGAAAATATAGAACTATCTTTAATGAATTGAAAATTAGATATAAACATGGTATAAATAAATACTATGTTTGTTATTGATTAATTTTATATAGCAGTAAGTTATTTTATTGTGTAGAAAGATACATATTTTTAAAATTGTAAAATAGTATTCAAAACAGTTGAGTCAGGTTAACACTACTACAAAAAGAGGTTTTAACAGGCCCCTTTTAAACCGGCTAGAGTTTTAACACCGACCTTTAATCAAACTTGGGTGTTAAATGTTGCTAAAATATCACAGGCTAGTGTTAAAGGGGGTCTTTTACACCGGACCACTGTAAATTGTCAGTGTTAAAGGGGACTTTTAAGCCGGACCACTGTACATGCCGGTGTTAAAGGGTCTTTTAAACCGGACTGCTGTACAGGCCAGTGTCAAAGGGTTCTTTTAAACCGGATCGCTGTACAGGCTGGTGTTAAAGGATTCTTTTAAACCGGACCGCTGTACAGGCCGGTGTTAAAGGTGTCTTTTAAATCGAATCCTTCGTACACTCCGGTTCTAAAAGATATCCCACGGATCATCTTGTTGCTTCTAATCCACAACGTCCATTCTATAATGATCTGACGCTCAAAAATCACTCACAACGTCTTGTTTCTTTCATCTGATCTCTTCTCTAAGCAAAAAATATTAGCTAGCTATTTGAAAAAAAAATGTTTGTCTTTTGATTTACTTCTTTTTTCTCTCATCTGAAAAATTCTATTTCTTAGAAAATTTGGAATATGAATCAAGAGAAATTTGAATTTCAAATTTGAATTCAAAAAATATATGCTGGTGCATGCTTTATAAGGCTAGTAAAATGGACTAGCAACCAAAACAAATTAATACCTTTAAAATCGGACCCTACTGTTATGTCCGGTTTAAAAGCCTCAATATTTGAAACTCGCAGCAACCCTTTAACAGCGGACACTTGGCTGGCGGTCCGATTTTAAAGACACATTTAAAAGCGAGCCTTTTGATTTGTGTCCGGTTTTAAAGACCTGATAACTAGCAGCAAACTCCTGTGACTTTTAAAAGCCCTCTCTTTTACAGCAGGCTGCAGTCCGATTTTAAAGAGGTATTTAGTCTGCTTTTAAAGGTCATTTCTGTGGTAGTGTAATATGAGCTACTAGAGTCAGAATTTCAACTCAATCCAGAATAATAGATTAACTAAATATCAAATTCATACATGACCCATCAACATTCCGACCCATTAAAATTGGGTTGGTTCGGATGGATCATGTGGGTTGGACGGGTTAGCAATTTTTTTGTACTCCCTACTTCTTCACTGTCATGTCATATTAAATCGTTGTCTTCTCTTCTTGTACCGGGCCCATCGATTCGCCGAGTATGCTTCATTTAGAGCTGCTAATGGACGGGTTCCAGTCCATGTTCAGTTTAGTCCGCTAATGAGGAGTTGAAGTCCATGACCAAATCAAGTCCATAATTATCTACTAATATCCAGTTCACGTTCAATTCATCTTATAACCGAATAGTGTCCACTATTTGTCCATAAGCTAACCATATGGATATGATTCTGGACACCACAGTGCATTGTTTTATTTAAATTAAAAGCTCTTTCATTATTGTATTGAATAACTTAACTTTCTTTGTGCGAATAACTTTGTTCTCTCTCCGTGAAACAGAGAATTAGAACTTAATTGATCTATTGGGATGTTTGAACATACTTTCATTTAATATCACATTGAGACCGCACATAGTCCACAATTTGTCCACATTAGTTCATAATTTATTCACAATTAGTCCAATTCAGTTTTAGCAATTGAACTTGGACTAAACTTCAACCAATACCAAGAAATAGTTCAGTCCAATAATGTCCAACTCATTTTGTCCATAAATCGTCTTGTTCATTAGCAGCCCTAGCTTCATTGCATGCCAACATGTTTGGCACAGATCCTTCTCGTAATGCTTATACTAATTTTGAAGTCACTGTATAAAATTATCATACCAGAAACACAACAAGATCTCAGAAGCATAGTGTTGTACATATATCCACCTGATATCACCTATGTCAGAAATTAATACCTGATTTGCAAGGAGTATACGAAGTGTAATTCATTCAACTCAACTCAAAGTCTGTCCCTTTTTTATTATTGTGTGCATTTTATTAATCCTTCCCTCTTCTATTTCTCAAATTTTAGTACCTTCAGCTACATAGATTGAGACGGAAAGAAATTTGTGTAATCAGAAGCAAAAAAAAAAAATAATAATGTACTTGTTGACGAGTAAAAATGCAACCTTTCTTAAGTTAATAAGTATATAGTAGGAATTGAGATAAAGAATTAAATATCACCTTTCTAGTGACCATCTTGTAAGCTGAGTTGATAATGAGGCCAGGAGATTCATCACCTAAGATTTGATGAGAGCAAATTTCATGGTTACCACAACATTCATTCTGGTCAGAACACGCATCAAGCACTGTCAGTTTATTGAGTGAATCTTGCAGTTTGTCATTAATGCAGCAAATACAACATTCAAGCTCTACTTCTGCTGTTCAAATTATAAACATATATCAGTATCGTGCTTCAATCAAGAATTATATGTTGGTACAGCCTGATGATTTTGTCGATTTTAAAAGGCCGGAAAGATATGCAAATTTAAGAGGACAACTTATGAATTAAAGTAAGCATCACGGACTTGAAACATAAAGTTCGATGAAATTTGGGATTCATGAGAAATTCAAAAGAACATTGTGTTTACAACAAGTAGAGTGGGAGTTTGATTGTGTTTTTGGAGTTGTATGTCGATGACATTCTTTTAATAGAGAATGATATTGATGTGCTTGAGTATGTGAAGTCATCTTTGAGTACGATTTTCTCACTAAAAGACTTGTGCAATGCTACCTATATTTTAGGTATCCGAATCTTCC